>CM061145.1:768923-878923 GCA_030710495.1 Labroides dimidiatus
ACTATTTTAAATATTAATGTTGAAAATTATTAATAAGCAAACCACAACATCAGATTGAAGACACCCCTTTCTTTCTGCTCTACTCCAGTTCTGCAACACATGGAAAGCTCAATGTGTTTCTCTTCAAGAGGCTTTAAAGGAGCTAAAAGATGTAGCATTTCTTTTTGTCGGAGTGTGAGTGAGGAGAGTTAGCAGTGTAGTCAGCGTGTGACTGCAGCAGAAAACAATGGAACCACTTCCTGCTGATCTGCGCAGAGTTCAGAGCATTTTAAAGTATAAGTGTTCAGAAAAAAGACCCGAATTATCTTTGCTTTAAGCAGTTTGGGGTGAAATATATTACTGTAGATTTGTTTGTGGTGTTGAAAACACTTTGACAGCCTTAGTGAGGAGTTTTATTTATGGGTGTCACAGAGCCTGATGTCAGATTTCTAGTCCATGTTAGGTACAGTGTGTGGGTCTTTACCCCTTCATTTGGTAAAATCGTGCTGTAGACCTGGTCTTCATCTGCTGTCACTGGATTGAGGGATTGATAAACTCTTTCAGGGTCTCCACTCTGTGAAAAAAAAAAAACAGACGTGTGATTTTGAGAAGTCTCACTGAAGTGTCTGCTCTCTAAAAGAAGAAAAGGTTTGAGTTTAAACTCTGTCTGAGGAAGTAACCAGAAGTCGCCGGTCTGGACCTGTTCATGTTTTTGGAAGTAGTCTTGAGATAACTTTTTTTTTTTCTGTGATTTGTCACTATCTGAAAAAGATAGATCAAGTCAGGAAGTCAAACCACCACATCTTTTCATAAGTTCCAAAATAAGAGTCTGATTGATGCCAGGGGACAAGTGATCGTGTTGAATCTGACTCACTCTGACTCTGTGGGTCTACAGCTCCAGGCTACTACATGCTCCTGAGCATTCAACATCAGACAGTATGAACCTAATGCGAAAACAAATTAAACTGTCTTTCTGGTAATTCCATACATGATTATTTCTTTTTAAGCTTTGCAAAACCTTTAAACATATTTAAACCATAGTCTGTATAATTAACGGACGTAGTCTCTGCGACGTCACCCGTCTGTTCCTGAAACGGACTTTTGAAGCCAAACGGTCGGCGCGGCCATATTGGAAATGAGGCGTGCTGTGGGTCTCCACAGTAACAACCATAGGACGCTCCACAGTCACGTGATCTGAGCTGTGCCTCTGATTGGACGAACTGGCGAGCTTGATATTGTGGACACTGCCGATTTAGAAAAAAATTCACTCCCCCTACAGTTCGTGCTGTTAGTGAAATTAGTGATTCAGACGGGAGACATTCTTTGTACCAGGCTGTAAATGTGCTTATTTTGGCCGTGAAAACGGCTTTTTTTTTGGCTTGGTGTGTTTGTGACTTCCGGTACTTCTGGAGCCTCAAGCGGACACTCGAGGAACAGCAGACTTTAGCACTTCAGCATTGCCTCATATTTTCAGACCGGAGGTTGCCGCTTGATTTAAACACATTAGAACTTTGTATAGTGTTTAGTTAAAAAGAAATAACCCCTTTATGCATGTCTGTAACTTTATTTTTTTCATGCCCTAAGAAGAATAGAAGAAAATATAAACTAGAGGGATGAACAGAATACAGTGAGAATTTTGGGACTGACTCCAGCGTGTCCAAAAGAAAAAGCAGGAAAGATACTGAATGGATGGTTCAGGTAAAGGCACTATCTGTTTAATGGTAGCGTAGCTTATTGTGATTTATCCTTTGTTTCTCATGGACTGGGTCCATTTGACTGGCAGTTAATTTTCTTGTATAATGTTACAACTTTTGGTGATGTATTATGATGGAGGATCAAGGCCGTGCTTAAATAAAATAAATAAACAAAAATGTAAAATCTGCCTTTGATGACAGAGGACAGGACAGTGGACAGAGGAGGAAACAGGGAGAGAGTGGGAAGTGACATGAGTGAAAATCACCACAGGTCAGACTTGAAGACGGACTGCCCACTCATGGGCTTTCACCATAAGGAGTGCAACCTTAACCACCAGGCCACCTGCACTCTATCCAACCTTACTTAGAAAACAAAATAAAACAACAAATAAATAAAGTAAAATAAAAATAAATAACTAATAATAATAATAATAATAATAGTAATAATAATAATAATAATATGTATTTAATGTCTTTTGGTAATGAACAGTATATTCCCACACTCTCTAATCGTCATGAGAAACATAAACCTCTTGGAAACACATCACAAGCAGCTCTACCAATGCTTTCAAACACTGAAGGCCAACACTCACCTCTCTGGCAGCTTCTTGTGACACAGTAACATCCACTACAAACACACAGAGAGTGTATGATTTTGGGTCAATCATAGTCAGTGGATAAAGTGTTTTGAGGAAAAGTAATGCTTTGTTTGGTGTGTCTGTCTTACTCAGTCTTTCCGTCATCAACCTCTTGGTGAGAATCACCACACCCGTCAGCAGGGTTATCACACCAACTGACCCAACCATCCAGTACAGAACAGTCCCTGGGAAAAGATGAAACAACAGATTAGATGAAACCACCTGCTACTGGATCCTTTCCCTCTGTTAAAGGTTTGGATAAATCCTCTAAAGCAGCCTTTCTCAAAGTGTGGTACGCGGACCACTCGTGGTACTCAGGATTCCATTATTGGTACGCAGAGGAATCACGGAATTACATATAATATAAATAAAATAAATTAAAATGAAGGGTGTGCTCACACGGGCCATCCAAACCGTGCTGAACTCAAGCTCTGTTACCCCCGCAGCACCACTCCTCAGCCGGCCAGCACGACCCGCGGTCACACGACTCCAACATGAGCCAGACTTAAAGCAGTAAAGTGTGTTACATTGAAGCACGGTGTTAATCTACAAAATGTGTATTTCTGTTGTTTAAAATGATTAAATGTTTTTTGAGAATAAATAAATAGTTCTCAGGCTCCTCTTCTCTGGAATCATCTACCGGCTGAAGTTCGGGGAGCAGACACCCTCTCTACTTTTAGGAGTAGACTTAAAACTTTCCTTTATGATAAAGCTTATAGTTAGAGCTGGATCAGGTCTGAACCAGCTCTTAGTTAGTCTGCTATAGGTTTAGACTGTCCGGGGGGAACTGACACACAAGGCTCCTGTTTCCCTCTCTCCTCTATCTGTCAGTCTAACTTCTAACCTTAATGTCTCATTAAAGTTATTAACCATGGATCTCTCTGGGAGTCTCTGAGTTTGTCTGTTAGGTTCTTTGGATTGTTGCTATGGACGACCTGCTGCCATGGACCTGACAGACTCCAGCTGCTACGGCTTCTTACAGTTACAGTTTCTCCGTGATCATCTCTACAACACAGAAATATGGACTCTGTATTTATCTGTATCTTTGCCCCCCCCCCTTCTCTCTCTCTCTAATCCCAACACAGTCTCCTCAGATGTCTGTCTAACATGAGTCTGGTTCTGTCCGAGGTTTCTGCCTGTTAAAGGGAAGTGTTTCCTCTCCATTGTAACTTGCTAAATATTGCAAAGGTCTGTACTCATGGTGGGTTAAGATGAGATCAGACTTCTTATCTTGTCTTGATGTTGGGTTTCTGTTAATAAAATTTTATTACCATTTACAGGTCCAGACCTGTTAACGCTTGGAAAGCATCTTGAGATAACGTTTGTTATGAATTGGCGCTATATAAATAAAGACTGATTGAATGATTGATTGAAAATCCCCACCTTAATATTGAACTGTGCATAGATTGAGCTGAATACTCAGGCCGACTGCACTACTCGATCAATATCAGTCATCATGGAGGTACTCAGCGAGTCAAGTATTTTCTGAGGTGGTACTTGGTGTAAAAAGTTTGAGAACCACTGCTCTGAGCTCACTTTGCTTGACTTTAACATTCATCTCCAAGAGTAAATCATAATTAAATGTCTTTAGTTCGTTTTTTTTGTCAGATACTTAATAATTTTATAATTTACCCCCTTAAATTTGTTCTTGTGATACAGCGCAGGTTCATCTTGAAGTACCAAAAATAAAAGAAAAAAATAAACAACAAGCAGAAAAGAACATCTGACTTAATAAACATTGTATTAACAAATGTAAATAAGTATTGTGCCCTTCATACCGGCTCCTTGTGATTGTAGTTCATTGGTGGCTGATGTGTAAACGGTTTCGTTTGTTGGCGACACGTCAGGAGAAAGCGTGGAGCCATCTGAGGACGTAGAGGGACCGGTTGTGACAGCAGCATGGACTGTTTTTGGATCTGGTCTGGGACTTGAAGGCTCAGCTACAATCAAACAGACACAGAATGAAATACGAGTTCATGTAAAAGCTGTTTGGATGGTTTTTAAATGAAAACAAACTTACCATCTGTAACTACAACATCCACCTCTAGGAGGGGGTCTCTGCCGTATGTCTCCACTCCACAGTAATATTTCCCAGAGTCTGACTTTTGGAGACTGAAGAAGGTCACAAAGAAACCCCGTTCATTGTTTACTATCTGAATTCGACCCTTACGTCTGACCTTTTTGTAATCTGCTTGAACAATGATGTGTTGGTCGTCTGAGCAGGGACTTCGACAGAAGTATTTAACGTAGTGTTTTGCAGAACCCCAGGTCCTCCAGCCTGAGCAGCTGATGGTCAGATCTCTCCCAACGGGTCCATTTCTGGTCAAAGCATCCATTTCCACAAAAATTAGGGCTAAAAAGGAAAAAAAATAAATGTTATAACTATTTATTTAATTTGTTTGTTTGCCTTTGTGAACACATGAATACACTCAATCACAACCTTTATCACAAGCATCCACACATGCTGTCATTTCTGGAGCTGAAGTCTCTTTGAAACAAACAAAAGAAGCAAATCAAAGAAATAAACTGTTCAAAAAATCTTAAGGCCTGAGATTCTTTTTGCTGTGATATAAATTCAGTCAGTTTGTGACTTTAGAGCAGCAGAGAAACTCGACACGTAAACAAATAAAGTTGAAGAAATGGGAATGAAACCACCACCTGTGTTAGAGTCAGCGGGCAGCAGTTTATAATATCATACCAGGAGTTAGCCACATGAGCAGCTCACAGTGTGTAAATTTAACAACAGTAAATACATCAAATCAAACTCACCACAGAGCAGACAAGTGATCAGAGAGACCTGTGTCATGGTGGAGACGTCCAGCAGGCCAGTCTAACACTGAGTCTAACACTGAGTCTAACACTGAGTCTAACACTGAGTCTAACACTGAGTCTAACACTGAGTCTAACACTGAGTCTAACACTGAGTCTAACTCTGAGTCTAACACTGAGTCTAACTCTGAGTCTAACACTGAGTCTAACACTGAGTCTAACACTGAGTCTAACTCTGAGTCTAACTCTGAGTCTAACTCTGAGTCTAACACTGAGTCTAACTCTGAGTCTAACTCTGAGTCTAACACTGAGTCTAACACTGAGTCTAACTCTGAGTCTAACACTGAGTCTAACTCTGAGTCTAACTCTGAGTCTAACACTGAGTCTAACTCTGAGTCTAACACTGAGTCTAACACTGAGTCTAACACTTCCTCTTTTCTTTGACTTACACTGACTGTGTGCTCCTCCTCCCTCCCTTCAGCTCAGCACTCATTCTGCTCAACCTCAAAGTTAAATAAAGCTCTGTAGCTCTAACAACCACAAGAAGCACCAGTTTCCTATCTGACACGTTATTGTCAGTACACAACAGGAAAATAAAAACGTGTATGTTGGTCTTCTGGGTCATAAAAAAATGTTATGGATAGAAATGGCAAATTTATGCTTTTTATTCAAATATTTTTCATAACTTAAAGTGTTATGTTTCTGAAGTATGTTTCAGGGATGTAAACTAAGCAGCTTTCTGTCAAAGTAATTCTAAGGGTTTGACTAATGGTGTGTTTGTAACATACCGGTTTGGTAAACAATATTTAACATGAGAAAAGGTCATTGTATGAAGAATCATTCTGGCAGCATTTTCTGGTAATGATGGTCCACATCAGGAGTCCTGAACTCAGATTAGCTGGGGGTCACTGAGCATTCAGTCTCGGACACTTCAGGTGTTCCACACAAAATCAAAAAGAAAAAATGTTCAAGTATTTGACAAACTGTCCTTCAGCATCAATTATTTCACCGTCGTGTTTGTCTTTTCTTGCTGAATGCTTGCTGCAGACACCTGAAAGCTTCTTCTCAGTCAGCCGGGCCAATTTAGCCTTGAGGGAGGTAGTTCAGGTGAAACCTTCAGCCTGCCTTGAAGATGGACGTCACTCAGTCTGGACCTGGTCTATGATTGGCCTCCTTTCTCACTCTGATTACATTTTATTGTGTTGACAGCTGTTTCTTTAGCTGTGCAGCTCATCTCTCTGATATTTTACAGAGTGATCCCCATCTTTAGTTGAATAATGCAGCGTGACGTTAAACTCCTTAAGAACGGAAACCTTCTCTTTGCCTTACACTTCTGCCTGGCATCAACCTTTGATGGAGTCATCTCACTTTTAACAACATTTTGAGAAGATTAGTAGCATGACATTTTTCATTTATTATTTATTTATTTATTTTCTGTTTGGGTTCACATGGTGATTATGCTGCATTCAGGGTCAACTTGGAAATCAGATATTTCTTGAACATCATGAACATCATGAACATGGTGGGCCATATGAAACGTTTTCATGGATCTTATCTAGCCCATAGGTCATGAGTTTAAGCTCTCTGAAACAGTTATTTATTTATTTATTTATGTATTTATTTATTCATTTATTTATTTATTTATTTTAAACATGATATCACTTAAAAAAAAGACAAAGTAGGATCTAGCGTAAAACCATGGTATTTTAATTCATGCACCCAAGTGGTTGGGTGAGTTGGTCAGTTCATTTGATTAGTTGTTTGAACAGCTGATTGGTTTGGATAATCAGCTGATCAGTTTGATTGATCAGTTGATCGGTTTGGTTAGTCAGTTGATCGGTTTGGTTAGTCAGCTGATCAGTTTGGTTGATCAGCTGATCGGTTTGGTTAGTCAGTTGATCGGTTTGGTTAGTCAGTTGATCGGTTTGGTTGATCAGCTGATCGGTTTGGTTGATCAGCTGATCGGTTTGGTTGATCAGTTTTTGGTCTGGTTGGTCAGCTGATCGGTCTGGTTGATCAGCTGATTGGTTTGGTTGATCAGTTGATTGGTTTTGTTGATCAACTGATTGGTTTGGTTGATCAGCTGATTGGTTTGGGTGATCAGCTGATCTGTTTGGTTGATCAGTTGATTGGTTTGGTTAGTCAGCTGATCGGTTTGGTTAGTCAGTTGATCGGTTTGGTTGGTCAGCTGATCGTTTTGGTTGATCAGTTGATCGGTTTGGTTGATCAGCTGATCGGTTTGGTTAGTCAGTTGATCGGTTTGGTTGATCAGCTGATTGGTTTGGTTGATCAGTTGATCAGTTTGGTTGGTCAGCTGATCAGTTTGGTTGATCAGTTGATCGGTTTGGTTGATCAGCTGATCGGTTTGGTTGATCAGCTGATTGGTTTGGTTGGTCAGCTGATTGGTTTGGTTGATCAGTTGATCAGTTTGGTTGATCAGCTGATCAGTTTGGTTGATCAGTTGATCGGTTTGGTTGATCAGCTGATCGGTTTGGTTGATCAGTTGATCGGTTTGGTTGATCAGTTTTTGGTCTGGTTGGTCAGCTGATCGGTCTGGTTGATCAGCTGATTGGTTTGGTTGATCAGTTGATTGGTTTTGTTGATCAGCTGATTGGTTTGGTTGATCAGCTGATTGGTTTGGGTGATCAGCTGATCTGTTTGTTTGATCAGCTGATTGGTTTGGTTAGTCAGCTGATCGGTTTGGTTAGTCAGTTGATCGGTTTGGTTGGTCAGCTGATCGTTTTGGTTGATCAGTTGATCGGTTTGGTTGATCAGCTGATCGGTTTGGTTAGTCAGTTGATCGGTTTGGTTGATCAGCTGATTGGTTTGGTTGATCAGTTGATCAGTTTGGTTGGTCAGCTGATCAGTTTGGTTGATCAGTTGATCGGTTTGGTTGATCAGCTGATCGGTTTGGTTGATCAGCTGATTGGTTTGGTTGGTCAGCTGATCGGTTTGGTTGATCAGTTGATCAGTTTGGTTGATCAGCTGATCAGTTTGGTTGATCAGTTGATCGGTTTGGTTGATCAGCTGATCGGTTTGGTTGATCAGTTGATCGGTTTGGTTGATCAGCTGATCAGTTTGGTTGATCAGTTGATCGGTTTGGTTGATCAGCTGATCGGTTTGGTTGATCAGTTGATCAGTTTGGTTGATCAGCTGATCAGTTTGGTTGATCAGTTGATCGGTTTGGTTGATCAGTTGATCGGTTTGGTTGATCAGTTGATCTTGATGTTAAAGTCACACCAGGATTCTTTAGCTCGTTTATGTTTGGTTCCATCATTCTTTTAAACCGTACCTCAGTTAACTTCTGACCTGAAAAGTTAACATACTTATGCTTTGAGTCCAAGTCAAATATTCATCTAGTCTGAATTTACAGATTTCATGCTTTCATAGATTCCTGGTGGTAATTTCTTGGTTTCCTGACACTTGGTCATCCAGCTGTTGTTAAATGGGGTCTTGGTCTTAAAGCAGTACTGTGTGACTGGATTGGGTACTTCCTGACAAACTGCCACCACCTCTTCAACACTGATGAATGACTAACCCCATATTCCATTAACATAATCACCTCAAGTTGTCACATCTTTATTATTCCATATTTATTTATTTGCTCCCTCTCATTTGAGTCTCATGAAATCCATCAGCAGAGCTCGACCCATCACATATTAATTCATCATCATAGCCTCATCGTCCACCTGGCTAACTAAGAAATTAGCATGCGTGTTTTCTAATCCATAAGGGAGGTTGAGTCTCATTAGTTTTAGCTGATGTGATGTACGAGCTCCCTGTGGCCTTCACAGCAGACCTTTAAGATAGAACACGTGGAGCCCGCGTTTCTCATCCAATTTACCAAATCACTGGTTTTTCAGATGTGCAGGATTGAATGAACAAATTAGATATAATTAGTATTCTCAGTCTTCTCCCCACAGCACAAGAAAACGCCTTGTGTTTTATTTTATGAGCTGTCAGAAGACATGTCTGCCTTTTGATTAATAGCTGGCCAATACTTGGAAGCCGACATTGATGCCAAAGAGCTTTAAATCTGTTTCAGAACCCCTCCTCATGAATCATCATCCTCACACATCCAGATGCTGTTCAGCAGCCTGTTTCAAAAACTTTGGTTCAGCTCATGTTAGCGAGGCAGGTCAAGTCTCTTTCTTTTTTTTACTGTAATCACATTTTAGAAACAAGGCAGCAGGAAGTTCTTCACACAGGAAGTTAAAAATATTCCAACAAGTTGATGAAAACACTAAATGGAGATCATTTAAAGTTACTGAAACACTGAAAACAAGGAGAGGATAAAAACAGGCTTCGTGTTTTGTGTAATAAAAGTTGGTGCTTGAATGATTTGCTGACAATCAGGTGAGTCTTCATTCTGGATTTGAAAGAGTTTCTCTTTTTGCTGCTCTGCCATCTTTGGATCCGACCCTGTGGACAGGAAGCAGACCTGTCCTGGACGACCTGGGCAGTCTTGATAGTTTGCATCATATTAGAATTTTGGTCCTGAAACATGTAGTGATCCAAAGTCCAGCTGTTACATTTTTTAATCTCTTTGGATCTCAGAACTGGAACGATGTGATCCACTTTCCTGGTCTTTGTGAGGACCACAGTGTTCTGAACCAGCTGCCGCTCGCTGGTTGATATTTGGAGACACCTTAAAGCCTCAAAGACTGAGACCGCTGGTAAAAACAACTCCACTCATCAAACAGAACAAACTGATTGGTACAAAGTTTGGACAGCAGAGTCAGTCATCTCAGGAAAGGATCAAAGTCTTTAAAGGGTTCAAGACGTTACAGTTACAGACCAGCTTTTCTCGCTCCTGCTGTTCTTTGGGTGGTACGCTGGAAGAATGAGTCCAGATTAAGTTTGTGTTTTATGGACTCAGCAGGGTTTGTTAGCCTGGTGGCTAACAGTAGCTATAAAGTGTAATAATGCTGTTAGATGCACTGTTCAGTGGTGGGATCTGTCACACGCTGACTCAGCACCGAGGTGTCAGGAGCGTGTCACAGGTCTTTAGTCCCTCTGTCCTGGGGGTTGTAACCCAGCTTCAGAGAGAAATATCAAATAAACTTTCTGCTCAGTAATGAAACTGCTGATTAAAAATATTTTCCCTGCCAGAGATGTGAAGTGTAATAAAAACAGCTCCAGTGTCTGCGGAGCCTCGTTCCAGTCCTTTGGGACGGACTCTGTGCCTGGTTGCTAAATTTGCAGAATCACAGAGTTTCTTCCTGTTTCTCAGCAGACTGCTCCTTCTTTCTGAGAAACTTATCAGGACAGAGGTTTTAAAACTTACTGACACAGAGTCAGTGGGTTCAGAGATAGGGGATCGTTTCAGCAGAGGGACACAAAGGTTTGGGTGTCGTGGTCTTGAGACTTGTGTTGGAGGGGACACTGCTCTCTCATCTGTCATCTCTCACTGGTTTTGTGTTCAGTCCGACAGCTGGAGTCAAGGACCAAGGAGGTCCCTGGATTCCCACCCCGATGATGGTCCTCTCCTGGTTCATGTTGGACTGTAAAACCTCAGACCTGTTGGCTCCTGGTCTGGCTCTGCTCATTATGTCTGTTTGTTTTTGTAGTCCAGATAAAAACCATCTGGTTTGGACATTCATTCATTCATTCATCTTCCATCCCTTTGATCCTGTTCAGGGTCACATGGCTGGAGCCTCTCCCAGATGTCTTAGGGTGAGAGGCGGGGTACTCCCTGGACTGGTCTCAAGCCAATCACAGGGCTGACACACACAGCCTTTCACGCTCACACCTACAGCAGTTAACCTGATGAGCATGTTTTTGGACTGTGGGAGGAAGCTGGAGAGAACCCACACATGCATGGGGAGAACATGCAAACTGGGATTCAGACTGGCAACCTTCTTGCTGTTAGGCAACAGCACTAACAGCTGTGCCACCGTGCAGCCCTGCTTTGGACATGCTTTGATTTATTTTGAAAGTCACTGTTTTTTTCATTGAGGTGGTTTCTGTGCACGACTTCCTGTGCTGCTCGTTCTGCTTTTTGTAAATTGAGGCGTCACATGTAAGTCCAGGTCTCAGCAGCTCCTTCATCTGCTCAGTGAACCTCAGAAAGGGAGGGGGGGGGGGGGGGGGCAGACTCCCTTAAGGTGCACTTTGTCCTGTCCTCTCTCTGTGCTGATTTCGTGTCTCTTTTAAAGGACTGATGGTTGGTGGTGGATGAAGTACCTGAAAGCCACACTTCAGTAAAAGCTGTGAAAGAAGGCTGTGATGGTGCTTTGAGGAAAAGTCCCTGAGAGTCTGATCATTTTTGGACTCAGTAAGTTCATACGTTTGTTTGTTTTTTCCTCTTATTTTACCTGTGGGACTTTCAGGGGTTTAACTGCATGTTAATCTGAAGTTGTTAAAAGCAAACTGGCAGATTATTCATAGTGAAAATATAGGCTGTGTAGTCGATGACGACTGGGATGGACTCCAGCCCCGGGCACCCTGAAAGGGAAAAGCAGCCGGATGTTTGTAGAAATTCTACATAAGATTAAATAATCCTCAGAGATTAATAATCTCAAATGAAGTGAAATCCAAACATTTTAACTCCCGCTGCATCTTGTATTATACTCGGGGGAACTGAGTCTTTAACAACAGCGTGCAGGATCTGCAAAATTCTGCACTACTTAAAAACCAGGTCAGATGTTGATCCCGGGTCCTGCAACAGGAGAGTAAATTGGTTCCTGCAGTTTCAGTTGTTTGTTTCAGACTTTTGTTTCCAGCCCTCCAGTTCACAGCTGCCCACTGCTGTGTCTGACCAGTTCTGGGGGTTGAAAGGAGATCTACCTGGGAGGAAGTTCAGGCCAGCAGGGCTCATCAAAAACCTCAGAGCGCTGTGCTCTACCTGGTGTTATTTTCCCTTTTCTCAGGGAAACAATCTGCTCCTCAGCTTTGCTCTCAGATGGTTCCAGGGAGGACGAACACCCGTAGACTTATCACACTGAACACAACCCACCTGCTCCGTGTCCTCTGTGCTCCTCAGCTTTGGCTGTTCACTGTTCACAGTGAATGGAAGTAACATGATGCTGATGATAACTTTGAGCTGCTGGGACATTTCCTGACTGTTTCATGAAGCATGAGGTCAAACATGAGGCCGTTATCTGCTGAACTGGGCTGTATGCACGTCCAGTCATAAGCCATGAAAACAGACCGTTTGTACTAATGGTGGAAAAGAATGGGTTAGCGGTTTGCATGAGCAGGTTAGCCGTCCAACAGAGCGTTAAATTTAATGGAGGTAGACCCTCCATGACAGGCGCTAAAGGATTAATACACCTGTTTGACTGGTGGAGGACGTCATGTTCATGTGTTAGCGTCTACTAGGAAATACACGAAGAGAACAAATATTATTATGTTATTGTTAGTTTTCTGTTGTTGCTTCAATTATATAATAACTCACACTGTTAATTATTATTATTATTATTATCATTATTATTATTATTATTATTATTATTATTATTATTATTATTATTATTATTTTATTATTATTATTATTAATAATAATAATATTATTGTTATTATTTATTATTGTTATTATTATTATTTTATTATTATTATTTTATTATTATAATTTTATTATTATTATTTATAATCATATTATTGTTATTATTTTTATTATCATTATTATTATTATTATTATTATTATTATTATTATTGCTGATGATGATGGTAGTGTTGAAAACTCATAAAACTTTATATTGGTTTTGCTAATGTTATTATATTATTATAGTATCAATTAATATTATTTACATTAATATTTTGATGGAAGCAGGTTAGAATATTGGGGTGGGGTCTTATACGCCTTGACTTCCTCCCACTTCTTTTTGAACGTTAATCATTTTTTCAATTGTGTTGTTACTTTTTTTCTGATAATTCTAACGTTCAAAATAAATTTAACCTGATATTTAGGGATCTAATGAATCCTTTGAGAAAGTATGATTATGTCTAGATATGCAGCAAATTTAGATTTAGGAGTCAGTTTTCCATTTTTATTGCTGTTAATGTTGAGTACACATGAGTATTTTGAATTTGTTGGACGGGAGTTTTCCTGGAAAGTTCTCAGGATATATAACGATCTGCACCAGTCGTTCATTCAGCTAATGCTACGGCCAAACTGGTCGTTCCATAACTGTTCGTTATGACTGATGGCTGGACGTACATTCAGACTCTGATGGTTTGTAAATGTGAAGGATCCACTTTGCTTTACTTTTAGTGAAGAAAGGGCTAGAAGCTAAGTGAGGGCTAATACGATGACATCATCAGGTGCTTATGGGAAATAGAATTCTCACAGGACCCAAGCTCTAATGCTCACCTTGTCAGGATTCTATTTCCCATAATGACTGATAACCAAACATTAACCTGGCTACTAACCAAAGATAGAAACATACAGTCAAACACATGATTAAAAATGATTTATGGAAACAGATTTTAAAGCTAAGACAAAGAAGCTAAAACGCAGCTGCTGTTTTCATGCTTCTCAGTTCTCAAACTATGTTTCCTGTTTATTATAAGATTTAAGGTAAATTATTTCTTATTTATTTAAAAAGTCAGATATTATTCTGTACGCTGCTGGACCTGGGTGACACACATGTTTTTGAATTCCAGTTAGCGTTCCACAGCGATGGCTTCTCATCCGTCTGTTGTGGTTTGAGTTAACATCAAACTGTCCTCAGTCACTTCTTCTTCTTCTCTGAGCTCTGCAGTTGACGCACCTTTAAAAATAAATCAAGTGTCCAAACTTTGAACCCTGATGAAAGCGTCACCAGGGTTCATGGTTTGAGTTCCTCTGTTGTGACAGGTGGGTTGTTTACCAATAAGATGCTAACAGAAGCTAACGGTTGTACCTCACCCTATGGTCTATGGTGTCAACAAACGTCTTTGTGCTGGTGCTCTTTTCTGCGGACTGATTTAATGTGACGTGTGTCAGTTATTAACCGCCATCCAGGGGTTTTGACCAATCAGAATCAAGCTCCCAGCACAGCCTGTTACCACCTGACTTTCTGACGCTGGAAGATGAATAAGACAGACGGTAATAAAAGGATGATCAATATCCGAACGCCTGAAAACATTAAAGAAAGGATTCAGAGTTCACCACACTGACTCCAGAGATTCTCTTTAAAAACAATATTATTTTATTCTGTATTTTATAGGTATTGTTATGTACATGGCATAATTTGTGCTTTTTTATTATCAAGAATAAAACCATAAGGGAACACATCAGAAAATCAAACTTTAAACCAGGATTGAATTGTTCTTTTTCAGCTGGATATACTGAGAGTTCGACAAAACCAGGAGAGGAGGAGGAAGAGGAGGAGGAGGAGGAGGAGGAAGGTGGGGTGAAAAGACAGAAAACCAAACAGATAGATAGGTAGATTGATAAATAGATTTTCCAGAGACACTTGCAGATGGTCCTCTGAGGGTAGTGTGAACGTTCAGACTGTGATGTGCTTTTACCAACAGCAGCAAAGGCACCTGTGTTACACTTTGTTTTAAAAAAGAAAGCACGCCTCAGGGCCTTAATCCAGTCGAGTCCAAACACATGAAACCAAATCCATCAGTAATTTTCCTCCGGGGGGATTTCTGTCACAAAAATTTGCTGATTTCCTTTGATTTCCAGCCGTCGCAGAGGTTGGGCGCCGGGTTCAGTCAGCTTGAGGCCATTCGGTCGATCCCCCTACGGAGACCGACTGAATATAGAAAAGATAACCTCAAGAACTGTTTTGAACCCTCTCGACTTCGCTCGCCTCGGCTGCCGATCCTTTGAAAAGGGGGCAAAGTGTGAGGTCAAAGGGACATTTTACCTGATATTTGACCTGGCATGGCTCGATGAAAAGAAAGGTGATGAAGAAACCAAAAAGATGCGAGTACAAGATGAAAATATGTCCTTTGGATACAAACTAATCCAGATTCTGATACCGAGATTCGAGTATTTGATAATTTGAGCCTGTGAAAGCTAACACCGCTAACAATATCTCTGCTAGCTCTACCGTTTCACTGTTGGTTATCTTATCATTATACGTCAATGTTCCCAGACCAGTTTGATTTGGTGGGGAAGGATCATTTATGGGATCTGATCAGCTGGTAACTGGTAAGTCCTGTGGTAGTACTGGTTTGGATCTCAGAACAACTCACGTTTATCGGTGTTTGGATACACAAATACTGCAGGGCTGAGCGGGAGGTAACGAAAGCTTAATTACTGCATCTCTCCATGTCTCCATCGCACGTTATAAACAGACAGGACAAAGAAGAAGAAGAAGCAGAAGGGAAGAGGAGTCATGCAAAAAGAGAGGCATGATGAGGGTGTAAAATACTTCCTAACGAGAGCGCAGTGGTCATCTCCTGACTGTCGTACCGAGCCATAAAACGGCTGGGCTGCTATCGCTCCCAAAGAGCCGTAATTTACAGGCCTGCAGGGCGTCATTTCAGTAATAAATGATTACATAAGAATTACCCACCTCTCCTCTCTTCTCCTCTCTTTTATTTTTTTCCTTTTCAGTACCTTTGTTCTCTTTTTAGAATCGGATGATGCATAAATAGAGTGACCACTGAGAGATGCGAATCAAAGGAAGATGTTGGAATCGACTTCTAGGGAGTGAAAGACTTCACTTGTCGGGCTGAGATGTTTTTATGAAACCTCTCCGGTGAATAAAAAGCAATGATAAGCTATTTTCTGACTGTTTTTTTTTTCAGCCAGACTGTAAGAGACAGGAGGAGAGTCAAAAAAAACACTTCCCACAAGTCCAGAAGCCGCATCGACACACCAAAATAACTAGAGCACAGCAACAAACTGTGAGAAGATCAGAGGTGTTGAAGTGGAAATGACGGAGAGATAACCAGTGAAGGGTTTGATCCAAAGCAAAGAAAATATGGTGGAGAAACCCAACAGAGGGAAAGTTGAAGCGCCATTTCTCACACCTGTGGCCCCACAAACAGCGGAGGGGTTTGAGAACGTATTGATACCAGGTGTGGACTCATGTAGGAGGGGTGCACGTCAGCGTTAGGGTTGAAAGACTAGAGGGGGAGGTGGGGGAAGGCCTTTCTGGTATAGATTGGTCCGTTAGCTAGCCTTAGCTTCCCACTAGACTAAACCATTGTTTGATTTGCTCGTTAGCTACCGAAAGGGCTAAACCAAAGTCCACAATGATCTCTGTTTACCAGCTCCTCGCTGTCCTCGTCCTTTCTGGCGTGCTCTCAGTCCGTCATCGCACCTGTAGCATGTTTTGTAGACATTTTGGTCAAACGGTGATCAAACCACCCACTCTTCTTGTGTGAGAGTTTGATTTTTCCAGGAAACCCCCTCAGGCGTTCCTTGTGGCTTTCAGAAACCAACATGGCAGCAGTTCAATGACGGCAAAGCCGGTCAACAAACTGCCCGTTCGTGTTCATGAGCGGTCGTAGCTTCAAAAAAATCCACCGGTGTGGTTGGCTTTTACTGTCTGCTGAGTCATCCGTCTCTCTGACTAGCATTAGCTACTGACCGATCCACTTTTATTTGGTCTGTGATCTGGAAATCGCTTCTTATCAACCTCTAGTCCATATCCACTCAGTCCTTTAGCCGGTGTTAGCCTCACACCTAGCCAGTCCATGTTAACTTGGTCTGTTAGCAACCACTAAGTCGTTTTAATTCAACCGGTCAACCAACATGAACGTCTCCCCATGCTGCAATCCACGTTGATTGGGGCTGTTAGCTTGGGTTAGCTTTCTACCAGGCCTTTATCCACGTCGGTTCAGTCAGTTGGCTAGCATTAGCTTCAAACTCTAACAGTCTGTGTTTCCCAGGTGTCCGTCAGCCTCCTGCTTTCAGCTCCACAGACAAAAGTTACTGGTTGTTTGGCAGGTGGATCCTTTCTCAGCCGGTGAGAGGTACAGTTTGCCGTTAGCGCAGGAACACAGCTCGTACACAGTCTGTTTGGTGTAGGTGGTACCTGCCGGCGCCCCCTCCAGGGGGTCAACGGCACTGCCAAGGGGAATGTTGCCCAGTCTGATGGTGTTGGCATCTAGAAAGATCTGTGGGCAGAAATGAGAGCCGAGTTAGAACAAAAGGGTCTGAAGGAGCAGAAATGAAAACAACAACGATATTAAAACCATCAATTATGTAGGAAAAAGGACCAGAGATACAGAGAAAGGGCTGTTACAGCTGCAGGGGACTGAACTCCTGTGGGTTCTCTTCGTTTCCAAAATAACAGAGAAGGGTTGAGAGCTGTTAGAGAAAAAAAGGGAAAAGAAATGGGATGTGGATACAGAGAGAGAGAGAGAGAGAGAGAGAGCGAGCACTCTGCCTTAGGGGATGATGCTGTCTGTGGTCGAGTGTGGTTGTCATCAGGAAAGATCTACGGAGACAGAGACTGAGTTTCTATTTAGGAGGGGGTCTCCTTTGATGTGGAGATAGAGTGGGAGTGAGCGAGGCAGAGGGCAGGACAGGTGGAGAAAAAAAAAACAAGTGAATCCGTGGGAGAGGAGAATGAACAGGAGCCGCGAGGGAATGCGAGCAGAAAGATAAAATACACACAGCACAGCCAGGCAACTTTTACTCCAGTTAATTTCCCAAAGAACAAATATCTGCCAAACGGATGAGTTCACTGCACAAATAACGACTGAACCACTTAAGTTTTGTATATTTGTGGAGAAACAAATTGGCTCAGTAAGTAGAATCGGGCTCTTTCTCTACGCAGCCTCATGCCAAGACAAATAAAACCAGAGGAAGAGGACACAAAGGAAAGCCGCTCTTTGGTGTAACATGCACTGACAGTTAGAGTCATCTCTTTCTGCAAAGTGTAGGTGCGCTGCTCACAGGCGGCATGCTGATGTGCTGGAGGAAACTTGAAAAAGGTTTCCTGGAATGATTTGGGATTAAAGCATCGATGAAGGCCTCATCAGAGGGTTCTTTAAGGTTCAGATGAAACAGATCTCACCTACAGCAGAGCTCACCTGAACACCTGCCATGGCAGGTCACTCCAAAGAGGACAACAAAACGCTTGACTCAGTGTTTGCTGCATCACCGGAGAGGGCATGGAGGGTTTAAGGCTGGACAACCATTTGGAGGAGCATGCTTGAAACCACTGTGGGGTTACAGACGCCAAGGTTTACTCTGGTAAGATACCTGGAGTACAGGTTCTGCTGAATCAGGCCTAAAGTGTTTGCTCTAACCTGGCCTTACAGTCTGACACATGGAGACTTTACGACTGTAACAGGAAGTTCATCACTTTAGTCAAGGCCTGAGCCAAACCTCTGAGGACTTGGTTGCATCTCAAGTCCAGCTCCAGATCAGAAAGACTTTTATTGAACTCACACTGGATCTGTTCCATTGGGTTCAGCCCTACCAACAGGCATGCAAGGGTCTTGTTTTTGGATCAAGAACTCATGTAGAATTCATGTAGAATTAGACGTATACAAAAACTGGGATGGGAATCCAGGGACCTCCTCTGTCTGTGACTCCAGCTGTCAGGAGGTCCAGACTCCACCTCCAGTATTCTGTACTGGAGCTGTATTAACTACGGTCTCTAGACGTCCCTGCAGTGACAGGCGCACTGGACAGAAATGGGACCGTTACCTTCTCCTCCCACCTGTCACCCCCCCTCCTGACTCTCCCCTCCTCCTGTTTTCTCTCTGCCGTCTCTTCCAATCATTGGATTTCCAAAACGAACTTTCCAATTAGAAACACATCGCTCTCTTCCTTCCTCCCGTCTGCTTCTTTTCCTCTTTTAATCTTTACTTTTCAAGGAAGCAACGCTCTCTCTCAGTTCCTCGCACACGCCAAGCCCGAGGCTACCGCTAATCTCAGCAAACATCTGTGTCCCTCTTCTTCATGTTCTTCACTGTGGAAACAAGGAGACGAGTATTTAAAAAAGTCTCCGGAAGCAAAACTGGAGTGCAGGAAGACGGGAATACGAGCGGTAAGGAGAGAAAGAAAAGGGTACTGAGAGCGAGCGAGATGAAAAGGATGAGAGACGGATGACAAAGAGGAAATGTCAGCTCAGAAGTGGCTGCAAGAGGAGAAGGAGTGGGAGAGGAGATGAAGGGAAGAAGGAAGTAGGAGAGAGGGATGAGGGATTCACGCACCCCAACAGCAAAGACCCAATTAGTATAAGTAATGATTTCACATTGGCTGACGGGGCACAGCTCCATGGGTATAAACAACATCCACTCTCTCTCTCTCTGCATGACGGAGCAGAGCAGAGGTGTGCTCATGTTTCCTTTAAATATCTGTGGGGCTAAAAGCTGCACATCTATTGGCCATTAAGCTGGAGATGGATAGCC
The DNA here is from genome assembly GCA_030710495.1 of Labroides dimidiatus. Lineage (NCBI taxonomy): Eukaryota > Metazoa > Chordata > Actinopteri > Labriformes > Labridae > Labroides > Labroides dimidiatus. The sequence continues at coordinate 788,260 of CM061145.1, forward strand.
CCTCCCCCCTCCCCCCCAGCAGAATGGACGGAGGTAAATATGGTGATGGTGTCGTCCCCAGCAGCCTCCAGCTGGAGCTCTCCTGAATGATTGCTGTGAATTCTCCCAGCTCAGGGCCGTTTGTGTTTTAATATACTGCATGTATTAAACGTTGGTGAGGAGTGTGTGGTACACCTGCATCAATAGCCCCAAGCCAAGGGTCAGAGCCTGTGTGTGAGTGTGTGTGTGTGTGTGTGTGTGTGTGTTTCTGCTCCTCACACCAGCATAAACTGCTGCAGGAAGTGATGCACACCAGTTCCCATGAGCAGGAAAAGGTCCAGGATGTTATCAGAGGAAGACAGATTCTGGGGTCCCAGTAATTTCCAAAGATAAACACATCAACAGCTCCAGAGCAGAAAGAACCTCAACTTCAAGGAACTTTAGCTCCATTTCGTCTGTAGTCAAAAGCCCACCGATGAAGTCAGCGCTGAAGTCAACTTCCCAAAAAGCTGAATGGACTCATGTCGACAGCTTCAACAGCTGTCAAAGTCTGTTTGGAGAGGGAAACTTGTTTTAACGATGCCTCTCAGAAATAACTCTTAACGCTGTGATGTCATTTAACCCTCCTGTTAATGGAGCCACATGTATAAACATCATGTATCAGTGGGATGAGCAGCAGAGCTCAGTTTGTGGGTGAAAACCATCAAGATTCACCAAATCCTCTCTGCCGATGCCGAACAGTTCATTCTGCCTCTGACTCTTCTTCTCAGCTTCTGGCTTTCCAACAAGAAGTTTCAGTGCCAACAAAGAGATAATCCAACAAACACATATTTCCTTACTCACTGTGCTAACTTTATAACTAAAGGCAGTTTAAGATTCATAAGATTCTTTCATATATTTAGAATAAATCACAGTCTACAAAATCTAAAAGAGGGTTTTAATTCTGCTACTTTTTCGTGGAGCGTATTGTACGTCTATTGTCTCTGTGACATCACCCTTCTGCTTCTAAAGCCATATTGGAGATGCTGAACCTAACCTAGCTTCAGTTGAGGTAGTGTGAGGTAAAGAGGCGGGTCTTCAGCCTCTTCACAGACAGCTACAGGGTGTCCACCTATCAGTCACTCCCTTATATGCACAAAACGTGTTACTCATACATTTAATAGACCTGTTCAGAGTCGACATCATCATGAAGATGTGCACTTATTTTGCTTTTCACTGAAGTGTCGTTCAGCTCCGTTCTGGTTCTTTAAACTCTAAATTCAAACTGTCAGCAGCATCAGAATGTCCGCTTGTTCTGTGGTCGGTTGTTCTGTGGTCTGTTGTTCTGTGGTCGGTTGTTCTGTGGTCGGTTGTTCTGTGGTCGGTTGTGTGGTCGGTTGTTCTGTGGTCGGTTGTTGTGTGGTCGGTTGTTCTGTGGTCAGTTGTTCTGTGGTCTGTTGTTTTGTGGTCTGTTGTTCTGTGGTCGGTTGTTCTGTGGTCTGTTGATCTGTGGTCTGTTGTTCTGTGGTCTGTTGTTTTGAGGTCTGTTGTTCTGTGGTCGGTTGTTCTGTGGTCGGTTGTTCTGTGGTCTGTTGATCTGTGGTCAGTTGTTCTGTGGTCTGTTGTTTTGAGGTCTGTTGTTCTGTGGTCGGTTGTTCTGTGGTCTGTTGATCTGTGGTCTGTTGTTCTGTGGTCTGTTGTTCTGTGGTCTGTTGTTCTGTGGTCTGTTGTTTTGTGGTCTGTTGTTCTGTGGTCAGTTGTTCTGTGGTCTGTTGTTTTGTGGTCGGTTGTTCTGTGGTCTGTTGTTCTGTGGTCTGTTGTTTTGAGGTCTGTTGTTCTGTGGTCGGTTGTTCTGTGGTCTGTTGTTCTGTGGTCTGTTGATCTGTGGTCTGTTGTTCTGTGGTCGGTTGTTCTGTGGTCTGTTGTTTTGTGGTCTGTTGTTCTGTGGTCTGTTGATCTGTGGTCTGTTGTTCTGTGGTCGGTTGTTCTGTGGTCTGTTGTTTTGTGGTCTGTTGTTCTGTGGTCTGTTGATCTGTGGTCTGTTGTTCTGTGGTCGGTTGTTCTGTGGTCTGTTGTTCTGTGGTCGGTTGTTGTGTGGTCTGTTGTTCTGTGGTCGGTTGTTCTGTGGTCTGTTGTTCTGTGGTCTGTTGTTCTGTGGTCGGTTGTCAGAAACGATTCTACACCATGGAGTCGACTTCTATGGAGTTCAGAGTGTTACAGAGCAACCGGTGTTGTGGAGTAAAGAGTGACCGTGCTAACTGGTGACTCTCAGATGAACGTGTCAGTGATGGTCGGCTGAGAGTCTCCAGTTAACAGGGTCACACTTTCCACTGGAACACCAGCGCCGTCTGCAGCTGTGTTATTAAATATGTCTTCTTTATCCAACCTCAGTTAAGCAGGTTTGAGCTCCAATAATCAATATTAACTGCTGATGTTCTAAATCCAGTTTTTACTTTGAGTGTTTGATGATTAAGTCTGTTTGGAGATACACTCTGTCAAAGTCATGTGCCACTCCTTTACATCACTAATACGGCACAGGAACTCATGAAGTGCTTTTGTTGGGTTTGTTGGGCAGATAAAGCTGTAAATCATCTGCATATAAATAAAGACTGGTTACGTTTGGTTACAATTGAAAAGAGAAGAGGTCAGAGAATGGATCCTTGTGGTACCCCACAAAGCAGAGGTCAGAGACTGACTCTGAAAAACCAAACGTGTCTTCTGCTCGGACAAAAAGGAAAACTGAAACACAGCTGATCCTTTGGTCACCATGGAAACATCAGTGAAGCGTTGCTTTAAAGGACTGAAGCTGACGGTCACTGACTTCAGCTTACTGTTCCTCTGACTCTCATTTTAAGCAGTTTTTTCTGTTGTTGTAATAAAAAACGAAGCGTGAGGACTTGGACTGGAGAGCAGAAGCTCTGGTTGTATCGTGACAGAAAGAAACCAGTGTTCTGCCTCTGTTTCCCTGCTCTCGTTTAAGCAGTTTCTCTAATCTGATCTACTTTTCAGACATGAATTGTAATTCTCGAGGTCTTGAATCTCTCTGGGTGCAAAGCAAGAACATCGTCATCCATAACAATGTTTCCCTCCTGGATGGTTTCATACGGCAGTTTGGAAATTACCGAACACAATACGCCAACGACAGGCTGCATAAAACAGCTGCATTATTTCCATAAAAGTCCCATTTCCACACAAGATTTGCTTTTGTAAGTCCTGAGTTATTAAAAATGAATAAAAACAAAGAGAAGAGGTGGCTCAGTGAGCTTCTTTGAAGCCTGCGGGCACGGCCGTCTCATTATCCTGCCGTGCCCGTTAGTTTTAATAAGACACAGTAACACTGACAACAGGCCACTTTAAGAGGCGGTAAAAACGAACACGTGCACATCTCTCATCCTGGAAACTACCACACCACGTCTCTAAATGTCAAGGTGTGCCTTTAACAGGTCTCTGGTGCACACCTGTCGTCTTCCCTCCGGCTGCCCGGTTAAAGCTGCCGAGCCTCAGTTAGAGCCTCACACAGCAGAGGACTCAGTCACGCTCGGCAACATAACCCAAATCTAATTTCAACAGCCTCCTCGCCATAGCAACGAAAACCTTAAACTTAGTGGAGCATGGCGGCGGGATGGGAGCACGAAGAGAGTGCGTCTGAGTATTTATGCCAGGGACTGACAATAAGGTTAGCGGTTTCTCCTCCGGAGCGCAAAAACATCCAACGTGAGAGGGAAACGAAGACGAGGAGGAGGAAGGACGAGAGGATGGATGGAGAGATGGAGAGGGAGAGGTGGAGGCTGAATGGACAGAGTGGCACTTTGATACAAAGAGAAGAGGGAGAGGGAGAGGGGGAGAGGAGAGAGAGAGGAGGGGGAGGGGAGAGGGAGGGGAGAGGGAGGGAGAGGGAGAGGGAGAGGGAGAGGGAGAGGGAGGGGAGAGGGAGGGGAGTCATTTGTTGCATCTTAAGGTCAGATTAGTGCTGACATTCATCCCAAATGAAAGTGTCTGTAAGTATTAGGTCAGCATGTTGTAAGCTGCGTGTGTGTTCATGGGAAGGTGTGTGTGTGTGTGTGTGTGTGTGTGTGTGTGTATGTGTGTGTTACAGAGCGGGTCGGGGTGTGAATATATATGTGTGTGGATATAAGGGCTACGAGAGGCTGATTTAGGAGTGGAGTGTATGTATGCAGGGACACGGCTGTGTTATATATGTAAGTATGTGTGTGTGTGTGTGTGTGTGTGTTTCCTCTCAAGCCAAAGAAAAATATGTTTATGATTCATACGGCTGCACTTTGATAAATATTCAACCCTCGAATTAAAATTCATAGATGCACAAACTTTCATCTGTTTGCATCAAACAAAGACACACACACACACTCATACACACACACACTCCATGCTGTCTCCATCTTTGTTTTCTGTTATTGTAAACTTTAACACACGGTGAACAGGCTCACCTGTCCACAGACTCATTCAGACTTACAGGTTTGTTTAAGGGTGACCTGCAGCACGAAGGACTGAAGCAGCACAGGTGAAGCGCGAAACACTGAAACGTGTTTCAGTTTCATCAAGAGGAAAAACGTACGACACCGTCAGAAAGGGTTAACGCTCGTTCGTCTCAACGCTGAAGAAACTGAAATCCAAGCGAGTCGTATTTTTAGGTCTCGTTAGACGAAACATGAGTCACGTTCACCTGATGAGTCTGAGAAAACGTCTCAAAAATGAGGCCTGCATTTCTCCTGAAGATGAGAAAAAAAAAACCGTTAATTTTCCTGAAATAAGAAAAGAACCCTACTGTCAGTTTCTTCAGCTCTTCAGGTGTGATTTTAGTCTCTGAAACTTTAAATTAAATCATTCTCTAGTCCTGTCAGGTCAATGTGACTCATATTAAATCTGATCAGATATTTTTTACGACACATCAGACATGAAGACCTGCCTGAACGTCAGCTCTGCAGTGAACTGAGTCTGAATCACATGATGGAAGAAATGATCCAGATTCATGGAGCTGTGTGTCCCTCCTCCACACCTCCACCTGTGTGTCTCTCCTCCTCACCTCCACCTGTGTGTCCCTCCTCCTCACCTCCACCTGTGTGTCCCTCCTCCTCACCTCCACCTGTGTGTCCCTCCTCCTCACCTCCACCTGTGTGTCCCTCCTCCTCACCTCCACCTGTGTGTTCCTCCTCCACACCTCCACCTGTGTGTTCCTCCTCCACACCTCCACCTGTGTGTTCCTCCTCCACACCTCCACCTGTGTGTTCCTCCTCCACACCTCCACCTGTGTCCCTCCTTCTCACCTCCACCTGTGTCCCTCCTCCTCACCTCCACCTGTGTGTCCCTCCTCCTCACCTCCACCTGTGTGTCCCTCCTCCTCACCTCCACCTGTGTGTCCCTCCTCCTCACCTCCACCTGTGTGTCCCTCCTCCTCCCCTCCACCTGTGTGTCCCTCCTCCTCACCTCCACCTGTGTCCCTCCTCCTCACCTCCACCTGTGTGTCCCTCCTCCTCACCTCCACCTGTGTCCCTCCTCCTCACCTCCACCTGTGTCCCTCCTCCTCACCTCCACCTGTGTGTCCCTCCTCCACACCTCCACCTGTGTGTCCCTCCTCCTCCCCTCCACCTGTGTCCCTCCTTCTCACCTCCACCTGTGTGTCCCTCCTCCTCACCTCCACCTGTGTGTCCCTCCTCCTCACCTCCACCTGTGTGTCCCTCCTCCTCACCTCCACCTGTGTGTCCCTCCTCCTCACCTCCACCTGTGTGTCCCTCCTCCTCACCTCCACCTGTGTGTTCCTCCTCCACACCTCCACCTGTGTGTTCCTCCTCCACACCTCCACCTGTGTGTTCCTCCTCCACAACTCCACCTGTGTGTTCCTCCTCCACACCTCCACCTGTGTCCCTCCTTCTCACCTCCACCTGTGTCCCTCCTCCTCACCTCCACCTGTGTGTCCCTCCTCCTCACCTCCACCTGTGTGTCCCTCCTCCTCACCTCCACCTGTGTGTCCCTCCTCCTCACCTCCACCTGTGTGTCCCTCCTCCTCACCTCCACCTGTGTGTCCCTCCTCCTCCCCTCCACCTGTGTGTCCCTCCTCCTCACCTCCACCTGTGTCCCTCCTCCTCACCTCCACCTGTGTGTCCCTCCTCCTCACCTCCACCTGTGTCCCTCCTCCTCACCTCCACCTGTGTCCCTCCTCCTCACCTCCACCTGTGTGTCCCTCCTCCACACCTCCACCTGTGTGTTCCTCCTCCACACCTCCACCTGTGTCCCTCCTTCTCACCTCCACCTGTGTCCCTCCTCCTCACCTCCACCTGTGTCCCTCCTCCACACCTCCACCTGTGTGTCCCTCCTCCTCACCTCCACCTGTGTGTCCCTCCTCCTCCCCTCCACCTGTGTGTCCCTCCTCCTCACCTCCACCTGTGTGTCCCTCCTCCTCCCCTCCACCTGTGTGTCCCTCCTCCTCACCTCCACCTGTGTCCCTCCTCCTCACCTCCACCTGTGTGTCCCTCCTCCTCACCTCCACCTGTGTCCCTCCTCCTCACCTCCACCTGTGTCCCTCCTCCTCACCTCCACCTGTGTGTCCCTCCTCCACACCTCCACCTGTGTGTTCCTCCTCCACACCTCCACCTGTGTCCCTCCTTCTCACCTCCACCTGTGTCCCTCCTCCTCACCTCCACCTGTGTGTCCCTCCTCCTCACCTCCACCTGTGTGTCCCTCCTCCTCACCTCCACCTGTGTGTCCCTCCTCCTCACCTCCACCTGTGTGTCCCTCCTCCTCACCTCCACCTGTGTGTCCCTCCTCCTCACCTCCACCTGTGTGTCCCTCCTCCTCCCCTCCACCTGTGTGTCCCTCCTCCTCACCTCCACCTGTGTCCCTCCTCCTCACCTCCACCTGTGTGTCCCTCCTCCTCACCTCCACCTGTGTCCCTCCTCCTCACCTCCACCTGTGTCCCTCCTCCTCACCTCCACCTGTGTGTCCCTCCTCCTCCCCTCCACCTGTGTGTCCCTCCTCCTCACCTCCACCTGTGTCCCTCCTCCTCCCCTCCACCTGTGTGTCCCTCCTCCTCACCTCCACCTGTGTCCCTCCTCCTCACCTCCACCTGTGTGTCCCTCCTCCTCACCTCCACCTGTGTCCCTCCTCCTCACCTCCACCTGTGTCCCTCCTCCTCCCCTCCACCTGTGTGTCCCTCCTCCTCACCTCCACCTGTGTGTCCCTCCTCCTCCCCTCCACCTGTGTGTCCCTCCTCCTCACCTCCACCTGTGTCCCTCCTCCTCACCTCCACCTGTGTGTCCCTCCTCCTCACCTCCACCTGTGTCCCTCCTCCTCACCTCCACCTGTGTCCCTCCTCCTCACCTCCACCTGTGTGTCCCTCCTCCTCCCCTCCACCTGTGTGTCCCTCCTCCTCACCTCCACCTGTGTGTCCCTCCTCCTCACCTCCACCTGTGTGTCCCTCCTCCTCACCTCCACCTGTGTCCCTCCTCCTCACCTCCACCTGTGTGTCCCTCCTCCTCACCTCCACCTGTGTGTCCCTCCTCCTCACCTCCACCTGTGTGTCCCTCCTCCTCACCTCCACCTGTGTGTCCCTCCTCCTCACCTCCACCTGTGTCCCTCCTCCTCACCTCCACCTGTCTTACCCTCCTCCTCACCTCCACCTGTGTGTCCCTCCTCCTCACCTCCACCTGTGTGTCCCTCCTCCTCACCTCCACCTGTGTGTCCCTCCTCCTCACCTCCACCTGTGTGTCCTTCCTCACCTCCACCTGTGTCACTCCTCCACTCCTCCACCTGTGTGTCCCTCCTCCTCACCTCCACCTGTGTGTCCCTCCTCCTCACCTCCACCTGTGTGTCCTTCCTCACCTCCACCTGTGTCACTCCTCCACTCCTCCACCTGTGTGTCCCTCCTCCTCACCTCCACCTGTGTGTCCCTCCTCCTCACCTCCACCTGTGTCACTCCTCCACTCCTCCACCTGTGTGTCCCTCCTCCTCACCTCCACCTGTGTGTCCCTCCTCCTCACCTCCACCTGTGTCCCTCCTCCTCACCTCCACCTGTGTGTCCCTCCTCCTCACCTCCACCTGTGTGTCCCTCCTCCTCACCTCCACCTGTGTGTCCCTCCTCCTCAACTCCACCTGTGTGTCCCTCCTCCTCACGTCCACCTGTGTGTCCCTCCTCCTCACCTCCACCTGTGTGTTTCTGATGCATTCTGGGTGACTTCCTGTGTGCCTCCATGTTTGTGTGTGTGTGTGTGTGTGTGTGTGTGTGTGTGCCTGTTTTCTGAACTACATCAGTTCCTCGATCTGGTTTTTAGGGCTCTGACGGGAAACATGGAGGAAGCACCAATTACGGCAGGTCGAGACATTTTCCACGGATGATTTCCTGCGGCGCAGCGGAGGAGGTGAAAGAACCGTGAAAAGCGCGGAGGACGGGAAGGTGGCGATGAAAGGTTGAGGCTTTCCTGGAATGAAAAGAGGACGGGAGGAGAGAACGCAGAGAGGGACGCAGAGCAGATAAGAGGGTTAAACGTGTCTTTGGGGGGAAATCAAGAGGAAGAAGAAGAGGAGCTGGAGTGTGTTGAGGAGGAGCTCAAGAGGAGGCGAGAGAGGATGACGAGGACAGACATGCAGGTATTCAGATATTCTGCTTTATTTATGAGGAGCTGCTTCTCTAAACTTTGACTTTAAAGCTCTGAAATGAACTTTTTTTGTTTGATGAATCTGTGAACTGTGCAGGTTTAAAGAAGTCAAGCCCATTAGTTGCTCCATTCTGACCTCATCCATCAGCGAGCGTGTGGCTCCAGCAGCTTCACGGACCCTAATGACACAGTTTAGTCTTTATTTTCTTGGTAAATAATTCATTCAAGGACAGCAGCGTTTGGCCTCAATTATGAGGATGACGATTTAAGCGGCGCTGTGCCCTGAACCTTCCTGTTCCAGGAGGGAAAAATCACACTCACTCTGCAGGACGCCAGAAACATGAAGCCCCCCAGTCTGAGAACTTACTCCAAACTACAGACAGAAGGAGGATGATGATTTTTTTTTTTAAACGTGACAGACGGACAAAACACACTCTGAAAACCACGTCAGCACATCTGGATCAAACAGCAGAGAGTCGTCAGCAAAAGCATCTATAAGCTGATCATTCAGGATCCTCTGAGGGTCTGTTCTGAAAACCATCTAAAGACACCGACTCCTTCAAACCCAAGTCCTCCTGCAGCACACGCTGTTCCTGCCCCTTTATGGAGGCAGAGTCCAAAAACAAGTCCTGAGTCCAGGTCACGTAGTGAAAACTGCTTCCAGCACTTTGTCAGAGAAAGTTAATCACCTGTCAATAAGGATGCTGTGAGAATATGGAGGTCATGACCCCGGCGCTGATGGACTGCTGAGTGAGTTCCTCTGCTCGAGCTTGAGGTGGAAGCAGGACGTTTACTCCCTGAAAGCCTGTTTGTACTGAAGCTGGGTCATTATCAGCTATGCTAAATTAGCAGAGAAGCTAACTCGTCTCTCCTCCTGAAACAGTGAGGTGAGTCAGAACAGTGTTTTGTCTGTTTGATGCTGGATTCATGTCATAATTTATCTTATAACTAAAAACTACTCAAAGGAAGAGTGTCGAACAAATTCAAACGTTAATGAAGTGAGAGTCCGTCATGATGTGCAGCAGCATGCCGCTCATTCAGTCTCCTGATAGATGGTGACTCTTGGCTGATGCGGTCATGAGCACCAACGTGTCCACATCACGCTGCGATAAAAAAAAAAGAGGAGCGACATCAGGAAGCTGAAACGATCAGTGTGTTGATTCCTGAAAAAGCAGGAAACACGATGGCGCTCAGAGGACCAATCACAGCAGAGCTTGGGGTCTTGCGTTGTTTGGACGTGTAATAACCTTTGAGAGAGGGTTACTGTCAGGTTACCGTGTCTGGAAAAGACTGCGATGTAGATTTGGCACAGAACCAACCAGAGGTACAAAAACAGCAACAACGAGTCTTTTCTTTGAGCCAAAGAAAAAAAGAGATGATTCTGAAAACAGACGCCAAATCACAGATTCAGTTCCTTTACAAGTTACTAAATGTGAAGCTTTAAAGATGGAGAATCATCACCCTGAGATGTAGCAACGCATACCATGGTGTACCGTACTGTGCTGTACCGTACCGTACCGCACCATACTGTACTGTACCGTGCCGTACCGTATCGTACTGTACCGCACCATACCACGCTGTACCGTACCGTATGGTACCGTGCCTTACCATACCGTTCCGTACTGTACCGCACCATACTGTACTGTACCTTGCCGTACAGTATCGTACCGTGCCGTACCGTATCGTACCGTGCTGTACCGTACCGTATGGTTCCGTGCCGTACTGTACCGTACCGTACCGTTCCGTACTGTACCGTTCCGTACTGTACCGTTCCGTACTGTACCGCACCATACTGTACTGTACCGTGCCGTACCGTACCGTGCCGTAATGTATAATACCGTGCCGTACTGTACCATACCGTGCCGTACTGTACCATACCGTGCCGTATTGTACCGTACCGTGCTGTACCGTACCGTGCCATACTGTACCGTACTGTACCGTGCCGTGCTGTACCGTATCATACCGTACCGTGCCGTACTGTACCGTACCGTACCGTATCGTACCGTGCCATACTGTACCGTACTGTACCGTGCCGTGCTGTACCGTACCGTGCCGTACTGTACCGTACCGTGCCGTACTGTACCGTACCATACTCTGTTTCTTTTCATGTATTCGTCAGGATTTCTGAGGCTTTCTTTAATTCTGATGCTGATAACCTAAAAACAGAAATGAAGACATCAGGAAAAGTGCAGCGTGTCGCTCATGTCCCCGCCCTCCCTGCTGAATCTCACTGGATGTCTAATTAAAGACGCTCTCTTGATGCTCGCAGCAGTTTGAACCTCTGTCACAAAGAGGCGGTGAGGAGAAGAGAGTCTCACCCTCGTCGTCTGGTCGTCTCATCGTCTCATCGTCTTTTGATTCAAAGAGCAGACGTGAGCTCAGGAGAGCAGAAGGAGGTGAAAGAGGCTGAAAAAACAGGAGCAGAGAAACTTCCTGCCTGAACGAACGCAATGACTCAACCAGAGCTCCGGCTCCTCTCTCCTCCCCCCCTGTGGAACACTTACACACACAAACACAGACCGCACACACACACATCCACACACTACAGTAACACAAATAGGTGGGAGGCTGTGAAAGTATGTGAGTGTATTACACACACCATTAGGCGTGTTGACAGGACGGCCACAGGAACGGGAGCTGACAATCGACCAAATGACGAAGGCTGGAGAGACGGGAGGAGGGCTAACCCACACGGAGCAGGGACATTAAGCCTTAAGGGTCTGCTCTACTGCAGCACACACACACACACACACACACACACACACACACACACACACAGACATATGCACAAACATGTTCATGAATAGATAAGACAACACACACTGACACATACAAACACACACAGTGGAGCTTCTGTAGAACATTTACACAAACACGCTGCGTCAGACGGTCACACCAATAAAAGAGAAAAAACAAGAACTCCCAAACATCCGAGGAGTCTGACAAAGCTACCACACACTGATACACACACACACACACACACACACGTACACACACGTACACACACAGACATCTCTGATGATCGCCTCAGGCTGTGTGAAGATAAGGCTAATGAATTTTCCGCTGCTAATCACAACTTTCTGAAAAACATCCTCTCGTCTCAGTTATTTACAGGTATCTTTTTATTTATTGTATCTCTCCTCCAAACACACACACACACACACACACACACACACACACACACACACAGACACACACACACACACAAGCATAAGATGCAGCTTTGCAGTGAGCGGAGTCAGAAAAAGAAGAAGCGGTGAGGAGAACCGCCGGAGGCTTTTTCACCACGTCTGACATTTTCTGCAGGTTTTTTTTGGAGCAAACTCGCGGCTCTGAGAGGGCTGCTGGGCTTCGTAGTTCAAACTACAAACTGTGATTTTTAAATGGAACTCAGAAGTTTAGAGGACATTCAGTTTGTCCAATCAGAGCACAGCTGACGTCTCTGACAGACGGGCTGTTCGTGGTGATGTGTCGTTCTTCTACTAAAGACTAAAACTTTTACCAGGTAGATGATTTTTTTCTTTAATTTTAACACTTTTCATTTTATTCCTGTTTGTTTATTTTCACTTTAAATATTAAAAGTATGTAAATAATGAACATACAATCATAGATTTGACCTTTTGGTCTCTGTTTTTGTACTCTATCATTTATCATCCGTATCATCCTGCTCCATGATGAGTATGTACACTAATCCACATAAAAACTAGGGATGAGCGAGTACACCATTATCTGTATCTGTATCTGTATCTGTTTACCCATCCATATTATCCGTATCCGTACTTATAGGGGGCGGGACCTAAACCGGAAGTGGGTGCATTTTGTCCAATAATGGGCGGGGCTTAAACCTGAACTTTATTTTAAGTCTGAAACTGGCTTTTTTTTTTTTTTGTTAAAGGCTTTTGTGTGATCAGCTATGTATTATGTACAACTGGTAAAATGTGTATGTAGTGGTGTGAAAGACTGTCTCTTTATTTATGATCTGTGTAAATTTAATAGGTGATTTGTGCAAACATTCAGTGGCAAAAAACTAAAAAATATGTCTTGTTGTTCACTGTATTTTCAAAAACACTGTGCTCAGAATGGGCAAAGCTTTCCAACTAACTTTCTCACCAGACAAACTAAAATCACGCAGCCAGTTAAAAAAAAAAAGGAAAAAAGACTGGCGTGGAGAAACTAGGGGGACACGCGAGACAAGGAGTTTACAGCTTTAAGCCTTCAAATGCGTTGCATGTACGTTGCAAAACAGTTAATCAAGTAACTTTAAATATAAAAAAAGAACTAAAGAGATGCGAGACAACGAAAACCTTAAAAAAACGGTCCTGAATTGAAGCAAGAGGCACTGACCAGCGCGACACGAGCCGTTTTCAGCCCCGTCTTGTCACATGCATCGCGTATGACAGGAAATAAGTTGAAGAAGTAACTTTAAATACCAAACAAACCTCAATAGAGACGAGCAGAAGAAAACTGAGTGAGTAGTACAGAAACGTAAACTACAGTCAACTCAAGCAAGCAAGAGAAGCAGTCGCTGTCACTCGCTGCCTGTCTGTGTGTGTGTGAAAGAGGAGAGCAGGCACCTCCTCGCTGCAGCATGTGGGTGCAGGGAGGGGGGTGTGCTGTGTGTGACTGGCCAATCACAGAGCAGGAAGAGTGAAGACAGTAGTTGTTGCTACCCAATGAGGATTCTTTTAGCACAGATACGAATAATCCTAAAAAAAACTTGTGTTGTATTCGTATTCGGCAAAAATGTATTATCCGTAACGAATACTCGTTTGAAACGAATATCCGGCTCATCCCTAATAAAAACATTCATGTTTGACATTTTTTCATGAGTCATTTTTTTACATAACTTACATTTTTTTGGGTCATAAACTGAAGTAACTCTTTATGAAGCACTCAGTGAAATACTTTGAGCTGACGAAAAAACTGAGTAGGAACATCATAAAATTTAAACAAAATTACAAACAATTTTTTTATGGATTGTTATAAGGAAGTTGGAGAAACACGAGCAGATTGTTCTTTTGCATTCTGTATTTTTGTTATTCTGGAATAATGTATATGTCTACCCTTATATGGACAAGCTTCCTCTTAATTCTATATTTGGCGTTTGTTGTTGTTGTTTGCTGCATCTGTACTTTTTGAATTTACAAGTATTGATCTTGTAAAACCTCTGGTGTTACTCTGGTGTTATCTGAAACACTGAAGGTTGTTTTTGCACCAAAAAAAATAAATAAATAAAAAAAAATAAAAAAATAAAAAAAAATTAAAAGGGGGGGGGGGGCAGGACACGATAAGCTAAGCTTCTTCCTGTCCCTCCTCGATTGTTGTTTTGTCATTTTGTTTATTTTGGTTTTGTTTTAGCTCAGGAGGTTATTGTTTTGTTTTGTTTGACCGTTTGTGCCGTTGTTTCTGTTGCCTAATCGAGGTAAAGAAAGAAAGAAAGAAAGAAAGAAAGAAAGAAAGAAAGAAAGAAAGAAAGAAATAAAGAAAGAAAGAAACCCTCGGGTGTTCCTGGAGGACTCGTAGGAAAGCACATTTCATCCATTACAGTGAAAACTTGAACGAAAGCGGAGGATAAACTTCATCCCACAGCGTGCAAACAGAAAACGCTTCATCTCTCATCAGCATCTCTTTGTTCAAAGCATCATGTGCAGTAAGTAGAGTCATCTCCTCCTGATCGGCTCCATGAAGAACTTTCTGTTTGTCGTCGTCTGTTTTTGGAGGAAGGAGAGAAAACGTCTAAATCTGAGGAAGAGCTGAGGGAACAACGCGCAGTGTGTGAACGCACCACGACCTGTGCTGATGACTGTCTTAGTTACATGTGTTAATACATGCTGTACAAGGAGCTGTATCTGTGTGTGTGTGTGTGTGTGTGTGTGTGTGTGCAGTCAGTGTACAGGGAGGTGATTATTTTCCTTCCTGGCTGTTGTGTGTGTGTATTTGTTCGGCTTGTTTTGTGTCTCTTTACATACTCGCAACTCTTTCACAACATCAGCGCGTCCAACAGGGAGCCCCCCCCCAACCCCCCCAACCCCCGTATACCCCCCCCCCCCCCCCCCACCCCGCCAGCATCCTAATTCTCTCCCCATTCTGCAGAACCCTGCAGAACCTGCAGGTGAAACGAGCTGCAGCAGAAATGGAAAGCAGGAGATTCAGTCCCAGCGTAGCAGCCAGTAACACCTGCAGGCTACGGCCTCCTCACAGACCTCAGCTCTGTGCAAAAACAATAAAACCTCCACGCTTATCCACGTTAGTCAAGAGTTGCTGTAGTTAACCCTGATTCACCTCGCAGCACAGCTCGCTCCTGATTATTCACTCTCTGCATCATGTGAACACAGAGGGGGGGGGCGGAGCTCTGGAGCTCTCTGTGTGAACACAGTTTGATGAGGTGAACTTCGTTTCTCTCTCTTTCATTAACACGTTTTACTAAAAGCTGATCTGACGTGATGAATTATTCCAGCTCAGGTTGACTCAGCTCCTCTTCAGCATTAAAAAGCTCTGCAGTGAGAAAACGCTGCTGAAAGCTGCTGAAAGCATCACATGAGAAAGACGAGAGTTAAACTCTGCCTGTAACACCTCACACACTCAGGGGGGGGGGGGGGGGGGGGGGGGGCTCAGAGACAAACATTAACGTCTTCAGCTTCTTCAGCTGCATCCAGACACACTGAACAACGTTCATTTATCTCCCTCTGACCAATCAGACACACCCACATCATGACCATCAAACCATCAAATCAACCAATCAGCAGCTGCCATGTCCTGCTGAACCTAACGACTATAATGAGTTTCAGTTTCTGGATTAAACCAATAGATTTTTTTAAATTTGTTTTTATCTTTCAGATTTTGCTATAACTGTAAACTGATTATATAAACTGATTATATATTGAGTCTGAAGACGTCTTTATTTATAATAAACAAATAAATAAATAAATAAATGGTAAATGGACCAGTACTTATATAGCGCTTTTCTAGTCTTTCTGACCACTCAAAGCGCTTTACACTGCTGGTGTCATTCACCCAATCACACCACATTCACACACTGATGGCAGAACAATCTATTGAAGGCCATCAGTTTTTATCTAACACATTCATACGCATTCATATACCACTGAACAACAGTGGGAGCAATTTTGGGGTTCAGTGTTCTTGCTCAAGGACACTTCGACATGTGACTGCAGGAGCTGGGAATCGAACCCTCGACCTTCCGATTGAGAGGCGACAACTCTACCACTGAGCCACAGTCGCCCACATAAATAAATAAATAAATAAATAAATAAATAAATAAATAAACAAACAAACAGAAATGGTCCTTTCACCAAAATTTTTCTCATTAAATTAAAGATGGTTAACACACACACACACACACACACACACACACACACACACACACACACACACACACACACACACATAAAAAAACAGTGTGGAGGATTCCATCCTTCTTACAGTCACACGTCTTAAACTCCATTTTCATTTTTTTAAAGTATTACAGGGGGAAAAAATGGCTCAAACACTTTCAGTGAAACATTTTACCAAAGCTCTGCTCATTTTGTCTAAATTAGGGATGTTTTTTTCCTGCCCCTAAGAACTCATTCCCTAACTTTAAGATTACAAAAGGAATGGAATTATTATTATTATTATTATTATTATTATTAATAATTAATATTGTTATTTTTATTATATATTTTTTATTATTATTCAGCAAATTTAATTTGTGCTTCAGTAAATATTTTAATTCAAAAACTCTCAGATTTTTCTTCATGTTTCAACCTGAGGACACTTCTCAAAGATGTCAAATTTACACACAGCCTAAAGCTGAATTCTAATCAGGTGTTTTTGTCTTATTTTAGACTTAATATGAGCCACGTTCACCAGACCACTGCAAAACGAGGTTTATTTCAAGTTATTTAAAGACAAAAATAAGGTCTGAATCGGCTCCAGAAAGGTTTCTTGTTTTCAGACATTAATCAGATTTCAAGACACTTAACCCTTGAACACTAACGTTGGGTGATTTTCACCCACACAATTCTTGTCATGTGATTTTCAGTGTGTGTCATTGTCCCCCATGGTACCTTTATTTTTATTTCATGTGATATTGTACATTTTGAAATGAAAGAAGAGTACTACAATTTGACATACAGTGTTGTACTTTTACATAAATTGATGAAAACTGTATGTCATCCGGGATATTATCTCGGGTAAAATATACCCAACGTTAGTGATGGTGTTACTTTTTTAACGTTAGTGTTCTAGGGTTAACAAAGAAACTTGACTCCTCCCACACTGACAGATTTATTTTTACATATTAAGTGACACAGACCTTATTTTTTTGTTTTGTTTTTTATTATCTTGAAATCAAACATGTTTCTCTACTTGTCGGTTGAATGTGGCCCACAGATTAGATTAGATTAGATTAGATTAGATTAGATTAGATTAGATTAGATTAGATTATCTTAGATTAGATTAGATTAGATTATCTTAGATTAGATTAGATTAGATTAGATTAGATTAGATTACATTAGATTAGATTAGATTAGATTAGATTAGATTACATTAGATTAGATTAGATTAGATTAGATTAGATTAGATTAGATTATCTTAGATTAGATTAGATTAGATTAGATTAGATTACATTAGATTAGATTAGATTAGATTAGATTAGATTACATTAGATTAGATTAGATTAGATTAGATTAGATTAGATTATCTTAGATTAGATTAGATTACATTAGATTAGATTAGATTAGATTATATTATATTAGATTAGATTAGATTAGATTAGATTAGATTAGATTAGATTTTGGGGTTTTTTTTGCAGTGTACTTGCTGCATGGATGCTTCATTTTAATTTTAAGATATTTTCTCATCAAACTGTTTTTATCGTGTATTTCAGCTCCTCTTTCTGCAGCAGACGTGTTAAACTGAGACATAAAATCCAGTTTCTGGTGTTTCAGAGTTTAATCCTGAGAGCTTGTTGCGCCTGTGTTCACTCTGGCAGCTGATTCAGATTCAGTCTGAGTGTTTATCTGAGAGAGGAGCTTCTTGCTGCAGTGGATCAGATCTGGAGGGTCCAGCCTCAACCTCTCTGCCTGCCGTGTGGATCCAGCCGGCTTCACAGAGATGCTGAAGCTGGTGGCAGGATAGAAGCACCTGCTGAAGGTCCATGTGATGTCAGCCATGAAACCGTTGCTAGGATACAGACTCAGGATAACATCCTGGAATAACATCAGGAGACCACAGACGTGTTTCTGACTTTATGTGATTGTTATGAGTTAATCTGCCTGAATTCACCCACAGGGTTAAAGCAGCAGACTTCAGATTCAGACATCCCAGCAGCCCTCACCTGTCACTGTCCGCTCCACGGCTGGAGCAGGAATGATCCACTGGGGGGCGTTTGAGTCTTTCTACATCTGCTCATACAACAAACAAAGAGCAGCGTGTGAATGTTTCACACTAATTGGTGCTGTGGTCGATCTAACTGCACTGAACCGTCCACGCCTGGCTGCTGACGTGACCCCTCAGACATTAGCGTGAAGCGTTCGGACGTCCGAGTCAGCGTTTCCGCTCGAATCCCGTTTAATGTCACGCTAATGATTCAGCATCAGTCAGAGGCAGGAAGCTGATCTGAGTTGGATTTCTGAGGCCGGACCCGCTGCTTCAAACTTCACAGCTTCCTCCAGTGACGTGTCCGCGCGTGTCAGTTTGCAGAAAGTCTGTTTTCTAAGGAGCCGTCAGTCGAAATGAACGGCGAGACGGGATGAGAGCGAGGGATGAGCAGAGGCTGCTGGGAAAAAAGAGCTGCGGGTGCATAAAAGCCCAGATGATGAGACGGGTCCAGGAGAGGATGGATTGATGAAGAGTGAAGGTAAAAATAATCAACAAAGAGAAGGGGCGCGAAGGCGGCGTGTGGGTGAACAAACTGGAAGCAAGGAGAGGATTGATAGAGAGAGAGAGAGAGAGAGAAAGATTGAGTCAATGAATGCAAGAGGGAGAGGGAGAGAGAGAGGGGGGAGCTGATGAAAAAAAAAAAGTCACAGCAGGAATCCTGAGAGGATCTGTCAGCTCTTGTTGGCTTTGATTTTAATGGAAGCCAGAGCTCTCCTACCTCTAACCCATTTGGCCCTAATTCCAGCGCTGCTTTCCAAACTTTTTAAACTTTAATGGCCCCTTCTTAAGTGCCAGCTGCTGACAACATTGATTTGGCTTCACGCCTGGCCGTCCTGCACGCCTTTATTTTCTCCTGCAAAAATCGACAGAAACATCTATTTTCTGCCATCCTCCTCCACCTCCTCCTCGCCCGATCCTCCCCCTGTCCTCCCTTCATCCGCTCTCGGCTGATCATTTGATGGTGTCAGCGGTCGTGGGGGGGGGGGGGGGGGGGGGGGGGGGGGCTGGTATGAGAATCGATGAAAAGAAATGCTATTTGGATAAGCTGGCTGCTTCTTGGGGGTGTGTGCAGGTATTTCTTTCTCTGATGGCGGGGGGGAGGGGCGGCACCGAGAGGGTTTAGTGATGCCGTGTCGCTGCCTGATCTTCAACACCAAGACAGGCAGAAATATTGTCTTAGCAACAAGTCCTGAAACAGCTGAGGAGTCACACTCTGCAAATCCAAGTCTCCAGAGGGAGAGGTACCACCAAACGTCTCAACCCTCAGAGGCAACACACCACTGATTCTGTTTTCACACCGTCCCCGTCACGTTTCCAACACTTTCGATTTCAAATTTAATAACCACAGGAGATTTCTCGAGCCAGAATGAACGAGGGGTCAGTGGGTGACGGATTTCATCAGGGGTGGGGTCCCACAGGAGCACGGAGCCCCGAGAACCAGGAGGCTAAACTGTTTCTGACACCATTAAACTGACAAATCTTTGTAAAGACAAATATGAGCATAAAGGAGCTCATCATACAGGTCAACCTCACGCAGAGAGACCGCCACCATCAGGGCAGTCTAAAGCTGGTCCTCAGTTCTGATCCTCAGCTCTGGTCCTCAGTTCTGGTCCTCAGGTGAGCCTCATCTTTTTAACAGTTTTCAGTCATACTTGGAGCTCATGAGTCTGAGAAACATGATTTTAACCATGGAGTCCCTCAAGGAAGTGTTCTTGGGCCCATTTTATTTTCACTGTACGATCGTCCGCTCGGTCTCATTATTTCCCATCACCGTGTTTATCATCATTTTTATGCAGATGATGAACAGCTTTACATTTCTGCCTCCTCACATGACCCAAACTCACTGTGAACTGTGTTTTTAAAAGGAAAAACAGTCATGTGATCACTGAAGTGCATTAACTGCAGACAGTGAACTCTTATTTTAAATGTGTTGGTAGTTATGGACTTTTATTGTTTTAAATACTGGTATGTTTGTTTTATTATTGTTGTATTTTATATTTTATACATCTTCCTGCCCAGGGACCACAGATGAAAATTAGCTTTATAGCTAACTCTGGCTTGACAGTTTGTTTTGCATGGTCCCTGTCAAATAAATGTATTAACTAACTAACTAACTAACTAACTAACTAACTAACTAAGTAACTAAGTAACTAAGTAAGTAAGTAAGTAAGTAAGTAACTAACTAACTAACTAAGTAACTAAATAACTAACTAAGTAACTTACTAACTAACTAAGTAACTAAATAACTAACTAAGTAACTTACTAACTAACTAACTAACTAACTAACTAACTAACTAACTAAGTAAGTAACTAAGTAACTAACTAACTAAGTAAGTAAGTAAGTAACTAACTAACTAACTAACTAACTAAGTAAGTAAGTAACTAAGTAACTAACTAACTAACTAACTAACTAACTAGGTAACTAAGTAACTAAGTAACTAACTAACTAACTAACTAAGTAACTAACTAACTAACTAAGTAACTAACTAACTAACTAAGTAACTAACTAAGTAACTAACTAACTAACTAACTAACCATGTAACTAAGTAACTAACTAACTAACTAACTAACTAACTAACTAACTAACTAACTAAGTAACTAACTAAGTAAGTAAGTAACTAACTAACTAACTAACTAACTAACTAACTAAGTAAGTAACTAAGTAACTAACTAACTAACTAACTAACTAACTAACTAACTAACTAACTAACTAAGTAACTAACCAACTAACTAACTTACTAACTAACTAACTAAGTAACTAACCAACTAACTAACTTACTAACTAACTAACTAACTAACTAACTAAGTAACTAAGTAACTAACTAAGTAACTAACTAACTAACTAACTAACTAAGTAACTAACTAAGTAAGTAAGTAACTAACTAACTAACTAAGTAAGTAAGTAAGTAAGTAAGTAACTAACTAACTAACTAACTAACTAACTAACTAACTAACTAACTTACTAACTAACTAACTAAGTAACTAACGAACTAACTAACTTACTAACTAACTAACTAACTAAGTAACTAAGTAACTAAGTAACTAACTAACTAACTAACTAAGTAACTAACGAACTAACTAACTTACTAACTAACTAACTAACTAACTAAGTAACTAACTAACTAACTAACTAACTAACTAACTAACTAACTAACCCTAATTCTTGTGTCTCTGATATTAATGTACGAATAAGCAACACGTTTTTAAAACTGAATGAAGATAAAACAGAGATTCTCTTAACTGGAGCCAAAGCATCCAGAGACAGACCTCAGACCCCAGACCTCAGACCTCAGACCTCAGACCTCAGACCTCAGACCCCAGACCTCAGACCTCAGACCTCAGACCTCAGACCCCAGACCTCGATGGTTTTAATAATCAGGTAAAAGCTTCAGTGACTAACCTGTGAGTGGCTTCAGATGGTTTAATTTACTGTTCATTTTATCAGGTCAGAAGCACTTTGTTCCATCATCTTATTAACACTGAAAACGTCTGACCCTTTTTTTTATCCCAGAAAGACGCTGAAATCTGAACTCCTGCTTTAATCACCAACTGTATTAATTATTGTATCTCTCTTTTTACAAGTCAAGTTTATTTATAGAGCTCCTTCAAGAGGACAGCAGTCGATCAAAGTGCTGCACGCAAATACATGGAAGTAAATAAATATAACAATAAAAACAATAAAAAATAGAAAAACATGGTATTAAAACAGTAAAAATTTAAAATCTAAAAACTAAGGTGCCTGTGATTTATAAGAGCTCATTGATGAAACACCAGAGAAGAAGGAGGTCTTTAAAGAGGATTTAAAAATCTCTTCTATGGATGAGGAGACTGTTCCACAGTCCAGGGGCAGCGACTGCAAAGACCCTGACACCTCTGGACTTGAGTCTGGTTTTTGGAACCTCCAACAGCAGTTGGTCAGAAGACCTCAGGGCTCTAAGTACAGAGGGGTGAGACCACTGAGGGCTTTAAAAGCCATTACAAGAATTTTAAAATCGATGTGAAAGCGGACTGGGAGCCAGTGGAGGGACGCCAGGACTGGAGTCATGTGGTCAGCAGCATTCTGAAGGGCTGAAGGGGTTAATTGATGACTTATCCATGCCAATGTATAAAGAGTTACAGCAGTCTAATCTACATGTAACAAAGGCGTGGATGGTCCTTTAAGATCTGCCTGTGAGGAGTCGGCCTTGGTCTTAGCTAAGAGATGAAGCAGGAAGAAGCTTGCTGTCACAGCGGCACTGATCTGCTTCTCAAAGTCAAACTGGTTATCAAAGATGACACCACGGGTCCAAACATTAGGCTGAATGTTTGAACTCAAAGGGCTCAGAGTTTCAGCAAAGCAGGCCGTTGTGGGGGTGTGTCCTCCAAAGAAGATGATTTCCGTCTTGGATTCATTGAATTTGAGAAAATTTGCCCTCATCCAAGCCTTCACTGCTCCACCAAAAACGTCTCTGAAAAAAAAACTGCAACTTGTGCAAAATGCTGCTGAGAGCTGAGCTCATCACCCGTCTGGCTCCCTGTTTCTGTTAAAGTTCTTTAACTTGTTTTTAAAGCTCTACACGGCCTCGCTCCTCCATCAGAGACCGTACAAACGAGCGCCAGCCAGAGAGAGCGTTCTGCCTCTGGACGTCAGCTCTGAGCTCTCTGAGTGGTTTCAGGAGCATCATAACTTGTTAACATCATTTTTACGTGTTTATTTGATTGCATTTGATCTGATTTTACAGTATTGATTGATGGTTCTGTTGATTTCGTTGCTCTGATTCTTCGTTGCTTTATCTCAGAACTCTCCTCACAGCCTGATTCTTATCCGGTGTTCTGTGGTTGTGTGAAGCCCTTTGGGCTGCATGTCTCAATGAATGAAAGGTGATATATAAACAGAGATGAGTGTGAGTTTGTGTGAGCAGCAGTGTGTGCAGGGACCAGGTCCTGGTTCCTCTGAGAGGAAACGGTTCAAAGAGTGAAAGACGTCGAGCTGCTGCACTCAAATCACTGAAAGAATCAGAGCCAATCAGAGCAGGTTTACAGGTGCTGAGGAGGTTTCTGGTGCTATTTATAGAGCTTCACCCCACTCACACACACACACACTCACACACACAGCCCAGCAAATGGATGTCATCATAAGGGGTGACAACCTCCATTCTCTCCAACCTTTCATGGTATCAAGCTTCGCCAAGGGCCCACATCACGATCTTTGTTACACTCTACTTCACGCCATTGTTCCTATCAATAGAGAGAGACGCTTATATATGCAGGGCTGACAGGACGAGCAAGACAGAGAGAGAGAGAGAGAGAGAGAGAGAGGGAGAGAGAGAGCGGGGGAGAGAATGGATGAATGTGGGATGGATGGAGACAAAAGAAAACATGAAAAAGAGAGAGAGAGAGAGAGAGAGAGAGAGAGAGAGAGAGAGAGAGAGAGAGAGAGAGAGATGACAGAAAAGAGGTGAAATTATACCCCCCCCCCCCCTCCATCTTTCCTGGGAAGTGACAGCCTCAGTGATGAACAACCCTGACAGAGGAAAGTTAATTAGAAAGGCTGGGTTACTTAGACATGAAGGACTGAGGAGCTGAGGAGGAGGAGGAGGAGGAGGAGGAGCACATCACCACAGAGGGTGGAGATAAGGGTGGGGATCACAATCATTAAGGTAGCACAGTAGAAGCTCCGGAGAGGAAATCACAGCACACACTGGATGCAATCAACAACACAAAGCTCTGAAGCATCTATTGTGCTTGGCTGAAGGCCACACTTTAACAAACACACACACACACACACACACACACACACACACACACACACACACACACACACACACGCAGCACTGAGCAGGTGATCGGATGTTTTCCCTCCATCAGGGGACGCATGACATGGAAGAAAAGAGCTGGATAAAAACAGATGGGACCAGGCCGACGCTTCGGCCCAGAACTCTTCACTGCAGTCAGACAGAGTCCGTTCACTGGAACCAACAGCAGCCCCGGGGCTTTGGAACGTCTCAACACTCCCTGAAGGAGGAGACTGTATATCAGAATAAAGCTACAACTATCAAAGAGCAACTCCAGCTGCACCTGGTGCAAACAAAAACAAGCAGTCCCCCTTAAAACCAAACATTAAAAAAACAGCCCCACAATAAAAAACAAGCCCACTTTAAAAAAACAGCCCCACTTTAAAAAAAAACAACCACACATTAAAAATACAACCCCACTTTAAAAAAACAACCACACAATAAAAAATCAACCACACTTTAAAAAAACAACCCCACTTTAAAAAAACAACCCCACTTTAAAAACAACTGCACTCTAAAAAAAACAACCCCACTTAAAAAAACAACTGCACTTTAAAAAAAACAACTCCACATTTAAAAAAACAACCCCACTTTAAAAAAACAACCCCACATCAAAAAACAACCCCACTTTAAAAAAACAACCCCACATCAAAAATCAACCCCACTTTAAAAAAACAACCCCACATTAAAAAAACAACCCCAGATTAAAAATCAATCCCACTTTAAAAAACAACCCCACTTTAAAAAAAAACAACCCCACTTTAAAAAAAAAACAACCGCACTTTAAAAAACAACCCCACTTTAAAAAAAAAAAAACACTTTAAAAAAAAACAACCCCACTTTAAAAAAAAACAACCCCACTTTAAAAAAAACAACCGCACTTAAAAAAAAAAACACTTTAAAAAAACAACCCCACTTTAAAAAAAACAACCCCACTTTAAAAAAAAACAACCCCACTTTAAAAAAAAACAACCCCACTTTAAAAAAACAACCCCACTTTAAAAAAAAAACCCACTTTAAAAAAAAACAACCCCACTTTAAAGAAACAACCGCACTTCCTGTTCACCGTCTCTGATGCGTGTAGGGGCTGATGCAGTGAAGTTTTGACGCAGAGCTGAGGTATGATGGGACATTCACTCAGTGTCTCTGATTGGTTTCATAATAACACCTCTGAACGGTCTGTTCATGTGCACAGTGTTCGCTCACTCCTCAGGAAGGGAACCAGATTCTGGTGGTCCTAGAGGGAAGTCGCTAGAAACTGGACTCTAATTCAGAAACACAAAGAGAGACGCTGGAGGCCAGAGGTCTGCAGACCAGTCACACTCTGAATGACAACATGAGCTGATTTTTACAGCAGTTTCTGGGATCATCTTCTGTCACTCAGGATGAACGTCTGCAGGATATTTAAGAATCTTTTAGGGTTAAAAAAAACAACATGCAGGTCTTAATTCACAAAGTTTTAAAGCTTTAAAATGTGTTGAGTTTGTTTCCGTTTATTAACAGTCACGTGATTTTTGCGTGCCGTCCGTGTCCCTGCGATTCAGAGCTGCAGAGCTGGAGACGAGCTCCAGAGACGACCAGAGACGAGCATCAAACTTTGACCTGATTTACAGACTTCTACTATCTGTGAGCGTGTGTGTGTGTGTGTGTGTGTGTGTGTGTGTGTTTGTGTGTGAGCATGTTGGGTGAGAATGTGTGATAACAGACAGTGTATGTGTGGGTGTGTGACTGACAATGACAGCGAATGTGACAAACGAGAGCAGGCCATTCTTCTGTTAATTACTGAGTTAATGGCACACTATGCTCCAGTGGACGCGCAACATGGCAGGCTGATACACACACACACACACACACACACACACACATACACACACACACAGATAATGTCTAAGTCTGCCTGCGTGCTCACACATCGTGTCAGGCTGCTACGCAAGAAGCTTGACAGTGAGATAGCAGGCTAACAATGATACACACACACACACACACACACACACACACACACACACAGCAGCAGCAGCGGCGGCGGTGGCGGCGGCTGACAGGGAACCTCATCAAACCAGCTTTAATGAAGTCACTCCTCCCAAACAGAAGAGGGGAAGAAAGGAGGGATGAGGGGAAGAAAGGAGGACAAGGTCGCCTGGATTGATGACGCTCATTAGCCTAATAAGGTACTTTAATGAAGCAGGCCCAACACCAAAGAGACACACACACACACACACACCTGCAGTGTGCAGTCTTAAACACGCTGGTTTGTGATGTTTTCGTCCTCTTCTTACCTGATGTGTCATCTGACGGAGCGGAGCGCCGCGCTGTGCACGCTGGCTGCCCCGCGGCGCTCCTGCTCCTGTCCTCCATGTTTGCGTCTCTGTGTTTTTATGTTTCTTTGGACAGGATGTAACTGAAGCGCGGTTTCCCTCGGGATAAATCAAGAATTCTGGATCCGAACACTCACCTCTCCTTCTGAGGACTGTAGGAGGAGGTCTTTCCTGCAGGACGCCGTGAAGTCCCCCACTCCAGCGTTGACCTCCACGCCTCGAGGGGCCTCCAGGGTCAGGGTCCGAGTCGGTGACTCCAACCTGAGGAAAATAATGATTCTTTAGCTTCACACACACACACACACACACACATTGTAGGATAGAGTGGACGTGCTTTGAGCCTGATGTCTGGGCCTCTCTCTGTCCTCCGTCCCCCTCATGGTTTCCATGGTTTCCATGGTTTCCGTGCTTGTTTATTTTGATCTCCCTCGTCTCGTCTGGAGGTGTGCCGTTTACAGGCAGCTCTGAACCTCCTTATTTATGTCAGCCAAAGCAGGCGATGACTGTTATTTACATGCCAGTCTCAGTGGGTCAGCTCTGAAAGCAGATACAGATACAGCAGAGACGCTCTACAGCGTCCTCACAGAGCCGCAGCGTCCTCACAGAGCTGCAGCGTCCTCACAGAGCCGCAACGTCCTCACAGAGCCGCACGCTCCAAACCAAGTCAGAGCCGCTCCGTTTGACACCCCGTCCCTCATTAAACACCCCAAACTCTGAGGTGGAGGAAACGTGGTCAAACTCAGGTCCATCGTCACAGTGTTTCAAGGACCCAAAGAAGGAAACGTGACCTCATTGGTCCGTGCAGACCTCGCGGACGCGTCGAGCTTAAACCAGGCTGGAGAGTGGAACCAGCAGGTGACACAAAGAGGAAATGACTGTTTGATCATTTCTTGTTGGTCCCACCACTGAAATGGAATGCAGCCCTTACATGTTTCGTCTGGTCATACATGTTAAGCTCAGCAGAGACGTGACCTCAAAATAAAACCAGACAGGAAAACTAAAAGTCGTCCTGTCTGGTTTTATTTCGTAGTAGAGATAACTTCACTTCCTGCTCTGATGTGTTTCCCGCCCTTGTGATCGTCGTCCCCGCCCTCACAGGTGTGTCCACCTGTGGCCTGTTACCTGAGTGTCTGTTTATCTTCAGTCTTTTTTTTGTTCCTGCTGATTTTTTTTTTTTACTTTCATTTCATTAAAAACTTTTGGTGCCGGTTGTGTGTCTGGGTCCTTGAAGAGCTTCTCGTCATCACGTCGGTGTGTTTTACAGGTGAGCAAACAAAATACCATGAAAGGGTTAAAATAAGCTCCAGTTTGCTCAGTTAAAGTAAAAAGGTGCTCATGTCATGATATTAATAATGTTCATGAACTGACCGTCCAGCAAATGACCAGATCAAAGAAAAGTCTGATTATTTTAGCTTTTTACGTTTGTACTTTTAGCTCAAACCCAGGAAAGTATCTCATGAATGGGTCTCTGTGTTGGTTGAGGTTTTTAAAGAGAGGCTATTATGGATATTTTTAGTCTTAATTTTGACCCTCTGGGGCCCCTGTAACATCTTTACATGACTTACAGCTAAAAAAAAAAAAAAAAAAAATCAGAGAATTTTTTCTCAGACTGATGTTTCAGAGAACCCTTATTTCATCCTCTGTCTCTTTCAGAACCCCTTCTCTCTGATTGGCCAGTCCTCTGGTGGAAGCTTTGGGCAGTCCTTAGTGTTTGAGACCCGACCCTCTGGCATGTCATGAACCAGTTAGGAGATCCTCATGTGATGACCTCATCATTTCTGCGAGTCTCATGAAGATCTGGAGCTGTTTTCAGAACACAGTGTTTCTATCAGTTGACAGACAGATTCAGGGATTTCTACGAAGAGGTTTGAAAATCTGCACACGCTCAGTCTGGACATCAAACTTAAATCTATGATCAAAATATGGGTAGGCAGATTAACCCCTCTTTAAAGCAGAATACCCCCTCTTTAAAGCAGAATATCCTCTCTTTAAAGCAGAATATCCTCTCTTTAAAGAAGAATACCCCCTCTTTAAAGCAGAATACCCCCTCTTTAAAGCAGAATATCCTCTCTTTAAAGCAGAATATCCTCTCTTTAAAGCAGAATACCCCCTCTTTAAAGCAGAATACCCCCTCTTTAAAGCAGAATACCCCCTCTTTAAAGCAGAGTATCCTCTCTTTAAAGCAGTATACCCCCTCTTTAAAGCAGAATACCCCCTCTTTAAAGCAGAATATCCTCTCTTTAAAGCAGAATACCCCCTCTTTAAAGCAGAATACCCTCTCTTTAAAGCCAATATCCTCTCTTTAAACCAGAATACCCCCTCTTTAAAAGCAGAATACCCTCTCTTTAAAGCAGAATACCCCCTCTTTAAACTTACTTTTCCCCCCTTTTTCTTCTTCTTTATTGGCTAACCTGGAAACATGTATAGTAAATGCATACCTTGTAGAGATAAATACTGTGGTACAGTTTGCTGCTCTTGGCGAGTCGTGTTAGCTGAAGCTGGACTTTTGTCCCTTCTTTCGGTTTCAAACCGTTTTCACGCCACAGAGGAAACTCGTCCCGCCTCTCTGAATAATCATTCTGAATGAGTCGTCACCACTGTCGGGGACTGAAAGCCGAAAACAATATGAGATGATTAAACAGCTTGGTGCTGTTAGATAAGCACAGTGCCTCGCTCAAGGGCACGTTGGCAAGAGGAATTAAAGGAAGAGCCACAGAAACACACAGAACGGCTATTTATAAAGCAGGAGTGTAACAAATGAAAGAGCCCATTCACAGAGATCAAACACGGCACTGTCCCAGACTAACTTTGCTCAAGGGCACTTCAGATGGTTGCTTTCCCTAATCCCTACTGAGAGGTTAAAGGGATGAAGCCGAGCAGCCAAAGGGTCGATTAGCCGGGCTCATGACGTGGGTCTGTATAAAAACAAGCATCAGAGCCTGAGCTGGAGGCTCTTTGGAGCAGAGTTATTGTACCCGCACCGCCGTTAATGCCCCCCCCCCCCCCCCCCCCCCCCCCTCGCTCCAGACCCCGGGATAGAAAAATGTATATTCTGCTCACAGCCCCTTCGTTGAGGAATGACTCCACATTTCAGGGTTTCAATCTGCAGCAGCAGCAGCAGACATTAGCGGGAGAGAAACGGCTCCCTGGACTGTGGTTCTCTATGTTTGGATGAACACACGCTTTCAGAGAGAGCTCCCGTTCAGCAGCCTGCTCCGATCTTCAGGGTGTTTACACCTCTTTAGTGGTTTCTGTTATGATACGGCAGAAAGAAAAGTTTCACCCAGATGAGTCTGACACAGACCCGACGGACGCAGACGGAGGGACGGAGGGAAACTCAGAGAGGTCGTTTCCTTCATTCCAGACGCAGGTTCCCCAGGAGCTGGGAATCATTAGACCTCTCTTTCATTAAGTCGAGCACATTACCTGTGACAAGATAATGTCACCTGATTTAAGAAAAGGCTTCAGTCAGGCTGTTAGGACATTTCCCTCTGCTTGTTTTCTGCTCCTATTTAAATAAAGATGGCCGTTCAGGAGAGCACATCAGACATAATGACTGCCGACGAGCTGCCGACGAGCTCAAAATGAAACCAACACTTTCACTTTTAATTTCTTTCACAAAAATGCGTCTGAAGAACTCCAACGTGTTGAGGAAAACCTTTGTTTGTTTGTTTGTTTGTTTTTAAAAGTCAAAGTGTTTCCTCTGTGCACATTTTCTGGGTTTCTTGTTTACTCTGGACTGAAAGGCGTCGAAGGCAGAGTCGATCCTCGAGGCGGATTAAAGGTGAGGGAAGTTTTTCTGCCGTGTCTTGCCGAGCACTGGAGTGATAAAAACGCCTGTTGGAATCAGACACTTCACATCAGGCCTGACTTATTGATCTGTAAGAATCGAGAGCACGACGCCGCCACGCAGCCGCCATCAGGGGCGAAAGACGGAGCCCAGAAACAAAAACAGACGCAGAGATGGAGGAGAGAGAGAGAAAAACTTCACCTATTAGCTGCTGCTATCCACAAATTTTACATTTGCAGTGGAGAGAGAGAGAGAGAGAGAGAGAGAGAGAGAGAGAGAGAGAGAGCTTGCTGGTCTAGTAAACAGCAGCATCGTGAGGATGTTCTGCTGGTTTGACAGCTGAGGCAATTACAGTGAGGCTGCTGCAGGCTTAAAGCAGGGCGCGCACACACACACACACACACACACACACACACACACACACACACACACACACACACTCACTCTTCCTCTCACACATCTTCAACCCATGTTTGCGTTCACCTTTGTTTTAACTGATCTGTCTTTGTCCTTCAAAATAAAAGTCTGTTTGGTGTAAATCATCCGTCCGCAGCACAGGAAGTGGCACGGTGAGCATAAGCAGGAGGCAACAGGTACACACCTGATAAACACCTGATAAACACTGCACTGTTGGACCTCCTCTGGGAGGAGGCGCAGCCTTTAAAAACCTGAAAACCTCCTGAAGTATAAACCAAAGAGTGAAAACAGGCCTGGGTCACCAGGAGCTCCTCCTGTTGGTTTGTTCACGCTTGATGTGAGTGTTTCCAGGAGGCTCATGGGAACGTTGCTCCAAGTGGTGGAGATGGCTTCATGGAGGGCATCCACTCGCAGGACGGTCCAAACAGTGAGCTCATTCCTCTGGAAGAAGTCCTCTGTCAGGCGGCCCACAGAGCAGGGCACTCAGTCATGAAGGACGCCCCCTGCAGCATCTGAATCTGAAGCTCCATTGATCCACTGCAGGAAACAGCAGCCCAGATCATGATGGCGCCTCCTTCACTGTGCCACCTAGAAACCATCTCCAGTGGGATCTCCTCGCCATGTCAGGAACGCTGACGCCGTCAGGATCGTCGAGGTGACGTTTCTTCTCCTCAGAGCATCAAACCGTCTTCCTCCTCTCAGTGTCTCATGTTTGCTGCTCTTCATTTCGCGGCGCTGAAGGAGACGAGGTCTTCGAAGAGGTTTGTTCTTCTTAAAGCTCGTCTCTCTCAGACGCCGTCTGATGGTTACTGGGCTGCAGGCGGCGCACAGCCAATCAGATCCCCCGACTCAGCGCCGGTGAAATGTTTTTGGGTCGACCTCTTGACAACCCTCAGGATCTTTGAAGAAACTCAAAATGGCGGTCTGACTGAGTCCGACCTGAGCAGCGATGGCGTGTTGTCAGAGGCCTGTCTTTGAACCACGTTCGCCTTCGCCATCAGGAGTGAACACCTGACAGGAAGTCACATTCAGTCCATGTTTTGATCAGCTGATGAACAGACGTTTCACTTCGTTTGTAATAAATTGCTTCCTCATCTTCTTCCTTCTGCGTTTTAAAAATCCTCTTACAGCCTTTTTAGATCCAACGATGCAAAGCGTAAATTTGTGTCATTTTTCACCTGCTCTTTAAGTTTTGATCAGGTGTGTTTTGATGTTCTCGTGCGGTGTGTTGAAACTCTGACTACACACTGAGGTATCAGGTGGGTTCACGTGAACTACCAGCAGGTTTGTTTCAGCCTGTCAGTAAATATAAACTCACTTCCTGTTCTCTAACATCAGTTTTTAACTTAACGTCACTTTTTATTTTCTTCACGTCACGTTTATAAACTCGCTGCTTCGCCTTTACGATGAGTTTTAGTGGACGGCAGCGAATCAGATCACAGCGTGCTGAAGGAGTCTGACGTGCTTTAAGGATCGAGGCGGGTCTGGACAGGATGTGATGTCATCAGATGCCTCCAAAATAAATCACTTTAAAACAGTTTTATCTTTTAGAAGTTATTAACTCACATTTAAACCGACATTAGTCACATGAGTTAATTAAAGGACACATTCCGTATAAAACCTGAAGGAGCGCCTCAAAGAGTTTGTTTAAAATCGACATTAAAAACTGTGTCGTATCACATTTGCTGCGTCAGTGTGTGTGTGTGTGTGTGTGTGTGTGTGTGTGTGTGTGTCTGAGCTCAGGTCCACAGGTTTAAAGAGGCGGCACGTCCTCAGACACGAGGACACACCAACACGTTTGGTGTCAGGCCTCCGTGTGGGTGAGCTCTCCGTGGTGCTGAAAGCAGCTGGTACCTTCCAACCTGCCTCCCCTCCTTCACTCTCTCTCTCTCTCTCTCTCTCTCTCTCTCTCTCTGATTTAAATTCTTACTTTTCCTCCCTCTCCCTCCTCCCGCTCTCTCATAGATCTGTTCTGACCTTCAGTCGCGACAAGGCCGTTTTTACACAGCGTCCATATTTGTCCGGCCCGACAAGATAAGCAGGACAGAAAAACATCGACATGAAGGTTTTTTTTTTATCTTAATTCATTTCTGGGAGGAAAACAAAGAGGAGACAAAGAGAGGGAGGATCTTCGGTTTCCAGCGTTAAAGATGGAGGAGAAGAAGCTCATTTTGAGACAAAGCTGTCTGAGAATCCTGGGATCAGTTTGTGTTTGTAGGAAACATAAAGAAACACGCAGCCCGTTGGTATCGCCTGGTTTAGACTGTAAATAAATCGCTGGAGTCGTCCTTCTGGATTTTTTTTCACTAACTATTAAAAACACTTTTGTCGATCATCTGCTGATAAGATCATGTTTATAAATCTGACATTTGGAGCCGTTAGGGTTGAAATGTTGTTATAAAAAATGGTTTAAAGGACAAACTCCGCCAGCTCCACGTCCCGTCCGGCTCCACTCCACAAAAGTTTCTATTCAAGTCAATGTGATTTTTCTATATACGCTCAGTATAACATATATGTCACATCACCGAGCTTGGACACTAGGTGGCGCTGTTCCAAAGTAATGTCAGAAATATGTTCTCTGTGGTTCTCCTGGTCTGTTCAACACCCGCTGCCTTCAAAATAAAACAAACCAACAGCAGATCAAACTTCCTCAGAGCGGTGACACTGCAGTGGGATCATCTCGAGACCTCTCTCTCCAGGTGAGACCAGATCACAAAGTCCACTGGTCCCAGTGCTGCCCCCCTCAGGCCTGTGTGAGCGATTCCATCTAACGTGAAGAAGAAACTGGTGCAGGAAGATTTTGATTTTCCATAATTGTTTTATTTTTTGAACGATACTGTTTTTATGCCTGTTTCACTGCGTTTGTGTTTTATTTGTTTGATCACCAGCAGCAGAGGAATCGACCCGTCTGCAGTCAAACCTGCGTCCTTGGCGGGTGAAGCGAGGTGTTAGCATCACTTTTCTGACGCTGTTTGTTTGATCGTATCTTAACTTTGCTGTAATAAATGAAAACGTGTGTTTTTTTATAACCTGAGAATGTTTCGTGTGTTTTTTGTTTCACGGTGTTAAAATAAAGGCGTCTGTGCGTTACCGCAGCGCTGCCTCTGGGAAGTCGTCCGCCATCGTCCAGGACGAACATTGGACCTGTTGAATCAGCTGATGTTTCCTCAGCTCGGCAGACATGATGAAATGCTGTGTGACGAGCCTGCATTCGTTTAGGATGAAGCCTCCGTACGGTGTCCTCCTGGAGGCAGAGCGGGGACTTTAACACAGACTCACGCTGGCCTCGGCGGGAACTGGAGCGTTTTAGTGTGATTTATTTTTCTTGGAGGACCTGGCTGACATTCATCCTGCCCTTTTCCTTTTCAGAACCACTGAAAGCCACACTACCTTATCAAGACCCTGCCATTTGGGATGAAACCTTTAACCTTTTCACGCTAAACGCTCTGTCATCTGCCTCGCTGCCTTCGCCACTGTCGTCCAATCCCATCCCAGAGGTACGTTCACAACTTCCTGATTTAAAAGAAAAAAAAAATGGAGCCAAGCGATGCATTGAGACAAGATGGGAGAGAAGGAAACGCGCCAGACTTTGACTTTTACGGAGTTAAATCGAGACGGAATGCGGGAATGTGGCATTTCTAAAGCTGACTTCTGCAGAGAGTGTGTGAGTGTGGGCGAGAGAGAGAGAGAGAGAGAGAGAGGGGGGGGGGGGGGGGTAGTGTTTAAATCAGCCCATGAATCCTTCAGGTGCAGAAAAAAGAGCGAGAGGAGAAAGCCTTGGGCTGTTTTAAAAAGTTATAAAAGTCCACGCTGAGTTACTGAGGTGGGACAGGCAGGAGTCAGGGTACATTAGAGGTTTGTCTTTGTGGAGAGAACGTGTATGTGTGTGTGTGTGTGCCAGAGAGAGCGAGGCACAGGGCTCTGCACTGAGTGTGTGTGTGTGTGTGTGTGTATCAGATAGCAGGCGTCGGGTATTAAAAAGGAGGTTATGACCACTGAAGAGTAAATGTTGTACTTCAGCAACTTTCAGAGCTTAAATCTGAATTCAAGCAGTAAAAGGTGTAACTGTGTGTGTGTGTGTGTGTACCTGCGAAACCACAGACGGTTTAATTTACAGACGTCACGTTTCCCCTTCTGTGTGTGATACAGTCCATCAACAAGCGGAGCCAGGCTGAAAGAGTCTGATTCAACCAAGGACGAGGCAAAGAGGCAAAGAGGCAAAGAGGCAAAGAGGCGGGCCTTCAGCCTCTCTGCACACAGCTACAGGGTCTCCACCTGTCAGTCAAGGCCGCCATGACCTTATATGGGCAAAACCTGCTAGCTTAATAACTTTGAAAGAGGAATCAATTTGTCCCATTTTTTTAACCAGGCTATAAACATGTTTAAACATATTTACATATATTATTGGTGTGTATGTGGTTTGTGCTGTTTCTGCAGCCATCCAGCCTCTAGTGGACACTTGATGAACTGCAGTTTTAACACACTTCCACATCTGCCTCTTTACATTTTAAAGATCGTAGAAAATAAAGCTTCACTGATCTGAATGTTGTCTTTTTTACAGTCTCTCAAAAAAGGAAAGAAAATGTCAGTGTATAGCATTTTGGTATTTTATTATTATTATTATTATTATTATTATTTAAGAGATTAAAATCGATGTGAATAGTTTAAATAACGCTCTCGGTTTTTTGGTAAGAATATCTACTTCCTGACTTCAGCTGTTGACATTTTCTCTTTCAACACAATCCCAGTTCTGGAAAACAGCAGGAAAACAACTACAGGAGGTTAGACAGGAAGAAGATTTATCCAGAAACAAATGTTTTTCCTCTGCAGTCCAGTAGAGAGAGAGAGAGAGAGAGAGAGAGAGAGAGAGAGAGAGAGACTCCACTGCAGTCCGGAGTCGCTGTTACAGTAACAGCTGTCTCGGCCTCTGCAGTACGGACACGTACCTGACGATACACTTCAAACCAGCTCAACAGCCTGTTTCTAAACGGTTGGTTTTGGTGTGTGTCTCTTTAAATCCAAAAGAGCTGCTATAACCCGCCCCCCAAAACACCTGACTGTGTGTAGAGGTCTACGTCATGTCTTAATCTACCTTCTAAATGATCATAAAGAGCCTGTTTATGTTTCAGAGAGGAGCTCTGTAGGTGGGGGGGGGGGCAGCTGTCATTACAGTCTGACCAACTTGTGATGTCACAAGTTGAGCAGACTGTGAACAAAGTGTGTCAGACACAAACACGGGTCTATGTTAAGAGTTTGTTTTTATTATTTATTTTATATTAAAAAAATAATAATTTAAATAAAAAGCCCTTAAAATATGATCATAACACTAACGCTCCATCAATCCATCCATTCATCCATCCATCCATCCATCAACTCATCCATCCATCAATCCATCGATCCAACCGTCCATCAATCCATCCATCCATCAATCCATACATCCATCCATCAATCCATCCATCAATCCGTCCATCAATCCATCCATCAATCCATCCGTCCATCCATCCATCCATCCATCCATCAATCCATCCATCCAACCGTCCATCCGTCCATCCATCCATCCATCCATCAGTCCGTCCAACCATCCAACCGTCCATCCATCCATCCATCCATCCATCCATCCATCCATCAATCCATCCATCAATCCATCCATCCATCCATCCATCCATCCATCCATCCAACCATCCAACCATCCATCCATCCATCCATCCATCCATCCAACCATCCATCCATCCATCCATCCATCCATCAATCATCCCTCAATCCATCCATCCATCCATCCAACCATCCATCCATCCATCCATCCAACTATCCATCCATCCATCCATCCATCCATCAATCCATCCATCCATCCATCAATCCATCAATCAATCCATCCATCAATCCATCCATCCATCCATCAATCCATCCATCCAACCGTCCATCCGTCCATCCATCCGTCCATCCATCCATCCATCCATCCATCCATCCATCCATCCGTCCAACCGTCCAACCGTCCATCCATCCATCCATCCATCCATCCATCCATCCATCCATCCGTCAATCCATCCATCAATCCATCCATCCATCCATCCATCCAACCATCCATCCATCCATCCATCCATCCAACCATCCATCCATCCATCCATCCACCCATCCATCATCCCTCAATCCATCCATCCATCCATCCAACCGTCCATCCATCGATCCATCCAACCATCCATCCATCAATCCATCCAACCATCCATCCAACCGTCCATCCATCCAACCATCCATCCATCAATCCATCCAACCATCCATCCATCAATCCATCCAACCATCCATCCATCCAACCATCCATCCAACCGTCCATCCATCCAACCATCCATCCATCCATCCAACCATCCATCCATCAATCCATCCAACCATCCATCCATCAATCCATCCAACCATCCATCCATCCAACCATCCATCCAACCGTCCATCCATCCAACTATCCATCCATCCATCCATCCATCCATCCATCAATCCATCCATCCATCCATCCAACCGTCCATCCATCCATCCATCCATCAATCCATCCATCCAACCGTCCATCCATCCATCCATCCATCCATCACATCCATCCATCCATCCATCCATCCATCCATCCATCAATCCATCCATCCATCCATCCATCCATCCAACCGTCCATCCATCCATCCATCCATCCATCCATCCATCACATCCATCCATCTATCCATCCATCCATCCATCCATCCAACCGTCCATCCATCCATCCATCCATCCATCCTGTACATTGAAGTTATTCAAAAACATCCTCCCAAGTCTCCTGCTCTCCTCCTGCTCTCTTCCTGCTCTCCTCCTGCTCTCTTCCTGCTCTCCTCCTGCTCTCTTCCTGCTCTCCTCCTGCTCTCGTCCTGCTCTCTTCCTGCTCTCCTCCTGCTCTCCTCCTGCTCTCTTCCTGCTCTCCTCCTGCTCTCCTCCTGCTCTCGTCCTGCTCTCTTCCTGCTCTCCTCCTGC
Source organism: Labroides dimidiatus (assembly GCA_030710495.1). NCBI lineage: Eukaryota > Metazoa > Chordata > Actinopteri > Labriformes > Labridae > Labroides > Labroides dimidiatus. The sequence goes on from CM061145.1 coordinate 825,482, forward strand.
TCTCCTCCTGCTCTCCTCCTGCTCACCTCCTGCTCTCCTCCTGCTCTCCTCCTGCTCTCCTCCTGCTCTCATCCTGATCTCCTCCTGCTCTCCTCCCGCTCTCCTCCTGGCTGTGACGTGTAGGTGAGGGTCTGGCTAATGGAGGAGTGCATCAGGAGGAAAGAAGAGGAGTAATTTCATGCCTTTGTGGCTGCGATGGAGCAGCAGGTTGATAATTTAATCATCAGTGTCAGAGCAGCTTCAGACCTCCTTCCATTCTTCACTGACTGGTTTTCATCCAGTAAGAGAAAAAGCAGGAAGGAGACAAGAAGAAAAAAACAGCACGTGGTTCAGTTCAGATATCTAAAATATCATTTAAAGGGAACGTCGCTCCACGATGGCGTTGGACGGCGTTCACCTCACCGTGCTAAGGTAGGAAACGGGGGACTGTGCTTCATGCTTCATCTCCAGCAAAACTTCCAACAACTGAAGCAGAACTTGTTTGTCTGGTCGAACTCCTGCAGCCTGGTGTGTACATGGCTTGAAGGCCATAAACTAATTTGCCTTTTACTTCTGAACTATTTCCCCACCGCAGAGATGCTCGCTGCTTTCAGACAGAGGAGAAGAACAAACTGTCTGAAAAACAAAGTTTGGCCACACTTTGACACACGATTAGGCTCCGACAAACAGAGAAAGGTATGGATGTGCATTTGCTTTGTGAGCAACAAGGTTGAAAACAGCAGGACAGTCTATGTCTGGCTTCATTAGCATCGTCTCAGCATTCATCCGTACCACAGAGTCTGACGGTAAACACCCGGGCGCGCTCACAAAGACATGAAAAGACGACAGAGCAGCACAGCGAGGGGACTGTGCATAGAACAGGTTTTTAAAGAGAGGGTATTCTGCTTTCCCTTATGGCAGACATGAACACAAAGTAACGACGCTGGATGTGCAGACTGAGCGTGTGCAGATTTTTAAACCTCTACGTATTCATTTGTTGCAGGAATCCTTGAATCTGTCTGTAAACCAATCAAAACAGCGGGAGACCTCCATGAGGCTTGCTGAAACGATGACATCATCACACAAGAATCTCCTAACCGGGCGGGGCCTCAAACACCAATGTCCACCCATAGCTCTCTCTCTCTGCCTCTGACAGGCCTCTAAAAGGGCTGTCCAATCAGAGTGAAGGGGGTTTGTGGGGTGGGAAGCCTTAAAGCGACAGCAGCTAAAACAAAGCGTTTCAGACGGAGGTTGAAATTAGGGTTTACTAACAAACCAGTGTGATGAAAAATATTTTTTTTTTTTTTTTTTTTTTTTAAAGCTGTAAATCACGTGAAGATACGATGACTGAAAAAGCAGCAGCGCCCCTCTTTAATAATGTGGTTTAAAAGCTGGTATCCAGAAAGACAAAATAAAAACCATCAGATACAGAAACGTTCATCAGATAGAAATAGTTTAACACTTTTCAAAGCTCTCTGTCAAGGTTCCACACAGCAGAGGAGAGAGGGGCTGTGAAGGAATGTGAAGAGAGACATCATCATAATAGGCAGCGACGGGCCGCGCTGTATTAATGACATCTGTAGCACTCGTATTACAGTGTTTGATATTTAATATGCTGCGCAAATAGAGCTTCTTGTCGCTCCCTGAAGACTGAATGAAACTTGTATGATCCCTGTGGCTGAGTGGGATATTTGCAGCAGCAGCAGCAGCAGCAGAGAGTGATACAGATAAGAAAGGAGCTAATACTAAAGATGGGTTGATAAGTGATTGCCCCAGCAGGATGAGGAGGGGAAGAGATAAAGAGAGGTTGTGAGATGTAGAGATTAGAGGTGTGACTGTAACGGAGCAGAGAACATATGTTTAAAATCAGATTCACTTCATCTCCATGTCCGACCTCCATCCACACACGAAACCCCTGTGAGCGTCTGCTGGTTCCATGTGGTCTGAGAGAGAAGGGTGACGTGGTTATTAAGGTTACGCTTTAAAATTCAGGTGAAAAAAGATGGCTCAGAGCTGGCCCGGTCTGCTCAGGAAAAAGACAAAAAATTAAAATAAAAAAGAAAGGAGAATAAAGACGTTAGTGTCCAAACACCAGAGCGTCAAGATGTCACACTGCCCTCCAGATCAGAGACGCAACTCCTGATTCACACATACAGAGTGAGCGCCGCGGTCCGTCAGCGCCGCGGTCCGTCTCCGCCGCGGTCCGTGAGCGCCGCGGTCGGTGAGCGCCGCGGTCGGTGAGCGCCGCGGTCCGTCAGCGCCGCTGTCCGTCAGCGCCACGGTCCGTCAGCGCCACGGTCCGTCAGCGCCACGGTCCGTCAGCGCCACGGTCCATCAGCGCCACGGTCCGTCAGCGCCACAGTCCATCAGCACGGTCCGTGAGCGCCGCGGTCCGTGAGCGCCGCGGTCCGTCAGCGCCACGGTCCATCAGCATGGTCCGTGAGCGCTGCGGTCCGTCAGCGCCACGGTCCGTCAGCGCCACGGTCCGTCAGCGCCACGGTCCATCAGCACGGTCCGTGAGCGCCGCGGTCCGTCAGCGCCACGGTCCGTCAGCGCCACGGTCCGTCAGCGCCACGGTCCATCAGCACGGTCCGTGAGCGCCGCGGTCCGTCAGCGCCACGGTCCATCAGTGCCACGGTCCGTCAGCGCCACGGTCCGTCAGCGCCACGGTCCCTCAGCACGGTCCGTGAGCGCCGCGGTCTGTCAGTGCCACGGTCCGTCAGCGCCACGGTCCATCAGCACGGTCCATCAGCACGGTCTGTCAGCACGGTCCGTCAGCGCCGCGGTCCGTCAGCGCCGCGGTCCGTCAGCGCCGCGGTCCGTCAGCGCCGCGGTCCGTCAGCGCCGCGGTCCGTCAGCGCCGCGGTCTGTGAGCGCTGCGGTCCGTCAGCGCCGCGGTCCATCAGCGCCACGGTCCATCAGCACGGTCCGTGAGCGCCGCGGTCCGTCAGCGCCACGGTCCGTCAGCACGGTCCGTCAGCACGGTCCGTGAGCGCCGCGTTCCGTGAGCGCCGCGGTCCGTCAGCGCCGCGGTCCGTCAGCGCCGTGCCCTGCGCTGTATTTCACTGCCATTCAAGTCAATCAGTGCATTCACACAGCCCGCGCCGCGGTCCGTCTCTGGCGCATGTTACAGACGGCTGTTTCGCTGCGAGTCTATTCTTGCCGGAGTGCGCTGCAGAGACACGTCAATCTCCGCAGAGCAGATCGTTCCAAACAGGAAAACAGACACGAAACATGATCAGAGTTTCCGGTCTTTTCAAAATAAAGCACCATGTTCAGCCTGTCGATCGTAAAATTATCCTCGTATATCAAAACTACGACACTGGCACAGGGCCAGCAGTCATCAGCGGGTCAGACCCAGAGGAAATCTGACGCCATGGACGAGGAAAAGTTTATATTGGAGGCAGAAAACCAGATAATTATATACGATATGACACATCCTTTATATAAGGACACCAACAGAGACTAAAAGGGAAGGACTGAATTAATGAAGCTCTGGGAGGGCAGGTGAGTTTAACATACTAAATATCATCAAAGTAGTTGTCATGGGTGTGATTCCTGCAGGAACATGTGGTTCTCCTGTGATCTTGTGTATCCAGCTGCTATGAGTACGCTGAGCTGCGCTCCGCTCCTGAGACGGATGCAGAGTGAATTGGCTCACGCTGACGGACCGCGGCGCTGACGGACCGCGGCGCTGACGGAAAAGTGAATTTCAGGATGAACTCTGGGTTGACCTCAGAGCTCAACCTCAGCAGGTACTACAAACTGCAGTTCTTCAAACAGCCACTAGAGGCTGACTTAACCTGAACCACATAAACAATCAAAAGGAGCTGATTTTGTATTTAAAAAAAAAAAATCAATGTTTACAGCCTTTTTTTTTTTTTTTTTTTTTAGCTATTTTTAGGGTCACAAACTTTCACCTGTATGTGGGCGTGGCTGACTTGACTGACAGGTGGGCTGTCACGTATCAGCAGTAATGTTCAGTTCTCTCTTCACAGGGTCTCTGCAGGTTTCAACAAGTCAAATTAAGACTCCAGTAACTCCGTAATGAAAACCATTTAAGACCCAGTTTACATCCATACTGGTGAAGAAGAGTGAGACAGAAGTTTTTTTTTATTTTTTTAACAAAAAGCCAAATTAAAAACATTTTAAGACATTTCAAAACTTTAAGTCCTTTTATAAGATTTTGAGAGAATTTTAGACATTTCAAGGCCTAAAATTCAAATGATTGGTTTTTTTAAGACTTTCTAAGACCCCGTGGATACCCTGTCTTTAATAGGGCTGCAACTAATCTGTGATTTTAATAGTCGACTAGTCACCGACTATTGAAACGATTAGTCGACTAATCTGATAATTATTAATTTTTTCTTAAATTTAGCATGAAGTTGATTTAATTATGTGGCAAATGATAATAAACACAAGAAAGATGGGTACGATGAAAAATACATCTTTTATTGAACATCCTGCGGATTCGTACTAAAATTAAATAAAAATGTCCGATCTACAGTCTGTCATAACGCTCAAGCTCTCTTTTATAGTGAAACTATGCTTATAAAATGTACAATGTGCGTCATAAAAACCGTATTGGCTTGAATATGACTTGAATCTTACCGAGGCGAGTCAGACTCCGTTTCATTCGACTGCCCGACGCAAGTTCTGCTTTGCAAACCTTGACAGTCGTCTTTTTATTGGCTGTATTCAGGCTGAAATGCTCCCAAACGTGTACCTGATGTTGACGCCGCCATTCCCGTATATTACCGCTCGGAGACAGAGACGCTATTGCGCATGAGCAACTCTCGGCAGAGATTATAACCAGGTGAGATGCCTCACTCTGTTGGAAAAACGCGTCTGGTGACAACAGTCGCCAGTGGAATTCATTCATTTGTATTATCGATTTTTGTCGACTAATCGTTGCAGCCCTAGTCTTTAATTTCACTCTTTCATGTTTGTCATGTCCGCTTTAATTTTGTAGTGTTGTTCCCCCGCCCCTCATTGTTTTAACCTCTTCCATGAAAGTCTTGTTGGTCCGATGTGTCGTTTCTAACAGCTGTAGGTCCCTGATCCTCGTCCTGTTTTAACATCCTTTGTGTCTCGTCTGGTAAATTTCTCGTCGTTTCTGTGAATTTTTGTTGCTTCTTTGTTTACCAAGTTTTCCAGCTGTGCTTTTTGTTTCCACTGAGCTTTTGGATCCTTGGTGCTGGTCTTTGTCAGAGGTCAGGATTCGTCCAAACTTAAACAAAGCCGGGCGGAGTTTGGATTTCCAATATGGCGGCTGACGACAAAAGGCTTCAAAAGTCCCCATCAGAAACAAATGGGTGATGTCACAGATACTCCACCCGTCCATGACTTCAGCTGGTTTACAACCAAACTCAGAACCTTCGGTTGAGATCGACGTTTAACGAACAGCTCAGAATGTTTCTACGATAACCGACCTTTAATCCAGAGGCTGCGAACATCTTTCAACCCTTTAAAAAGCTTTCTGCAGGACGAATCTGCATCAATAATTCTTTTTTTTCTTTTTTTTCTTTTTGGAAACTTTGTGCAGAAGTTTGAACTTGGTGAATGATGCAGTGTGTGGTTGTAGGTTTAGCATGCAGATGAAAACATCTGTGATTTTTAAGGCCAAGTGAGTCCAGGCTGAAGTCTAATTAGTTGAGCAGAACGTGAGTTTCAAGCAAAAGAAACTTTACCCTGCACGTCTTCCAGACACGAGGCGCGCCCAGACGAGAGCTGCTGTGATTTTTAATTTACAGCCTTAACTGTACCGAACAGAGACGATGCATCTTTTAGCTTTAACTCAAACCTGATTAATGAAAGATCACTGCAGGGATGCAAACGCTCCGAGGAGGAGGGGAAGAATCCAGATTCAAACACACAAACTGCAGAGCACTTTAAGGGATAAATAAAGAGAGGATGGATGGATCTGCCTCGCAGGTGAAGTAAGAGAACAAAGGATGGAGAGGAAACAAGTGTGCAGGAGGCAGGAAGTGTGACGGGAGACAGAAGAGGAGACGAAAACAATCATAAAGTCGACTCTGTGCTCTCTTTGCTTCTCCGCCTCATCGCCTGCCCTCCTGCAGTCATCCTAACAGTATTTCTCTGAGTCCTGAACCCCATCCTGATCCTCATCCTGATCCTCATCCTGATCCTCATCCTGATCCTCATCCTGATCCTCATCCTGATCCTCATCCTGACCCTCATCCCCCTCCTGGATGGATTCTGTCTGTGTGCACTCTGAAGCAAAATATAAGAAGATGTGCTGTTGGCAGAAAATGTAACATCTACTCATCTTTTCATCAGCCCGACTTCCCTTTTTCACCTCCCCCTTGTTCCCCGCCTAGCTGACTCTCTCTCTCTCTCTCTGTCTCTCTCTCTCTCTCTCTCTCTCTGAAAGTTTCAGACCCTCTTCGTCTGCTCCTCAGAAACGTCGTGCAGGTGAAACAGGTAATTGGAAACGTTTCAGGTCTTCAGTGGGTTTTTCTCTGATTCATGAAGCTGAGGTGCCTGTTGAGGACCGTTCAGTTTCCCCTGAGGATGAACCCTGTGTGTCAGGGTCTGTGGGGCAGCAGAGCCTGTAATTCACTCAAATTTCCGGAAATTTCTGATTGAAAATGAAGCTCTGCAGAAGATTCATCTCGAAAGTCATCCAGCCGTCATCTTATAAAGTTTGAATCATGAATCCTGTTTCTGAATGAAGGTGAACATTTACACTTCCTGTCAGCGTCTCAAACCAAAGTCTGTCTGTGAGGGAGGGCTGAGAAATATATTCACTAAATCTATTCATTCAAATTATTCTCTGCAGAAGATTAAAAAAAAAATTAAAATTAGATTTTTTTTTCTCACCTCAGTGGCTCTGTTTCTACAGAGAGAGAGAGAGAGAGAGAGAGAGAGAAAGAGAGGGAGGCAGAGTCAGCTTGGCGGGGACTCACATTCACTTCAACTGTATTTATAACGTCGGACAGACCTGATCAGACTTTACTGAAGAGGCTGCACAGGGGGAGCTCCTCCTCTGAGGGTCTCAAGCCTCCTCCTCCCTGTCCCTAAGGCGTCTCACCTGTCCCTCAGGCGTCTCACCTGTCCCTCAGGCCTTTCACCTGTCCCTCAGGCGTCTCACCTGTCCCTCAGTGTCTCACCTGTCCCTCAGGCGTCTCACCTGTCCCTCAGGCCTTTCACCTGTCCCTCAGGCGTCTCACCTGTCCCTCAGGCGTCTCACCTGTCCCTCAGGTACCTCACCTGTCCCTCAGGCATCTCACCTGTCCCTCAGGTACCTCACCTGTCCCTCCCGCGTCTCACCTGTCCCTAAGGCCTCTCACCTGTCCCTCAGGCGTCTCACCTGTCCTTCAGGCGTCTCACCTGTCCCTCAGGCGTCTCACCTGTCCCTCAGGCCTCTCACCTGTCCCTCGGGTGTCTCACCTGTCCCTCGGGTGTCTCACCTGTCCCTCAGTGTCTCACCTGTCCCTCAGGAGTCTCACCTGTCCCTCGGGTGTCTCACCTGTCCCTCGGGTGTCTCACCTGTCCCTCAGTGTCTCACCTGTCCCTCAGGCGTCTCACCTGTCCCTCAGGCGTCTCACCTGTCCGTCAGGCGTCTCACCTGTCCCTCAGGCCTCTCACCTGTCCCTCGGGTGTCTCACCTGTCCCTCGGGTGTCTCACCTGTCCCTCAGGCGTCTCACCTGTCCCTCAGGCCTCTCACCTGTCCCTCGGGTGTCTCACCTGTCCCTCGGGTGTCTCACCTGTCCCTCAGTGTCTCACCTGTCCCTCAGGCGTCTCACCTGTCCCTCAGGCGTCTCACCTGTCCGTCAGGCGTCTCACCTGTCCCTCAGGCCTCTCACCTGTCCCTCGGGTGTCTCACCTGTCCCTCGGGTGTCTCACCTGTCCCTCAGGCGTCTCACCTGTCCCTCAGGCGTCTCACCTGAGGGACAAGTGAGGGACAGGTGAGACGCCTGAGGGACAGGTGAGACACCTGAGGGACAGGTGAGAGGCCTGAGGGACAGGTGAGACAGGTGAGACGCCTGAGGGACAGGTGAGACAGCTGAGGGACAGGTGAGACAGCTGAGGGACAGGTGAGACAGCTGAGGGACAGGTGAGACGCCTTAGGGACAGGTGAGCTGTGGTTCCATCAGTCTGTGATGATGGAGGAGGAGGCTTGAGACCCTCAGAGGAGGAGCTCCCCCTGTGCAGCCTCTTCAGTAAAGTCTGATCAGGTCTGTCTGATGTTATAAATACAGTTGAAGTGAATGTGAGTCAGAAAGTGATGAAACAGGAAGAAGAAAAACAAACGTCCAAAATGAAAATAAACAGATGAACAGAACATGAGAAGCTTTTCCTCCAGGCTGATCCGACTGCAGCTCGATGATGACGTCTCGTCACGTCTGTCGGACTCCGTCTACTCGTCAGCCGTGAATAAAACACCTACGAGGTTTCATTTGTTGGCCTGACACTTCAGACGGAGTCTGCTGGTGAACCGCTCTCAGAAATAACCACACGAGTCGACGTGGAGACAAACTTCGATGACTGACGTGGTGAAGAAACGCTGAACGAAGTGTGTGTCTGAATGGAGGAGCTCTTCAGTAACAGCTCCACGCTCTGATCCGCTTTACAGCAGCCACAGACACCTTTCACTGCCAGGAAGAGTGTTTCTAACATAGTGAAGTTTAACACTCGTTACAGCCACATGAATTAATTAACACACACACACGCACACGCACACACACACACACACACACACACACACACACCGTCTGAGTGTTTGCTGCACATTCTGGATGCTTCTTTCCTGACCTGAATTTCAACCCTGCCGTCAGATTAAACGCCTCTTTATTGCTGTGTTAGGATTAGGACTGTGTGTGTGTACGTGCACCAGGTGTATAAATACCCCTGAGTGTGTGTGTGTGCGTGTGTGTGTGTGTGTGTGTGTGGCCTGTATTGTTTTTAATGTTATTTATACACTGATTTGAGCGTCTCGCCAAAAGTCGCCTCCGGCCATTTGTGATCGTTTTTATCCACAGCGAAACATTTGGCTCCATCACAAAATCTGATTATAACAGCTGTCTGTCTGTGCAGCCCACACACACACACACACACACACACACACACACAAAGAACAGATGTATGGCAATATGGAGGCCTGCTGAATATTTACTGGGTGCTCCTGTTGTCACATATCTCCCCTCAAGATGTGAACAACAGCATCCAGTGATAACAGCAGCTGATAAATAATAACCAATAAATACAAACAACAATCAGCAGAGATAAACACAGCAGAGGGACACGTACACCGTTTAGTTCAGCACGGATACAAAGCTTTACCAAGTCATTAAAACCTCCTCATGACGTGTGGGAATAGAACAGAAAACATCTGAGGTACCGAGGCTGTCGTCACGCGTGCGCAACGCTCTAAAAAGCGTCCTCGGTTTTCTGAGGCAGAAACACGATTTTTCCCACCCTGACTTCCCAACGAAGACTTAGAAAATCAGCTTATAAAGGATGTGAAGAAAAGTCACTTTCAACACCAGAACAGTGACGCTCTTATTTTTGGCACGATATGCTTCCTGTTGTGGTCTGAGTCCGCTCGTTGAGGGAGGACTTTCAGCTTCCTCCTCGAACCGCTTCAGATCCTCATGAAATCCTGATCTGAGGAGCAGATTCTGACTTGTATATAAAACTAAACATGGATGCATTCAGAGGACTTACAGAGCTGCTGTAAACTGGATATCCACTGACACGTTCAGCTGAAGGTCACCAGTTTACAGGGTCACTCTTTAAACTGGAACACCGAGAGCTGACAGAGACACATTCACACCATCAGGCTCAAAGGAGACCATTGATCAGGAGGTACTAAACCAAGTCCATCACAGCTGGGGGGGTCAGCTTATTGATAAAAACACTGAGGCTGCTCCTCCAATCAGAAACACTCAGCCTGCAGGCCCCGCCCCCTAAAGTTCCCGGAGATCTGGAAAGTATTACCGTTTTATGGTGAAGATAACTTAGACCAGAACTAAATTTGGACCCAAGTTCCTGCAGCTGAAAAGCCCCGAGTGACTCCTTCAGTGACTCGTTCAGTGACTCGTTCAGTGACTCGTTCAGTGACTCGTTCAGTGACTCCTTCAGTGACTCGTTCAGGGATCGTTCAGTGACTCCTTCAGTGACTCATTCAGGGATCGTTCAGTGACTCCTTCAGTGACTCGTTTAGGGATCGTTCAGTGACTCCTTCAGTGACGCATTCAGTGACTCGTTCAGGGATCGTTCAGTGACTCCTTCAGTGACTCGTTTAGGGGTCGTTCAGTGACTCCTTCAGTGATTCGTTCAGTGACTCGTTCTGGGATCGTTCAGTGACTCCTTCAGTGACTCGTTCAGGGATCGTTCAGTGACTCGTTCAGGGATCGTTCAGTGACTCCTTCAGTGACTTGTTCAGGGATCGTTCAGTGACTCCTTCAGTGACTCCTTCAGGGATTGTTCAGTGACTCCTTCAATGACTCGAAGCATTTATTTGCACTTAATAAGGTTTCTCCTTTTTGTCAAAATTCTTGCTTGTGTTGTACGTCGCTGGAAAAAAGCGTCTGCTAAATGAAATCGTAGAATCGTTGACTCGTTCAGTGATTCGTTCAGTGACTCCTTCAGTGATTCCTACAGTGATTCGTTCAGTGACTCGTTCAAACATCTGGAGTTTTTCATTTTCTGGGTTGTCGCAGCATTTCCAATATGGAGACAGAGAATGATTGGCAGGTGAATAAATTGGGGACATCCTCAGAGTGATTATCACACCTGAGTATGTCGACACCTTTTGGAAAAGTCCTGCTTCAACCTGTGAGACATGGCACTCTCACCAGGTCCTCCAATACCCAGACAGAAACCCAGATACTTTATGGATCGTTCCCATAACTCTGCTTGCTTGTTTTTCTCTAGCTCCCTCTCTCTCTCTCTCTCTCTGTCTCTCTCTCTCTCCTGATCAATAAGAGACTGAGCAGAGCAGGGAGGCCCATTTGCCCTCAGTGTACCTTGGAAAAGGGGAAAGTTAAGTGCATCCAAAAAGCGATCCTAGCAAACTAAGCTGTTCTTTGGTTTACCTAAAAGAAGGTGACTCCAGCGTTTGATCAGAAAGTTGTGAACCTATTGGTTAAATTGGAGCTTTAGCATCAAGATTTCTCTCCCACATTCAGCTCCCCAATCATGGCACCGGTCCGGTCCGGACTTGAGTTCCTTTAATGAGATCAGTGCCGTTGGTGATCACAGCTGACACCATGTGAGGGATGAAAAGAGGAGACGGATGGATTGAAAACAAACTTGTGGGACTTGTAATCAATCCCTGTATCGAGTTGACTCTGAGCGTTATCAAAAGAGAGGCATTGTTCAAAAACCATCACGCCAGCCAGCTCTTATTCTTTAATGGGAGCTCTTGTGTGAAGTGAGGCTTCTCCCAAGGGCACGGTTCAAAGGGAATGTGACTCATTCCAAATTTTAATGATTTCCAATTACTTTGACACAAATCCAGACTTTTAATCAAAAAACTGCTGGGGGCAGGCTAGCTTGAGTTTTTGGGAGCTAATTAGGCGATGTACCGTGGCATCCTACTCACCGCTCCCCTGAAGAAAGCTCAGCTCCACAAAGAGACTCTTTACTTTCAGTCTGGGAAGTGGACCATATCCTGATCACCTTGTGCTTTCAACCAGTTATTTGGCATTGTAACCTCAATTTAAATGTAAATGTGAAGTGTGTTTTTCTAACGAGGGGGTTCAAGAAACTCCCGATATTTGTTAAACCTCTGACGTGAGGCTGTTTAAGGATTCAAGATAATGAGCAGGGTGTGTGCTTGGATAGACGTATCATACCTCTTCCTCCTGGCCTTCAGTTTGAGCAGAAGAATAAAGTCACTCTGAGATGAGCAAACCACTGGATGTGAGGCTGAAGGAGGGGGAGAAAAATGAGGGCCACAGGGGGATCACTTCCCCAATCTCTGCTTCAAGGACTCATGAAACCTTACAGTCTCTAAGTGGGTTGAAATGGACGCCCCCCCAAGGACTCGGGGCCATTAAGTCCCTTTAGAAGTCACATCAGTTTGAAACCTACTAAAGAGAAACAAAGAAATAAAACTTGTGTTTCAAACTTTGAATAACAAACAAAGAACAAATTCATTTGCTGAGAGATATTTGTAAATGGTTGACACCAATCAGAGCATCTGAGCTTAACACGAGGTAGCTGTGCTTTTAGAAAGGACAACCAACCAACTACTGGTAAGTTTTGTAGCTCAACACATGGCTCCTCAAGCCCACCTGAGGGCGGATGAGCAGTGAGAGCTCATACGTCACTGCAGCCATCGAGTGGCACCACCTTCCACTGGTGTTTTGTTAAGTTCAGACCACGACACCTCATGCCTCTTTTCTACAGAGCTGGTGCTGGTTCATGCTAGTTCCTGGGTTAGCACCAGCTCTTCGTTTCCACAAAGTTTTGGGCTCCAGGGGCTAAAAACTGGTGCTTAGCCAGCAGGGGGCGGGGTTACTGTGACCAACGATCGACGCTGGAAAACAGTCGTCTGTTATTTGAGTTTCTGGTTCCAAACTTCAGGTTTGACATTAACGGTTTATTGAACACTCAACACTGGTTACTTTTGGCTGTAACCACGGCAACAAAACAACAACTCTACTCTGTGTAACTCTGATACGAACATATGACACAACTCTGAGCAGAAAAACAAACACAGCACACAGACGCTGGCTGCTGAACCGCCCATCGCTGGTGATGCATTCACTGAGCCTTGTAATTCTCAAACACACAATAACTCATCTTAACTGTAACACGTCCCCATCATCTAACACCAACAACCCACCAAGTCCCTTACAGTCTGCACTGACGTACTGACGGTTTACGCTGACGCAATGACGCGGCTCCAACTCGGCTTCTTGATGAAGGAAAACCAAACCAGATCTTAGGAAGAACGGGACTAGAACCAACTAAACACCAGCACTGAACGAGAACCGAAGGAGCACCTGGTGGAAACGAGAGGTCTGATGTGTGAGAGGGGACAGAGTGTCCTCCAAGGCCACTCGGGTCTGCTGTCGTCCAACAAGGCCGAGCCTGAAAACACGGCGAGGTGTGTCGCAGTGATCTGACAGGCCACACAGAGATCAGCTTGTCTCACCTCAGCAAAAAGAGGACACGTCTGTGGCAAAGCCAAATTCATTTCATTTCGTCCCAATTAGCAAAACTCTTCCATTGGACCCCGCTGGTTCATCAAACACACTTTTCAGTCAGTTACTCCCCCACACCTGGGAAGCCGGAGAAAGCAATTACCAGCTATTACCTGCCCATCAAGACGGACAGGCAGAACCCCGGAGAACTCTGATTAAAAACCACTGGATTCAACAATGAGGAGTGCCCAACAAAGTAATGAAGTCGGACAAATTGCTGTTGCCAACTCCGAGCTCAGCGTGACATTTGATTTGATGGAAGCATACTTCAGAGGGATGGACAAAGGAAGGAGAAATGTAATTAATTCACCTTTGACTCTGAAAAGGTTTGAATTCCCGATGAAGAGTCGGAGCAGGAAGAAGTAACTCAGATAGAAAATAAAACCACAAAGGGGGAAAAACCACTTTCCTATTAGAAGAGGTTAAACATGTTTCCAGACTTCCTGCTTTGTCTCTGTCAGGGTATTGTTGTCTCTTTGTGCTTTTATCACCTGCATCTTACCTTCCAGTCTCTGAACTGGGTAAAATGGTTCCCCGATGAGTCAGAGAAAAACTCTTTTCTTTCAGATTCCCTCTTTCACAGCACAAACCAACAAGTCGATGTAGTGATCACTTTGCCAGAAGAGAACAATCAGCTTTGTTCAGAGAAAGTTACTGTCCGAGGCCCGCGTTTAAACCCTCCTCCTACAGTATTCAGCCTCTCCAAATCCAATCCTTTCCCATGCCCCCGAGTCCAAAAGGGCCCCGAGTTCTCCAGAAGTCTTTTCTAACTTTCTGGCACGGAGGGATGGAGGGATACATGGAAATAGAGTGAGCGGATGGGGTGGAAGGGGCGCAGAGCACAAATCCTCCTTCTTTGCCCTTGCTTGCGTAAGGCCCGGCTCTCTCTGGGGAGCCTTCTCATGACCCCAGGACTTGGATAGAGGAGAGGGAGTCACAGGGGGGAGGGATAAGAGGATGAAAGGATGGAAGGATGGATAAAACCAGGGAGATATTGACTGTGCAGCAGCTTGTTTCTCTGTGCTGTGGAGCCAAGCATCAGATGAAGTTAGAGACCTGAGGTAACCTGTCTGCTAGCATCAGACTCCTCACACTGTTTTCACCCGTGAATCACTGATTGATTTCTGCATCTCCATCAGCGTCAGCCGTCTTTCTGCTGTAGTCACACCAAGGTCGCTTACTCAAACTCAAAGACTCCCTTTTTGACTGGGTCATACTAACAGCTCCTGATAGGACCTTTTAGCTCGTTAGCTTGTGATAAATAAGACTCGTATTAGAAGTATGGGAGGTGAAGCCTTCAGTTATCAGGCTCCTTTCTTCTAGAATCATCCACCAGTCAGGGTCCAAGAGGTGGGGAAAGGCTTCAGACTTTCCTTTCTGATAAATTAAAGCAGGGTGACACGTCAGACAGTCAAAACAAAGCAGGGGCGATGAGTCATCTGAACCCATGTAAAGATCATCAAACGGTGTTTTTATATTTTTGTTTTCATTTGTGCCCGAGGATCCTACATGTAACCATGGTAACACTGTTTACATGTCGATGCTAACCGGTGCTAGGCCCAGTGTCCCCTGAGCTGAGGACGCGAATCATGCTATTCACAGAGACATGGCTAACAGAGCTAACACCGTCAGGACACTAACACCACATTCAAATTAGGGCTGCAACTAACGATTATTTTCATAAACGATTAATCTTTCGATTTTTCTCTCGATTAATCGAGTAGTTGTTTGGTCCATAAAATTTTTAAAAAATGGTGAAAATGTCAAAGTTTTTTTTGGATTCCATGATGACATCATCAAATGTCTGGTTTGCAAACCAAAGGTATTCAGGAGTGCCTTAGAGAAGCAAAGAAATAAGAAAATATTTAAAATCATGAAGCTGAAATTAGAGAATTCAGACTTTTTTTCTAAGATAATTACCTAAAATGACTTAATCGATTATCAAAATAGTTGATGATTAATTTAGTAATCGATTAATAATCGATTATTCGATTAATTGTTGCAGCTCTAATTCAAATATATATTATGATTTCAAATCTGTTTTTACATATTTTAACCAATTTTTTTTTTCGCCATTTTTATTTCATTTTTTGGTCTTTTAATTAATTTTTAAGTCTTACCAATAAAGGTTTATATTTTCCTTAGAGAAGGAATCAGCGTTGCCAGATGGGAAAAATTAAAGTAAATTATCGTATTTTGGGGACAATTATCGTACACCCGACAAAATAATCAAAATAACTGATAATGATCAAAACAACTGTCTTATTGTTGTGTGAAAATCCCAACTGATCCCTCTGTTTAGTGTCCAACATCAGCAGCGTTTGATCAGCAGCTCGAGGCTCCGGTGCTCATTTTTCTCTCAACTGACTGACTTCCTCCTGACGGAGCTCCTACGACCGTGATTGGCTGTCAATCGCTCTGAGACGAATGACAATTAAACTATGATTGGCTGGAAACGTCACATGATATAAGATGCATTTAGGTTTTACGGATAAATCCTACAGACTGGGTAATCTGTAACAACCACATGAAACTGTCAAGTTATCGTACATTTAGCCTTTTTTGGAATTATTGATCAAACATCGTACAGAGGGCTAAATTATCGTACAAATACGATAATTATCGTACGTCTGGCAACGCTGTAAGGAATGAAAAGTCTCGTTTTGACCGAAAGATGCACCAGTTATGATATTATTTTAAACTTTCTTTAAGTAGAACTTTTCAATCTGGGTCACAAGTAAAAATTTTAAAAAATAAATAAGAGGGACAAGAATAAAAACTACAAAATCAACAGAAAAAATACAACAATATATAAAAGATTAAAAAACATCAGAAAAATAAAAACAACAAAGGATTCGGGATCTAAAATCCTGGCAGAGAAATGAAATAAATCAAATGTTCCACCGAAGAAGCTACGATACAAATCAAGAACATTTCTATTATCATTCTATTGATTTCTATTCATATTTGACTCTGAAATATAAACGTCCTGTCCTCATGGCAACAGCTCGTGCACATTAAGACCATTTCATCGTCCTTGTGTCTCTTCCATTGAAGACAGAAGAAGCTCTTTTTCTGTCCTCAGGTTCAAGATGACCTCAGCATGCAGGAACTCAAGTCACATCAGTGATGTCATCAGAAACCTGACCGTAAATCTTAGGGATGAGCCGGATATTCGTTTCAAACGAGTATTCGTTACAGATAATGCATTTTTGCCGAATACGAATACAACACGAGTTTTTTTTTTAGGATTCTTCGTATCCGTACTAAAAGAATCCTCATTGGGTAGCAACAACTACTGTCTTCACTCTTCCTGCTCTGTGATTGGCCAGTCACACACAGCACACCCCCCTCCCTGCACCCACATGCTGCAGCGAGGAGGTGCCTGCTCTCCTCTTTCACACACACACACAGACAGGCAGCGAGTGACAGCGACTGCTTCTCTTGCTTGCTTGAGTTGACTGTAGTTTACGTTGCTCTAATCTCTGTACTACTCACTCAGTTTTCTTCTGCTCGTCTCTATTGAGGTTTGTTTGGTATTTAAAGTTACTTCTTCAACTTATTTCCTGTCATACGCGATGCATGTGACAAGACGGGGCTGAAAACGGCTCGTGTCGCGCTGCTCAGTGCCTCTTGCTTCAATTCAGGACCGTTTTTTTAAGGTTTTCGTTGTCTCGCATCTCTTTAGTTCTTTTTTTATATTTAAAGTTACTTGATTAACTGTTTTGCAACGTACACGCAACGCATTTGAAGGCTTAAAGCTGTAAACTCCTGGTGTCGCGTTTTTTTTTGTTTTTTTTTTAACTGGCTGCGTGATTTTAGTTTGGCTGGTGAGAAAGAAACAGAAACACTGTGCTCAGAATGAGCTCAGTGTTTTTGAAAATAAAGCGAAAAACAAGACATATTTTTTATTTTTTTGCCGCTGAATGTTTGCACAAATCACCTATTAAATTTACACAGATCATAAATAAAGAGACAGTCTTTCACACCACTACATACACATTTTACCAGTTGTACATAATACATAGCTGATCACACAAAAGCCTTTAAAAAAAAAAAAAAAAAAAAAAAGCCAGTTTCAGACTTAAAATAAAGTTCGGGTTTAAGCCCCGCCCATTTTCGGGCAAAACACAACCACTTCCGGTTTAGGCCCCGCCCATACGAGTACGGATACGGATAATATGGATGGGCAAACAGATACAGATTCAGATACAGATAATGGTGTACTCGCTCATCCCTAGTAAATCTGTTTCCAGGTCATGAATTATGGACAGGAACTGAGTGTTTTCACAGCAGGATTGTGGGTAAATATTGAAATCTGGAAGTTTTCACTTCCCTCCATGAAAAGTTACAGCGAGAGCACAAATATTCATGAGCAGGAAGTCCAAAGGGAAATATATCAGCGCTGCCCACACCGCTTGAAGCCCGCTCAGTGAGAAAAACAGCCAGAACGCCAGCGACGGGTAGAAGAAGAAGAACCTGAGGGATTAAAAGCTACGTCGAACTAAAACTGGAACTAATTTAAAGTATGCAGATGACAGCTCCATCAGCGCCGCCTGCTCGCTCACTGTCAGTCCTGCTTTCCACTCACTCCTCAGGTTTTGTGTTACCTCTATCTCCGTCCACACTGTGCGCAGCTTCCCGCCCGTTTT
Source organism: Labroides dimidiatus (assembly GCA_030710495.1). Lineage (NCBI taxonomy): Eukaryota > Metazoa > Chordata > Actinopteri > Labriformes > Labridae > Labroides > Labroides dimidiatus. The sequence goes on from CM061145.1 coordinate 843,295, forward strand.
TACCGACTGATTCCAAGAACGGCGTCACTCACTTTCCTCAAAGAGTTATTTATAACTTTGATATCTCGTGAAGTCGTTTTATTCTAACCGTATCTTCTGCTCTGTTCCTCTCCTCTCCTCAAAGAGGTGTCAAGCGATAAGAAGCAGCGGAGACAAACATTATTATCTCTGTAAGGAAAAAAATAGCCTCACTCAAGGCTATGATGTGAAAAATCAAACGAGGGGGGAAAAAAAAAGAGACAAACTGATGTTTTTTAAATGTCGTTAAAATTCTGTCTGTTAAAGTTTAGAAGGAGGAGAAGAAAGACTGTAAAATGACAAACATCACCGTGTGTGAAATGATTAAATCTCCAATTTCACCACATACACTCTTTAAATTATAAAAACTTCTCACGCTGCGATAAAACGAAGGGAATGTAATTATAGATAGCTGCTAATTAACGTAAAGATGAAGTCAAAAGTTTCTCCTGGGATGAAGTTTGTGTGGTGTCGTCTAAAGCTCATCCGTCCTGCAGGGGGCGGGGTGGGTGGGGGGCGTGTTTGAGTCCACCTATAGGAGCCTCCACACCTTTGAGGGGGTTTGCAGTCAAAGTGCTGTCTCAGCCTCATGTTTGTCCTGATAATGAAAAGCAGTTTTGTTATCAGAGTCGGGCTCTGCCTCCTCCACAGCTTCCTGCTGCACTTCCTCCCCTGTTTGTTGTCGATGTTGTCGGTCGGTGACGTTTTCTCTTTCTCCTGTTATTCGGTCGTGAATGCCTCCCTGAGATGGAGGCTGCTTCTGAAAACTAACAGGCAAAGCGTTTCAGTCCCTGCGGCCCGGTCTCACCCCCCGCTCTCTGTAAAGTGGAAAAGCAGTCTGAGGAGGTAAAAAAAGGCTGAATGGTGAGTGAGCAGAGTCTGCAGAGGAGATCTCACGCTGGAGCACTCCTGGAGCGTTCTCTGGAAAGCAGTCTGCTGAGTCTTTTATTTCTCAGTCTTTTAGCATGCTATGCTATGCTATGCATTCACGTCTCTTCAGCTTTAGTCACATCTGCAAACACTCACTCGCCTTAAAAACTCCAAACACTACAGAAACCAGCCCCTGCAGCCCTCTGCGGACAATGGAACCAAAACCACTTCCAGCCTCCCTGGAGCTGCTTCCAACTCAGACACAAATGCTGTGTCCCAATTCAGGGGCTGCATCCTTCGTGGGACGCATTTGAAGGCCAGTTACGTCACAACGCTGCGCGAAGGCCGTCCCAATTCAGAGCAGATTCGGAGGATCCTCCAAATGCGGCCCACAAATGCGTCCTCCTTTGCCTCTTCTTGGAGGACATACCGCTACTATCCTTCGCGGCCCTCCATATCCCAAGATCCTTTGCCCACCGCTGCTCAGTCCCGAAAAAGAACGGGGGAAATTGCACAATAGTGACATTAGATGGTGTTAATTTTACTTTTAAATGTAAGTATTGGGTTTATACCCGGTTTTTACTCATTTTAACATCCAATGCCAGATACGGGGAATCACACGTTGAGCTAGATGTTTTACTTATCGGTGATTTTGACAGATGGGGTCCTAAAAATTTCGTCATAATGAATAATGATCCCTCAATTAAAAAAATCGATAACGGGACATGTTAATTATTTATTATATATTTTAGCATGTCATCATAAAAGCAACTCAAATACAACTTTAACATTAACTATCCAGGGAAATGTATTGCTTATTGGGCAGAAAGAAAATACAAATTATAATACCGACCCTGCTGTCAGTAAAGAAAAATAGTCGCTCTTTATAGCAAGTGAAACTTTTTTTTCAGGTCATCGAGCAAAAGAGCGGCAGAGGAGAGATCACAGCATCAAGTTTTGCGTCTCTGCCTCAGTCAGCTGACTTTGGGCGGCTGGTTTTTGTTCTGGAGACTGAAGCCCGTTCTGCTACACCTGGAATGAGCAGCGCTGCTTCAGCGCGCGTTATAAAGTCTGGAAACATTTCACCCAGTGAAGCAATGAGCAGTCGGCAAAACTATTTGAGAAGACGGGTTTCCTGATCCTGCCAGAATCTGCCTCACCGGGAGGAAATCCTGGAGCATTTATTTGGTCTTAATGTAAAAAGAGAGGCGGCTTCAGTCCCGTGAAGCCAGCAGGTCAGAGAATGAGAGATCATAAACAGGACAACACCATACCTCATTAATTATGCACGCTCGCCACTAACTGTACAGGGGGTCTGCTGCAGGTGAGATATGTGATTAATGAATGAATGTGTGACAGTTGAAGTGGACTGAATCACTGAGGGGGTTACTCATCCCTCAAAACTACCTTCAGATTTGTCCATCACTGATCAAAAAATTCTGTCAAAAGACGGAGAATAATCAGTTAACGCCACCTCTGAGGGGAATTGGAGATTTTAACTTTCAGTTAAAAAACGTGAAGCTGGTAATTCATTAGCATATGGCATAAATTAGCATTATGTTAATTTAAACATTTTGATTGAATAAAAACTAAATTTAGGATTATGAATTGGGTGGCAGAAATCGTGACGTAAGGATAAGGGCGGACACATGACGCAACCAGGAAATAATCCGAAGGATAGGACTGTCCCATTTAACAATGGTGTGACGGTCTACCCGTCCTCCGAAGGACTGGCCTTCGGAGGACGGGTCCTTCGGAGGATGCAGCCCCTGAATTGGGACACAGCAACAGAGCCAGTCTCAGGGAGAAGGCGGCCATATTGGATGCAGAGTAGTGTTTGGGGATATAAACATGAGGATAGTGTTGGTTCAGACAGCTGCTCTGAACACCAGTCATTTCTCTGTTACTGTTACTTTAAAGAAGGGGTACTTTTTGTTTACTGACTCCTTTTAAATGCTTTTACTGTCTTAATCACTGTTTTTATTGTTTTCATGACTTCACTCTAAAGTGAGTTATAAATAAAATCCATTATTATTATTATTATTATTATGTTGGGGGCGGAGTTATGGGCAGACTTGGTGTTTGAGGCCCACACCTGTGTCATGAGCCATCATCATTTCAGTAAGTCTCGTGAAGCTCTGGCGCACGGAGCCTTTTGATCAGACTGATTCAGGGTTTGAAGATCTGCACACGCTCAGTCTGAACATCCAGGGTTGGTGCTTTATATCCATGTTGAAGGTAAAGGAAAGCATAAAACCTCCTCTTTAAGGGCACGTCTCTTCCATCTAACTGCATCAATAAAATACATACTTTAAAGAGGATTTATATCTGCAGCGTTTAAGCTGCATATTGATCCTCGCGCTGCTTTAATGGGGATCTGTTGACCTTTGGCTGCTTATGTTAAGCGTGAAGCGTCGATCTCTCCGTCTCCCTCTCTCCACCCGCCCGCTCCGATGTTGGAACTGTAAGATAGATCATTAGCTTTAAAGTGACTTCAATCCGCTCATTACATGTCCCATTTACCTTCACTGCATTACGCTCCGCTTTTCATAACGAGACGGAAAAATGTGCGGCGAGACGGGAGGGAGGAAGAGAAGGACGGCGCGCGCGCGTGGGGGAGATTTGGACCGAACGGAAAGCAAAGAGAGGACGTGTGTGTGTAAATCAAAGACGGAGTCAATAAGGGAGAGTTAGGAGGCAGAGAGATGAGGACAGAGATACTCAGAGGGGAGAGAAGAGATAGAACGATAGGGCGCTCCGAGCACAGAGGGATTAAAATCTACGCTGATAAAGTGCCTGTGAATTCAGATAAAAGAGGAGAACCTGTACTTTCCTTTCTAGTGATATAAAATTTATATGCTTATACCGCGGTGTGGGAAATACTTGGTTCTGATTGGCTGCAGGGGATAAATTTAATCCTGACAGCTGGACACTTTCCAAGTAGCTCCGGTGGGAGCTGTGAGAGCTCCGGCCACAGATCAGTCTGCGTCTGAAACAAGCGAACACTGAAAACTCCCTCTAAACTTTGACGACTAACACTGACTTTCAACACTGAGGGCGTGAAGGGAGCGCGGCATCAGTCCGGTTTGAGCACATCTTTGATTAAAGGACAACAACATGGCGGAGTCAGGAGCTCTGCTGACTCTGAGCCTTGTTAGCATACAGTTAGCATTGTAGCTCCAGCCGTGTGAGCGGTTAGCGAGCTGGTAACATCTCTTAGATCTGTATGTTTCTGATGACGTGTCATCCTGTGAGTTTCACAGTAGTTTATTGGTAGTTTAATTCTTCTGCAGTAGCATCAAGACGCCGTGAAAACGGTATCTGTGAGTGCATACTGGGAAAAATACACCCACCAGTCAAACAGAGAACCTCGCTGACCACTCGTTATGAAAAGAGGCTTTTAGTCCGAGGTCATTTTCCCTCCACTGTCTTCTGAAGGTTAGCCATTAACGTTTAGCATTTTGTGGGCGGAGCATGCTGTCCGTCTGTAAACTCTGCTGCTGTGATGGAACCAAAGACTAAAACAGAAAGAATCTCAGTGCTGATTTACATAAACATAAAATGACCAAACATGAAGAACTTACTTATAAACTTTGAACACAAACTGTAACTTGACACCAACACAGTAAATGTAGATTTATTTATTTTATTTTTATTTTTATTTATTTAAGCAGGTAGAAAACCCACTGAGGTCGAGATAACAACAGTAAACAGACATTTCTTTCTGTTTGGCATCTGACAGTAAACCTTTTTTTGGCAGCTTAATCATTAATAACAATAATAATAATAAAAAGTCCTGATCAGCAGACCCCCCCAAAGACGATCTGATTTTCATTTATTTATTTATTTATTCATTCATTCATTCATTCATTCATTCATTCATTTATTTATTTATTTATATATTCATTCATTCATTCATTCAAACATTCGTTTATTTACTCATTTATTTATTTATATATTTATTCATCCATTCATTTATTTATTCATTTATTTATTTATATATTCATTCATTCATTCATTCATTCATTCATTCATTTATATGTTCATTCATTCATTCATTCATTCATTTACTCATTTATTTATTTATATATTTATTCATCCATTTATTTATTTATTTATTTATTCATTCATTCATTTATATGTTCATTCATTCATTCATTCATTCATTCATTTACTCATTTATTTATTTATATATTTATTCATCCATTTATTTATTTATTTATTCATTCATTCATTCATTCATTTATTTATTTATTTATTTATATATTCATTTATTCATTCATTCATTCAAATATTCATTTATTTACTCATTTATTTATTTATATATTTATTCATCCATTCATTTATTTATTCATTTATTTATTTATTGATATATTCATTCATTCATTCATTCATTTATATGTTCATTCATTCATTCATTCATTCATTTACTCATTTATTTATTTATATATTTATTCATCCATTCATTTATTTATTTATTTATATTTTCATTCATTCATTCATTTATTTATTCACTTATTCATTCATTCATTCATTCATTCATTCATTTACTCATTTATTTATTTATATATTTATTCATCCATTCATTCATTTATTTATTTATTAATTCATTTATTTATTTATATAATCATTCATTCATTCATTCATTCATTCATTCATTTACTTATATATTCATTCATTTATTCATTCATTCATTTACTCATTTATTTATTTATATATTTATTCATTCATTCATTTATTTTTTCACTTATTCATTCATTCATTTACTCATTTATTTATTTATATATTTATTCATTCATTCATTTATTTTTTCACTTATTCATTCATTCATTTACTTATATATTCATTCATTCATTCATTCATTCATTTACTCATTTATTTATTTATATATTTATTCATTCATTCATTTATTTTTTCACTTATTCATTCATTCATTCATTTACTCATTTATTTATTTATATATTTATTCATTCATTCATTTATTTATTCACTTATTCATTCATTCATTCATTCATTCATTTACTCATTTATTTATTTATATATTTATTCATCCATTCATTCATTTATTTATTTATTAATTCATTTATTTATTTATATAATCATTCATTCATTCATTCATTCATTCATTCATTCATTTACTTATATATTCATTCATTCATTCATTCATTCATTCATTTACTCATTTATTTATTTATATATTTATTCATTCATTCATTTATTTTTTCACTTATTCATTCATTCATTCATTCATTCATTTATTTATTTATTTGTTTATTTATTTATTGTCTGCTGACGTGAGTCCTGATCTGATTCTTGTGTTTGCAGAGATAAACGCTGCTAAAGAGGTCAGAAAGTGAAGCTTCACACTTCATTTGTTTTGTGTTCTAACAATAAATATAATAATGAATAAACATATAACAAAAAAGTAGCAAGAAAAACAAAACGAAACGAAACATATTAATAAAATAAATATATAATAATAATAACACGCTCTCCTGTTCGAGGCCCCGTGAACTTGTGTTCATGCAGCGCTGCAGGCTGTTAGACGATGTTTCAGTCGTGTTGACCACCGCAGTAAAGATCGTAGAGCAGGAGTCACGTGTGGCTGCTGGACTGTTTTCACAGTCTGGTTTGTTATTGAAGCCACAGAGTTGCTAATGCTAAGCTAACAGACTGTCCCGTGCAGGGCGGAAGTGGGACTCATTTTCAGCCCTGGACTTTCAGGCCTCAGATTGGCCCACTGCTGCGCCTGCACGGACGTGTTGTCGGCTGCAGACGAGGAAGAGAGTGTGTGTCACCGCATCACCTCACCGCCCAAAATCTGACTGGACCACCTGGAACTGTCCGGATCCAGTACGAGCCTGGTCCCGTGTTTGTCTGGACGGTGTTTCATACATATTCTCATCAACTTTACGAGGTCGGACAAACTCAGAGCGTTCGGTTCTACTGATGCAGCACGTTGTGCTAAATGATGGTGATTGATCGTGATTGATCCCAATGAAACCTGATCAGCCTTAAAGCAGACAGGTGGAGGTGGAGGTGGAGGTGGAGGTGATGCATGCAGCAGCCTCTCTTCTTCTCTTGTTGAACAGAAACAAAGACTGAACGCTGAATGCTCTGCTGCGAAGGTTTCTCTTCGGTCTTCTTTGTGTTTTTTGTTCCGTCGTCCTTGAAACTCCCCGTGTGATGAGCAGTTTCCCTTCAGACGTTCATGTGTTTCAGTCTGATAAATGCTTCCCTCACATGGGTGTGTGTGTGTGTGTGTGTGCTCTTTGAAGCAGACCTGCATGGCTGCTGAATGGTCCCTTTATGTGTGTGTGAATACACTGATTGTTGATGTGATTTTGTCCGCTGCAGAGAGAGACAGAACTGTAGCGATGGGATGATGACTTCAAGATCAGATCAGCTCTCAGCGTTCAGGACGTGCTATTAGCTTTATCTGTTTGTTAGCATCAGCGCAGTGTTAACAACAGAGCGCCTGTTTCAGCTGAAACACAGACTGACTGGCAGCGTCTCACTCACTCACTCACTCAGTGCTTCCTCTCTCTCTCTCTCTCCGTCTGACCCGAGGCCGTCGCTGCAGGATCCCGCGCCCTGCTTATCTCTACTGACCCGTCAGCTGACCTAATGTTCTGGCTCCTCCTTCTTCGTGTACCTTTTCATGCCCCTTCTAACTCCACACCGTCTTTTATCACTTCTCAGTTCCCTTCCACTAATCTTCTGTCTCAGCCGCCCCTCTGATGGCCTCCTCCTTCCCTTTGATCCCCCCGGCATGGAACAGCTCCTATTTCCTCCGCCGCCCGTTTCACTTCCCCTTTCAGACGTCCTTTTGTCTCTCTTTCTCCGTCCATCTCATTCATGGCTGAAGTAATTTCAGCCTCTCGCTGTTACTGAACCTATTTTATGTCTGGTTCACAATTTCCTTCTTGTCCTCCCTGAAGGTTTATTGTAGAGTGAAAGAAAAAATAACGGGGACGCAGAAAGAGTGAGCTCGAACCACGTCTTCAACCCCAGAACCACGTGATTCCCATCGTCTGTCTTGGAACTCTGGGGGCGGAGCCTGCAGGTTGAGTGTTTCTGATTGGTGGAGCAGCCACAGTGTTTATATCAATAAGCTGACCCCCCCCAGCTGTGATGGTCTTGGTTTAGTACCTCCTGATTAGGGTTTAATATTTTTCCCGAAAGTTAGAGGGATCAGATCCCGGGAAATATAATTAATTTCCCGGGAATCCCGAAAAATTGCGTGTTGTTTTTTTTTTTTTTGTTTGTTTTTTTTTTTTTTTTTTTGCAGCTAAGCCAATTTGCCAATTTGTGCCTCAATCCAAAGATGACATTTTTTGCATGTTATATTTATCATTATTAGGGCGCAGGAACACAGTTTTTGTCCATCAGCACAGGCTGTGAATGATGACAGAGCGCTCCGCGCGTGTCGGGACTCAGGAGTCAAACACGTCGTCTGTAACTGATCTTCTGAAAAGCTTTACGCAGCAAAAAGAATGAAACTAATAGTTGACAGAACTCCCTGACGAAATACGATGAAGTAAACCATTTAATGATTACCTAAACCATGATGTAAAATGCATTCCTCTGAGGCTGTTGAGATTTAGGCTGCAAACAGGAACAATAAGCTGTTATAATTAGTAGTTAATGAAATATTCCATTTTTAGAGCAGGGCAGGCGTATTTCTTTAACACCTAACCTAGAGGTTACACTGAACCAAAGAAAACAGCACATAACTGAGCATCACGCTGCAACAGAAAAATACACCCTGGCGGCAATTTTAGCTTCATAAAAACTATTAAAATAGACCATTTAATGATTCAGATTACAGCTCTGTTATATAAACTAAAGAAATCTGCTACAGTAACCCGTTCAAGGATTCCCTCAACCATTACTTTAAACCAAAGTCTGTTCTGTGGCTGTTGAGATTTCGGCTGCGAACGGAAATAATTAACGACCTGAGTTTGTATTTAACAACATTTTCCTTTATAAGAGCAGGAATATGTTTCTGTTTTACAGACACAGAGCTTACAACTTAAACTAAATGAAAAAAAAAAAAAACACGGCACAGCGCGCAACGCGCACTGCAACAGACAGGGCTGCAGCTGCCAGTGGCTACTGCTGCGTAAGCGAGTCTCTGTGTTACCGTAACTACAGTGAAGCATCGCAGCCTACATTAACATTACCGTAACACTGTAATAGAGGTGCGATTTCTTTTTTTTTCCCGTTTCCCGACACATCCTTTCCCGGGAATCGAGAAACTGTTTTTATCAGATTTCCCGGGAATCCCGTGTCCCGGGATTAAACCCTACTCCTCATCAATGGTCTCCTTTGAGCCTGATGGTGTGAATGTGTCTCTGTCAGCTCCCGGTGTTCCAGTTTAAAGAGTGACCCTGTAAACTGGTGACCTTCAGCTGAACGTGTCAGTGGATATCCAGTTTACAGCAGAAGAAGAAGAAGAAGAAGTCCTCTGAATGTGTCCGTGTTCAGTTTGATATACGAGTCATAATCTGCTCCTCAGATCAGGATTTCATGAGGATCTGAAGCGGTTCGAGGAGGATCAAATGAAGCCTCAGCTCAGACTCTTAACATCCACGGCTGCAAAGCCAGTCAGAGAAACAGGAAGTATCTGTGTCACTCTATGAGGTCATGACTCCTCCTATATTTGGCTTCTTCTTTATTTGTTCACCCGTCTGATGTTTCACATCCTCTCAGATTATTCACACGTCTGTCTGTGTCACGTCTTGCAGGAGCCGGTTAGATTCCTCCTGAACTCTCCCTCTCTCACCCTCCTCCACCCCCCTCCACCTTCTTTTTTTATCTACCTCTTCATCGTCCTCTTCATCACCCCTACCCCAGCCCTGCTTCTTCCCCATTAATCCGGTTCAGCACTCCACTTCAACTCAGCGTTCGTATCAGAATGAGGCATCAGTGATAGAAACGTGCAGTTTCCTGCAGAGCTGTTACAAACTCTGTGTGCTGAGGCAGCCTGCAGCTACCCTCACAGTCAGGAGATGGACACCTGAGGGCGGACAATGTTTTAACAGATCTGTAAACGTAGCGGGACATATCACGTGACCGAAACAAGCGTCTTGGTTTTGACGTGTGTCGACAGAGTCATAGACGGACGGCTGAACATCCCACAGCTCACGTGTCAAAGGACAGGAACCACTTGGTTTCAGCCTGACCCTGCCGCGCTGCAGGCTGGAGGGCTTTTGTTCCCTGTTCCCGGCCTGTCAGGCTGCCCGTCACCATCACACCTCTTCGGCCGTGAGCTCGAACTGCGAGAGGAGCAGCTTCTCAGGTGTTTGAGTGGCTTAAATTTTTATACTACAGCATTTTTTTTCCTTGAAGTTGTTGTTGTTGTTGTTGTTAGTGCTTCAGTCTCATGAATATTCCAGAAACAAGAGGGACTAAAATAAGAACGTGTCAGACTGCATGTCTGACACTGGCACACAGCCCGCTCTCACACACACACACAATAATTGATGGTACTTACTTTAGGTCCTGAAACGGCTCTGCTCGTACATGCGACGTCTCCACAGAATGGCTGAACACCACGCCTTCGTTCCCTGAGGAGAGAGCACGAGAGGATGAAAGGAAGCAGAGGAAAGACGCATCTTTTGTCTTAAAGCCTGCACCACGTTGCATCAGACGTCTCCTCTTGGAGCCGAGGCTCAGACCGTCTCTGCAGTGAATAAGTCATGTTCTTAAATCTCCAGTTGCAGGACACACATCTACATCTACAGCTGGAGCGAAGGCCGGAGGATGTTTGCCTGCAGCGTGGTAACAAGGCTTCCGGTTACGCATTGTTGCACAGGATGTTGAGACAAACATCACCCAGGGAGCCTTTCTCCGTCCTCCGTTCAGAGCAGCTGCATATTGCAGTTTATAATTTCCAGAGGAAAAGCAGGCCGGGCCATGATGCAGTGTTTAACCCCCCGTGTGCAGCAGCCACCTCCCTGCTGTCGCCTGCAGCTCTGAACAGATGCTTGAGGGAAGCTCTGGTCATGACTCCCACTGAGGCTGAAAACTCAGCACTGCTGCAGATTTAATTCTGCACCAGGAAACTTCTCCTCCCTGACATGAAGTCTGACTTTTAAAACAGGAGATTTGAATCTGCTCGGAATTTGATTCACTACGTCCAAAAAAACTCATTTTTTTTATTTTCAGTTGAAAACCCATTTCTTTGCTTTTTTTAATTCCAAGGTCCACCAAACAAAACACAAATGTGTTTGTTTGTGCAGCTCCCAGCAGAAGAAAACACAAACAGAAGAATTTCTCGGCGTGCTGTAAACAGCGTGTTGATGTGCTGCAGTGTTTGATTGGAGAACACAGACTTTGGTTTCTGACTATTTCAACAACAGACTGTTTGTCGGCGCCTAACGGTGTGATTGTTATATTTATTTTCAGCACTTTCAGACATCCTCCTAAACACTCGGTCGTCTGTGGTGTTTACTCGCCTTGCATCCGCCGCCTTTCCTCTCACAACACTCAGAATCTGTTTGTTGTCGCTTGTTGTGCATGTATGAGCAAACATGGAGGAGAAACGCCGAGCTCCACGAAGCAGACGGAATAAAAAGAACGTTCCTGACGGACAGGTGAGTGTGAAACACCTGGAGGTCAAACACACTCCTCAGACTGTCCAGCAGACTGGGTTCGTCAGTACTCTCTGATCCTACGTGAAACTGTGGTCGCATTGTTTACACATGAGCTCAGCTGTTAGCAGCCCATAGCATGTCAATGCTAACTGATGCAAGGCCCAATGTGTGAGCTAATAAAAGACAACATCGAACTATGGGGGGTGTAAGAGCTATCTACAATGAGATGGACAAGCTAGCCGTGCTAACCTAGCAACAGAGGGAATACCAGAGGGCAGAGTAGCATCATGCTATTCACAGAGACATGGCTAACGGAGCTAATACTGGACACAGTGACACTGAACAGACTGAACACATTTTCAGACCCGAGGTTTCTGTTTGGTCTCATCCTCTCAGAAGAACTGTTACCTTCATGTTTTCAGTCTGTGCAAGTTTCAGGCTAGTTTATTGGTTCTTTACGTATTTACTGTGGTACCTGGACTACATGTGGAGAACACGCAAGCTCCCCACAGAAAGGCACATGGTGCCCAAACCGGGATGTACAAAACACTTTTTGTTTGCTGCTGTAACTCTGATAATTATCGTATCGTATCGTAACGTATCTTTCTATGTGGATAAATTTGCAAGTCGTCTGCAAAAGCAATGAAAAGAAACATAATAAATAAATAAATAAATAAATAAATAAATAAATAAATAAAATGGATCCCAGAAGACGTGTGTGTACAATAGATATAAATCTAAATCTATATAAATTTCTGTGACTGTGGTCGTGTCTTTCTAAGTGACGTTTGCATGTTCAGTCCAAAACCAAGCTAAGCAGCTGAATTAATGACTCTGAACTGCATTCAACATTCAACAGGAACTGAGTGAGATGCTTTGGCTTCACTTTAGTGGAGCTGTGATGTCATTCAACGAGACAGTCTATGGTTAATATCAACTTTGGTACAAAACACCCCTGAGGGTTTAAGAGGTGGAGCTAAAGGAACCTAAAATTATAGGTTGATAAAATGATAATCACGATAATCAGAGCTGCAGTGGAAGGTTCCAAGTTCGCCTTATCATGATTATCATGATAATCATGATAATCCGAAAACATGGGTCATGACTATTACGATAATAATCATGATAATCATGTCCGAAAACATGGGTCCAGTTTAATTTTAGGTTCCTTTAGCATGATTATCATTATCATGATAATCATGATAATCGTGATAACTGTGATTATCACGATTATCGTGATAATCGTGATAATCATGATAATCATGATCATCATGATAATCATGTCTGAAAACATGAGTCCAGTTTAATTTTAGGTTCCTTCAGCATGATTATCATTATCATGATAATCATGATAATCGTGATAACTGTGATTATCACGATTATCGTGATAATCGTGATAATCATGATAATCATGATCATCATGATAATCATGTCTGAAAACATGAGTCCAGTTTAATTTTAGGTTCCTTCAGCATGATTATCACGATAATCACGGTAATCATGATAATAATGATAATCATGATAATCACGATTATCACGATAATCACGATAATCATGATTATCATGATTATCACGATTATCGCGATTATCATGATTATCATTATCATGATAATCATGCTGAAGGAACCTAAAATTAAACTGGACCCATGTTTTCGGACATGATTATCACGATTATTATCGTAATAATCATGATTATCGTGATAATCATGATAAGGCGAACCTGAAACCTTCCACTGCAGCTCTGCGCTCTCTGCAGAGGGCAACAAATTAAAACTACACATGTGCACAGCAGGACGCCGGCAGAGCTCAATGCACGAGCTGAGTGGAGACGTTTCAATTTGGATTCTCTGTTCTCTCTCTCTCTCTCTCTCTCTCTCTCTCTCTCTCTCCCTCTCTCTCTCTCTCTCTCTCTCTGACAGCAGCATTCCTGCAGAGTGCCTCTAATGGACACGTCTGCTCAACTACCAGGCCTGAGTGTGTGTGAGTGTGTGTGGATCACCTTGAAAGTTTTGTTTTAGTGTAAGTGTGTATTTTGTGTGTATTTGACAGACATCACACACTCACACACACACACACACACACACACACACCTCTCTGCTTGTTTATCAGGCAGACAGTCACAGGAAGAAGAAGAAAAGAAGCGGTTTTCTCGTTTATCTCACAGATAGTCGTCGTCTTTGAAAAATGAGGCTCACCTGACTCCGCTCAGATCTCTGCTCTCCCTTTCATTTTTAATCTGCCCTTTTAATTGCTCTTTGGAAAGTAACATGCCATGACAATAGCTCTGCTATAATTAGACGTCTTTTTACAAAATTAATTTGGAGGAGCTATCCGAGTGTCAGGCGGTGAACTTCCTGTTCCTGCAGCTCCTGCAGTGTTTGATCTGCACTGCAGAGAATTTGGAGAATGAGAAAAAAACATGAAAGGTTCCCTGAGGAGTGTTTTCTACCCTTCACTGTTTGATAAACAAAAGTTCAGTTAACATTCAGTGTTACCCACCGGCTCCTGGAGTGTATCCTTGAGCTCTAACAGCTCTCCACTTCATCCAGAATAAACACTGTGGAAGTGTAAACCCTCTTTGTTCACGGTGCACGCTTCTGGTGCTGCATGAGTCCGTTTTACACTCAGACTCTTCACGTTGTCTGAATCACTTCAGGACATCCAGGTCCTGATGTGATGTGCTGACATTTTAATACGAACACGGCTGTAGAAAAACAAAGACTGATGGACCGCTTATGGGTTAAGGTTCCCACCAAAGGTGACGTGAACAGCCGCAGTCCAGCAGCAGTCTGGACTGACGGTGTACCTGTAGAGCAGGTGTAAAGACAGAGACAGGGGAACAGATCTTTGAGCACAGTGTTCCTGATGTTCTCACCTGTGACTCTCAGTTTCTCAGTGCCGATGGTGATCTCCTCTTCGTCTGCAGAGAACAGAACTCTCTCTCCATCCGTACTCCTCACCTCAAACCTCTGACACTGGGCCTCCACCATCTCTGACCCTGAGGCAGAGAGAGAGAGAGAGAGAGAGAGAGAAAGAGAGAGACAGAAGTGAGGAGTTAAAAGGTGTCAGAGGAGCATCCCACCTGCTCCACGCTGTCCTTCCAGCGTCCATCGTTGCATGAAGGTTTAGCTTGAGTAACCACAGCAAGGTTTGAACTCTGGACCCCGGCAGCCTACCCCCCCCCCCCCTCCCCGTGTCACAGTGAAGCAGCATCAGAGCAGATCCTGGGACAAATACTGTGATGTAGGAACCTATGAAGTGAGCTTCGTCTGCAGAACAATGCCTCACTAAGTCTGGATAATCCACACAACACGATGTGCTCCAACACGTCTGGTTGCGACTGCTTACACCGTGGATGAGTCGGTGTGAGAGCTGATGACAGCGAGCTCTGTGGATTAGACAAAGAACCAGGATGAATGTTTGCAGAGAGAGATGCTGCAGAGTAAGTCCACTCAGACTTAAGAGAAGAATTAAATCTCCTTTTATTGCACTAACAGACACAGTCTGGATTCCTTCAGCTTTCACTCTGCTTACAGCGTTAAAGAGAAGAGCTGAACATCATAGAACCAAGATCTGACAAACAGATCACTTTAAAACCAGGATCCTGGATCAATTTGAACTTTAGAGACGTGTTTTTCACACTTTCAGAAGCTGCTTGTCACAGACCAATAACCAGATACAGAGAAAGAGCAGAGCATTAAAGAACAGTATCATCTGCATATACATTAAATCTGATCTCTGCATAGAGGGGCTGATCTGGACTCTACATAGAGGGGCTGATCTGGACTCTGCATAGAGGGGTTGATCTGGACTCTGCATAGAGGGGCTGATCCGGACTCTGCATAGAGGGGCTGATCTGGACTCTGCATAGAGGGGCTGATCTGGACTCTACATAAAGGGGCTGATCTGGACTCTACATAGAGGGGCTGATCTGGACTCTACATAGAGGGGCTGATCTGGACTCTGCATAGAGGGGCTGATCTGGACTCTACATTGAGGGGCTGATCTGGACTCTGCATAGAGGGACTGATCTGGACTCTACATAGAGGGGCTGATCTGGACTCTGCATAAAGGGGCTGATCTGGAATCTACATAGAGGGGCTGATCTGGATTTTACAAAGAGGGGCTGATCTGGACTCTACATAGAGGGGCTGATCTGGACTCTGCATAAAGGGGCTGATCTGGAATCTACATAGAGGGGCTGATCTGGACTCTACATAGAGGGGCTGATCTGGACTATGAATTTAAGGGCTGATCTGGACTCTGCATAGAGGGGCTGATCTGGACTCTGCATAGAGGGGCTGATCTGGACTCTGCATAGAGGGGCTGATCTTGACTCTTCATAAAGGGGCTGATCTGGACTCTACATAAAGGGGCTGATCTGGACTCTGCATCGAGGGGCAGATCTGGACTCTACATAAAGGGGCTGATCTGGACTCTGCATAGAGGGGCTGATCTGGACTCTACATAAAGGGGCTGATCTGGACTCTACATAGAGGGGCTGATCTGGACTCTACATAAAGGGGCTGATCTGGACTCTACATTGAGGGGCTGATCTGGACTCTGCATAGAGGGGCTGATCTGGACTCTGCATAGAGGGGCTGATCTGGACTCTGCATAGAGGGGCTGATCTGGACTCTGCATAGAGGGGCTGATCTGGACTCTACATTGAGGGGCTGATCTGGACTCTGCATAGAGGGACTGATCTGGACTCTACATAGAGGGGCTGATCTGGACTCTGCATAGAGGGGCTGATCTGGACTCTGCATAAAGGGGCTGATCTGGAATCTACATAGAGGGGGTGATCTGGACTCTACATAGAGGGACTGTTCTGGACTCTACATAGAGGGGCTGATCTGGACTCTGCATAGAGGGGCTGATCTGGATTATGAATAGAGGGGCTGATCTGGACTCTACATAGAGGGGCTGATCTGGACTCTACATAGAGGGGCTGATCTGGACTCTGCATAGAGGAGCTGATCTGGACTCTACATAGAGAGGCTGATCTGGACTCTGCATAGAGGGGCTGATCTGGACTCTACATAGAGGGGCTGATCTGGACTATGAATAGAGGGACTGATCTGGACTCTGCATAGAGGGGCTGATCTGGACTCTGCATATAGGGGCTGATCTGGACTCTGCATAGAGGGGCTGATCTGGACTCTACAAAGAGGGGCTGATCTGGACTCTACATAGTGGGGCTGATCTGGACTCTGCATAGAGGGGCTTATCTGGACTCTGCATAGAGGGGCTGATCTGGAAACAAAAGCCTAACGTGAGCTTTGATCCCATCAAGATGAGAGCTGTATGCAAACGTCAGGGGCTCAGTAAATGTTTCCACCTGCGATAAAACCTCGTTTCTAATGAGATTTTCCAAAATCTTCATCACTAATGATGTCCAGGCTACACCTCTGAAGTCATTAAGGAGAACATGTGGGACGAGGATTTCAACATTTACAGCAGCTGATCAATTATCAAAAATTAAAGCAAAAAAAAAAGATGATTAAAAAAGCCTTAAAACAAAATATATCAGCAACACTGGAACCAGTCCAGAGTTTGACTTCCTGTGGGGATTATTTCTGTTTCCTGTCACCTGCAGCACCCTTTGTGGCTCACAGTGTTTCCTTCTTCTCATTGTTTGTTTCTTGTTTTTCCAGCACTCGTTTTAGTCAGACTGAGATTTTTACTGTGATTCTTTCTTTTTTTTTTTATTTTACCATGGAGGATGTTTCTGCCGTGCTTTGTCACTTCTTCCAGGAGCTCTGAGTGTGTTTGTGTTTTCACCTGCAGGATTGACTCTGCTGGTGTTATTAGAAGAGAAGGGCCATGCTAATACTAATCTGCAGCTTCAAGGATTTCCCTCTGCGTCTCCCGTCTCTGGATCCAGAAGAAACCAGAACACCAACACTGGAAAACAAGATTACATTTCTGGCCACGGTGTTTCCTCTTTTAGCAGCTTCACTCCCCCTGGAGCTGTTTTAGGGCTGCAGAAAGAACAACATGATGAAATGCTTCGTCGTTTTAGGACACGGTGAGTCAAAGTGTCCACTGGAAAGAAAAAGTGAATCTTCAAACAGATGAGACCAGATTCTCTGGAAACGACCAAGGAGCCAGCAGCTCCTCCTGACGGATTCATTAACCTGAACCGTTTTCTCTGAGTGATTTCTGGGACAGACTTTTTATCATCATGTTCATGGATTGTTTTTTTTTTTGAATATTTAAAAAAAAGTGTTTCAGAAGACGTGTTTGAACGAGAATAAAAACTAAAGAATGTGTTGATCGTGTTGATCTTGTTGATCGTATCTCCAGACGTCCAGTTTTGGGAGGTGCTGATTGGTCTGCGCTTGACCTCCGACCTCCTGATGTGGTTTGATTTGATGTTGTTGTGTTACGCTCAGTGGAAAATAAATGTTAACAGTTCTTGGCCCACATTTCAACGAGAGACGCCAAAGTTCTGCGCCAAGGTCTCATTCAGCTTCACCAACTGAAGGGGGAGAAAACGCATTCAGTGACGCAACGCTGCGTGTTCAGTCACAGGACTGACAGACAGACAGCTGGAGGCATGTTGTGCTGTTAAACCTCAAACCTGTTGACTCCTGGCGTGTCTTCGCTCACAGTAAAGATAAACACGATCTGGTTTTCAGACAGTTAGTTTTATTTTGTATTTATTTCTCAGGCTCTTTTTAGGTCGTTTCTGTTCCTCACTTCCTTAACGCGTCACAGCTCCGGCAACCGGCAAAAATATGATGGTTGTGGATTAGCTGCGACCTGCCGGACCAGCCACATGGCTGGACCTCAACAGAATGGATCCAGTGTCAGTCGACACAATGAGTTGAATAGAAACCTCTCTGATCCGGTACGTGACGGAGCGGAGCTGGACCGGAGACGCATCAGGTGCAATTTCAGCTGTAACATCTTTCTAATCACAGACGTGTGACAGCAGCAGCAGAAAGGCCCAGCTGGTTCAACTTGCCTTTGACAGAGACTTGACCCCCACAGAGTGGTACACTGTTCTCAGGACGCTGTTCTCAGGACGCTGTTCTCGGGACGCTGTTCTCGGGACGCTGTTCTCGGGACGCTGTTCTCGGGACGCTGTTCTCAGGACGCTGTTCTTAGGACGCTGTTCTCGGGACGCTGTTCTCAGGACGCTGTTCTCAGGACGCTGTTCTCAGGACGCTGCTCTCAGGACGCTGTTCTCAGGACGCTGTTCTCAGGACGCTGTTCTCAGGACGCTGCTCTCAGGACGCTGTTCTCAGGACGCTGTTCTTAGGACGCTGTTCTCAGGACGCTGTTCTTAGGACGCTGTTCTCAGGACGCTGTTCTCAGGACGCTGTTCTTAGGACGCTGTTCTCAGGACGCTGTTCTCAGGACGCTGCTCTCAGGACGCTGTTCTTAGGACGCTGTTCTCAGGATGCTGTTCTCAGGACGCTGTTCTCAAGACGCTGCTCTCAGGACGCTGCTCTCAGGACGCTGCTCTTAGGACGCTGCTCTTAGGACGCTGCTCTGAGGACGCTGTTCTTAGGACGCTGTTCTCAGGACGCTGTTCTTAGGACGCTGTTCTCAGGACGCTGTTCTCAGGACGCTGTTCTTAGGACGCTGTTCTCAGGACGCTGTTCTCAGGACGCTGCTCTCAGGACGCTGTTCTTAGGACGCTGTTCTCAGGATGCTGTTCACAGGACGCTGTTCTCAGGACGCTGTTCTCAGGACGCTGTTCTCGGGACGCTGTTCTCAGGACGCTGTTCTCAAGACGCTGCTCTCAGGACGCTGCTCTCAGGACGCTGCTCTTAGGACGCTGCTCTTAGGACGCTGCTCTGAGGACGCTGTTCTCAGGACGCTGTTCTCAGGACGCTGTTCTCAGGACGCTGTTCTCAAGACGCTGCTCTCAGGACGCTGTTCTCAGGAGGCTGTTCTCAAGACGCTGCTCTCAGGATGCTGTTCTCAGGAGGTTTAGCAGCAACACTCGGCGCCTCCAGCTGATTTAAAGGTACAGTTCCTTCAGATCAGTTACTGTTTGGGTTTCATGGTTATGTTCCTTACGGTTGTAATTCGGTGCCTTGTGCCTGAATTTGAACTACTTCAGTTTTTTCATATGTTGTGTGATCTGGACAGTGATTGGCTCTTACTCAAACCTCTGTCTTCCTCCACTTCGATCAGTGTCGTGGCTCCGGGGCCGTTACTAGAGTCAATTAGAAACCCAGAGAGCCCTGTCAGTAACAATCAAACGTTATTAGCAGCCATCAATCCAGGATCAGGGACCTTTTTCTCACCTCGCCGTCTTGATCCCACAGGTTCCTCCTTCAGCCTCTCACTCTGGAGAGACTGCATGAGGAAAGCAATGAGATTTGTGTTTTGCAAGCCACCCTAAAGCGAGGTGTGTGTGTGTGCGCCTGTGTGTGTGTGTGTGTAATGCCTGCACGGACCTCAGAGATGAGGATGCTCTGAGCTAAAGAAGGAGAAGTGGTGGTTTAATTTCATGAAGGCGGGATGAGGAGGAAGTGAAGCTGCTTTAAATTGGACGTGTGCTGTGCTAGTTGCTGTCTCAGGCTTCTTGCTCTTCAGCTCTCGGCCTATAATAAAGCTCATGGTGCAGTTTTTCCAGCACAGGTGCAGGTCAGCACATTCCTGAGGGTTTTTCTTTTTTTTTGGTTTGTTTTGTGTTGTTCACAGAAACTTTCCTCCTTCTCTCTTCTGTTAGACGGATTCTGTAGCAGCAGGAGGCAGAAACAACCCTGAGATCCTCTGGTGCGAAACGGTAAGAAAAATCACATTTGTCATCAAAGTCGTGACTCCCTGCGAGCAGCGGCGACAGAAATTAAAAATAATCAATCAGAAGTGTTCGGGAAGCTTCGTGTGAAGACAGCTAATTTAGCCCTGTGAGCGTTTCCCAACACTGCATCCCTTTAACCATGTCGGAGTCACCTGAGGAGAAACCAGAGGAGAGAGCAGACAAACCGCATCTAAAAATATCTGTAAGAGGTCTCTTTAAGTGGACCGGACTGGAATGGATTCTGATGCTTCTTCAAGACCATCGGCAACAAGACTCCATCATTTATTTATCCAGTTTTTTTTTACGCCTGTAACCAAGGAAACAGGAAGTGTTTCAACAGGAAGTTTAAACCACAAGTGGCATAAAAAGAGAGGACGACAGGAGCTTTAAGAGACCCTGAACGCAGCATGGTTTGCTGAGATGAGTACCTGATCTGCTGGGATTTTAACCCACAACCATCTCTGTGATCTCCAGAGGATGGACCCAAACAGAGACAGAACAGACTGTTTGGAGATGAAGACCGTCTCTGGACCGCCATCAGACGGGCTCCAGCAGCTGAAGACCACACCTGGTGACCCTCCTGTCAGCTAAGAACAAGAAATCGAGGCTACAATCCACATGGGCTCACCAAAACTGGACCATAGACAACTGAGAAACCTCTCCTGGTCTCTCCTGCTCCACATTCAGATGGTGGACTCAGGATTTGGACCCCTTAGTCCCACCTGAGCCTGGTTTAGAGTCCACAGCCTACCTGAGTCCACCTTTAATCATCTCAAACTGCTTTCTTCAACATGACCATGAGGTCCCTGGACTCCAGCGGCCTCCACAGTCCCCAGATCTCAGTCCAGTAGAGCTCCTTTGGGATGTGGAGGAACGGGAGATCCTCATCCTGGATGTTGAGACCACAGACCTGCAGCAGCTGAGTGATGGTGTGCACGATTCCAGCCGCTCGTTGAATCCGTGCAGCAGCGTGATGATCTTCTCCCATCGTCTCTTATTAAAGATGATATTTTGTGGGGCTGTTTTATTGGATCGTTTTATGTTGGGAGGCGAGCGTTTTAATCCCGTCCACCGTCGGCGTTATGGGCACAGGAAAATGTTTTATCTGTTGACAAAGTTCTGCATGAGCAGAACATTGTAAAAGCTACAAGATTGCTTTACTGTTTATGCTTTGAGGTTATACGACCGTGAACAATAACCATCTGCTTCTTGGTGTCGGTGTTGTTGTTGTTGTTGTTGTCGTCGTCGTCTCTGTGTGTTTAATAAAAGGACATTAAAACAGCAGGAAAAACGCTGCCCGCCAACAAAAGTCAAAGACTCCATTTTCAAGCAGTGAGGAAGACTTTATGGGCCTGAAATGTTTATTACGAGGGTGACGGGAAGTTGTTCGCTACGAGGCAACAACGTAAAGTCAGAGTGAGCCACATCTGCATAAATCACCAGGAAGTGAGGGAGAGCTGAAGGATGCTGTTGCCGTGTGGTATCGCTGCCAACTGCTGCTCTGTTTGTTTGGTTGTTCTGATCCTTCGGCTCTGCTCTTACAGTGAAAAAGTATTCAAACCCCTTGAACTCTTGAACTTTTTGAACTTTGGTATGAACTCTGAGCATCATGTTGTGGGGCTGCTTTTCTTCAGCAGATGGTCAGAGTTGATGGGAAGATGGATGGAGCCAAATACAGAGCGATCTTAGAAGAAAACCTGATGGAATCAGCAAAATGAAAATGGGGCAGAGGTTCACCTTCCAGCAGGACAACGACCCCAACTTCATGAACTTCATCACATATGCTGGAGATCTTTTCTCAAAACTGGACAGAAAAAGGGTTTTTATCTGCGCTGATACTAACATTGACTGACTAAACCCAAACAAACAGAAGCTCAATGAGGAGTTCTTAAACTTCTTGTACAGTTTAGGATTCGAACCACTTTTCACTCACCCGACCAGAATCACAAAACACAGTGCTACACTAATGACAACATTTTTTCTAACGAGGATAATTTAATAAGTGGGCTGTTTGTGAATGACATAAGAGATCATCTACCAGTTTTTGTGGTCTATGAGCAGACCTATGAGGGGAAAGAGATACAGCAGCTTCTAACAGACATTCACAAAGCTGTTTGATAAACATTTCCCCACGAGAGTGTTGAAGTTTAAAAAACAAAGCAGAGAGAACAGACCTCGAATGAAATGTGGGTTGTTTGGTCTGTAAGACAGCAGGAAAGACAGAATGTACCTAAACAATAATAGTGAATGAAGTGACGGTCAAACTTCTGTAAATGGAAAACAAATGTATAATAATCTGATGATATGTGGAAAAGAGGAGACTAAATATTGAGTGAATGGGGGCGGGGCTAGATAAGCTCTGCTTCTCCCGTCTTCACTTTCAGACATGAACAATTTGATCAACTATTGACAATGTGTGATGTTGTATAAGTGTGCTGACGTGACTGAAATAAATGAATAAATAAATAAATAAATAAATAAATAAATAAATAAATAAATAAATAAATAAATAAATAAAAAAACAAACAAACAAATAAAATAATAAAATAAAATAAGTAAAAAATTAAATGAATTAATTAATTAATTAATTAATAAGTAAATAAGTAAGCAAGCAAGTAAGTAAGTAAATAAATGAAATAAAATAAATAAATAAATACATAAACAAACAAACAAACAAATAAATTAATAAAATAATAAAATAAAATAAAATAATAAAAAATAAAAAAATAAAAAAATAAAAAATAAAAAAACTAAATAAATAAATAAATGAATAAATAAATAAATAAATAAATAAGCAAGTAAGTAAGTAAGTAAGTAAGTAAGTAAATAAGTAAATAAATAAATAAAATAAATAAAAAATAAATAAATAAATACATAAACAAACAAACAAAATAATTAAATAATTAAATAATAAAATAAAATAATTAAAAAATTTAATAAATAAATAAGTAAATAAATAAATAAAATAATAAATAAATAATTATATAAACAAACAAACAAACAAATAAAATAATTTAATAAATAAATAAATAAATAAATAAATAAATAAGTAAGCAAGCAAGCCAGTAAGTAAATAAATGAAAAAAAATAAATAATAAATAAATAAATACATAAACAAACAAACAAACACAAATAAAATAATAAAATAATAAATAAATAAATAAATAAATAAATAAATAAATAAATAAATAAATAAATAAATAAATAAATAAATAAATAAATAACATATTGCCAGAGCTACAATGGAATGGTTTAAAACAAAACATATTCATGTGTTAGGATGGCCCAGTCAAAGTCCAGACCTCACAGACGCTCTCCTGCAAAGAATGGACAAGAATTCTAGTCTCTAGATGTGCAAAGCTGGTAGAGACATACCCCAAAAGACTTGCAGCTGTAATTGCAGCTGTAGAGGTAGTTCCACCAAATATTACCACGGGGGGGCTGAATACTTTTGCACGCCACATTTTTCAGTTTTTAATTTGTAAAAAAAATTGAAAGTCATGTATAATTTTCCTTCTACTTCACAACTGTGTGCCACTTTGTGTTGATCTTTCACATAAAATGCCAATAAAATATATTTAAGTTTGTGGTCAGAACGTAACAAAATGTGGAAAAGTTCAAGGGGTACGAAGCCACTGTATTTTTTTTTTATTTATTTATTTTTTTTAAACCTCAATCCTGTTCAGGTCATCCTGCTTTTCCTGTTTTGCTTTGCTTATTTTTTTGTTATACACAAAAACAGAAAGACTGACTTTAAATGTTACATGAAACAGTCAATAATAAAGTTAAATAATAATAATAAAAATGAAGATGGACCACTTCAGGAAAGTCTCTGTCACCTCACCACAGTGGAAGAGGACGGAGACTTTCCTCTGGTGCACTCTGAATAAATAACACTCCCTGCTGCATGTTTTTGTGGAAGCATGAATAATGCAGCGCGCTCCTCGGTTAAAGGATCTGCCACAAGGTCGAGCTGTGACTCAGATCACCTCGGGGCATGTTTGGAAAGTTAGCGTTCCTAAGTGAGAGCGTTTAAAAGGAAAGGAAAGGATGCCCGAGCTGCGTTCAAGACTCACATTTGACTTTGGAAAGCGTCACGTCCCCTCGGGCTCTGCTGCCGCGCTGCATCAACGTTATGAGCACCAAACCGACATCCGGGGGGAATTTCAATAACCGCACTTTCTGGAATAGGTTAAATAAATCTTTGTAATTGCAAAGTTGCGTCGTAATAAAAGAGCAGTGAGAGTGTTCCTGAAGTACGTTCAGGTAGTCGTCATCGCTCTGCAGACAGACAACAGTAAACGTGAGCATCAAGCTGCTGAGAGGCAGGAGCTGCATGTTGGCTCCGGGCTTTTATTGCAGATGTAAAAGGTCAGTTCATTAAGTGTGGCAGTTAAAGCCCTCTAACTCATTTTAAATGTGAGATTATTATCTCTGGCAGTCTGCTTTACCATGACTTAGAGACATTAGCCTAATTATATTCACAGAGGCATGGAAGGCATGACAGAGTCGTAAAGATTCCAGAGGCTGCTCCTGCAGCTTTCACTGAGGAGGAAACGCCTTCAGGTCGCCTGGTGTGCATGAACACACAGAGTGTGGAAGAGTTCATCACCATGGCTCCGGGACCAGGATGTACTCCCAATGAAATACCTCCATTCCTGTTTCAGTTTTCTGATTTGTTTCATATAATCGTCTCTAAAGCTTTAAACCCATCAGAGCGGCAGAGCTTCTCTTTAAATTACCGTAACTCTTCAACCACTGGAGCCTCAAGAAAATTCAAACAGCTCCAGTCACAGGGCCATAACTGATGCAAACTGGTCTCATTACCGTAACTCTTCAACTATATGGGCTCACAAAAAAAAAAAAAAAAAGCAAACATTTCCAGATTCATCTCCAGTCTGGCGTCGCTCTGTTGCGCGTTGACTTCATGTTCAGTCCGGCTCGGATCAGGAGTCACAGACCCCAATGATGATCCTCTCCTGGTCCATGTTGGGCTGTAAAACCTCAGACCTGTTGACTCCTGGTCTGGCTCCGCCCCTTATGTTGGTTTGCAAAAATTGGAGCTGTAAATTGGAACCTATCTGATCTGGTGCTGTGACGGAAAGGGGCCAGACCAGAGACGCATCTGGTCTATTTCAGCCGTGAGTTTTTGGTCCTTTGTTTTTTAACCTGTTGACATAGAGTCAGGTTTGAAGTGTCTTGATACTTCTCTGAGAGGTAAGTGCTCCGCAGCACTGACTGAAAAAAGGAGGGGATGCAATCAGAAAAGAGGGCGAGAGGGTAAAGGAGAGAGCAGCTGTATTATTTTGGTCCTTTGAAAGTAAACAGCATGCATCAAGGCCATGATGCAACGTCAGGAAAGGAGCCGGTCGGTCCCCTCATTGTTGTTGTTTCAAGCCGTCGAGACAAAGAGAGAGACCAGCCTCTGCCGCGCCACAGCACACCTTTAATCTCTCTGAGGTGTCTCTCAAAAGAAAACCGACCAAGATTCATTTGGAAACAGATTAGAAAGGGAGGAGAGGGGAATACTTCAGAGAAAAGCAGAAACCGCACCGCAATGCACTTTTTGATTCAACTTTTGCTTTTCCACAGGTGGGAGGCTGAGATTCATGCGCCGAGGGACACAAATTATTTATTTAGAGTTGATTACAGTCATTAATACAAGAGAGGGAGGGGAGGAAGAGACAGAGGGAGAGATAAATGAGAGCACTTTGTCATCTTCATTAATCAACCTGATCTCTGGAGTCACGACACCGAGATGGAGGGAAGATGAAAGGGAGGAAGATGCAGATGAAGACACAGCCAGAGGTTGAGCCACACGGCTCCTCGTCTTTCTGTTAAATTAAGAGTTCTGAACATAAGACGAGGCAAGTCCTGACAAAAGAGACACCGTAAACCACCATCAACTACAATCAACTACCATCAACTACCATCAACTACTATAAAACACCAGAAAACACTTTAAACACTGTAAACCACCATCAACTACCATGAACTACTATAAATTACCACCAACTACCAAGAACTACCATAGACAACCAGAAACCAACATAAACTACCAAGAACTACTATAAAATACCTAAAACACGAGAAACACCGTAAACCACCATCAACTACCATCAAATATTATAAAATACCATCAACTACCAAGAACTTCTATAAACTACCAGAAACCACTTGAAACACAGTAAACCACCATCAACTACTATAAACTACCAGCAACTAATAAAAACTACTATAAAATACCATCAACTACCATCAACTACTATAAACTACCAGCAACTACCAAGAACTACCATAGACAACCAGAAACCAACATAAACTACCATCAACTACTATAAAATACCACCAACTGCCAAGAACTACTATAAACAACCAGAAACCACTTGAAACACTGGAAACTACCAAACAACTATAAACTACCATAAACTACCAAGAACTACTATAAACTACCAGAAACCAACATGAACTACCATGCACAACTAAAAACTATAAACTATAAAACCAAAAACTACTAAAAACTATCATAAAATACCATCACCTACCATGAACTACTATAAAAAACCAGAAACCTCTTGAAACACTGTCAACCACCATCAACTACCAAGAACTACTATAAACTATCATAAACTACTATAAACAACCAGAAACCATCAGAAGCCACCATCAACTACCATAGACAACCAGAAACCACTTGAAACACTTTAAACCACCATCAACTACCACAAACTACAATCAACTACTATAAAATACTATCAACTACAAAAACTACTATAGACTACCAGAAACCACTTGTTACACCATAAACTACCAAACAACTAAAAACTACCATAAACTATGATAAACTACCAAGAACTACTATAAACTACCAGAAACCAACATGAACTACCATGCACAACTAAACTATAAAACCAAAAACTACTAAAAACTATCATAAAATACCATCAACTACCATGAACTACTATAAAAAACAGAAACCTCTTGAAACACTGTAAACCACCATCAACTACCAAGAACTACTATAAACTATCACAAACTACTATAAACAACCAGAAACCATCAGAAATCACCATCAACTACCATAAACTACTATAAACTTCTATGAAATACCATAAACAACCAGAAACCACCATAACTACCATGCACTACTATAAACTACCAAAAACTACTAAAAACTATCATAAACTGTCATAAACAACCAAAAACCATCAGAAACCACCAGAAACTACCATAAGCCATCCTCGTTTACCATAAAGTATCATAAACTATCATAAACTACCATCAACTACCTTGAACTACAGTAAACCACCATAAATTACTGTGAACATACCATAAAGGATCCTCTTTGAGCGACTGGCCTGAGTCGCTGAGCGATCAGTGTCGTACCACCAGCTGCTTCTGGATCTCGGTGGGATTTTCATAGTTTTGTCTGAAAGGATCGTTGGAGGACGGATCAGCTGAGGACCAGGAGTCAGAATCCACGCATCATCTCCATCATGAGGTCTTTTATCTGTAGGCTGCTCTTCAGAAGTCAGAGTCTGAAGTCATTGAGACCACATCCATCTTTGATGGCTGAACTTCTGCTGATCCCTGTTACCATGGAACCATCTGCTCAGCAGAGAGAAGCTCTCATACATCCATTTATACAGACTGGATCTTTGGACTGGTGATTTAACTACATATTCCCACATATGTGCTTCACATTATGTAATTCGGTTTGCACAAATCCTCCCTCTGAACACTTCCCCTCACAGAACGCACAAAAGAGCCCAGCGGGCCTCTGAATATTCATTAAATTTGACATTCCAGCAGAGGAGGAAGTGACAAGCCTATCAGCCTGACTGCTTCAGCAGAACGCTCATCTTAATCCACTGATAAGCCTTTACAGTGTTTGAATTATTAATCAGGAAGTTTATTCAGGGAAACCCGGGCAGAGCCGACAGTTTCACCTGATCTTACCTGAGCTGTTTTCAAAGTGTCTGCATCTCTCGATCTAATGACGCTGCGAAGCGGCACAAAAACACGTCTGTCTGGAACCGTTTGTTCAAATTCAGCACGGGAATAACATCTTCTGTTCTTAAATCAGAGACTCAGGTGATCATACACCTTTAAGACAGGCTGTCCAGTAAATATTCCTTTGTAGAGGTTTGAAAATCTGCACACGCTCAGTCTGGACATCCAGGACTGGTAAACCCTCTCTTTAACCCCCGGTACCTCCACCCTTTATTTGCACGTTGAATCGTTCACCTGAGAGGGAGAAGTACGGACATTAAGATGAACATCATGAGTCTGTGGATCAGTTTGAGCTGTTAGAAAACTGAAGGCCGTGTTGGTAAAGTTAGTTTTGTAAACATGGATTTCCGCCTGAAGTCTCACGAGGCTCAGCGTGGTGAATTCGGTGTAAACCTTTTTTTTTTTTTTTCTGTTGAGAGAAAAGTTTTGAGGAGCTTTAGCATCTCTGGTTGTTGCTGAGCCACGGTGAGGATGTGTGGGCGCAGACGCTCATCTCACAGTCTGACACGCCGGCTGATGACCTTACGCCTGCAGTATTCAATACGTGCATGCTGTATACATTCTATCAGCAATACAACATAAATATCTGAAGTTTTAAGAGAGAGAAAAAAAAAAAAAACAGATGCCTGTCTCCAGCTCCCACGCCGTCCTCCGGAGCACAGAAAAGGTGCAAAGTGATGGAGCCAGCAGCCAGACCCAGCCAAGCTTCGAGAGCCGCCAGGAAAATCTTTAAAATGGTCATAAAATCCAGATTCCAACAGCAGAAGGACGACGTAGTTTGAGTTTTACAGCCTCCTTTTTCAGATTAAAGCCTTAATGCTGCGTTTAGCATATTGGCAGGATTTTGACCTGAGGAAAAACCACAGAGCAGTTTAAATCAGATCAAATAAGACCGACTGGATGTGCTAATCCAACGCTAATCCAGCTCCTGGATTGAGGGACGCCCGGTGGAGGAAGGTGAGGAGGCTCGTGTTTACTCAGTCAGGCCACACGAACCAATCAACCCGTCCTGATTCTTCTTCCACCATCACATCTCCTCATTGGCTGATTCAAAGACTCTTCATGACAATCCAGGAGAGAAAGATCCAATGACTTTTAGAAAAGCCTCGATGCTTTAAAGTGGAGCTGTTAAAAAGTGACTCCAGCACCTTTTTAATGTTCCCTCATTATTAACGGAATACAAAGAACTTCAATCGCTGCTTTACCTTCAACATTAATCAAATCTTTCATTAACAGGAGAGTCTCTCTCTCTGAGAGGTGGAAAATCCTCGCTGAAAAAGAACCTTTAAATGTGTAAAAGGGTCAGGTTATGGCAGGTCATTCTGAGTTTCTTCAGCGTGAAGCTTCTTCTGGTTCCAGTTTGGATGTTAAAGTTTCAGACTGGCTCCAGTTTGACACGATAAACATGACGTCACACAGTGGCTCTTTTCTCTGGTTGAAGTCTGGAGAAGTGACTCGTCTAAATTAGGTTTTCACTCTCAGGCTGTAGCGGAGCCGGCAGGGGGGGCAGAAGGTGCGGCTTCCCCGGGCCCACAGTCACGAAGGGGCCCACCGGTGGCGAAAAAAACAAAAACAACGTAAAGTCGTAAAGTTGGTCTCTTACTGCTGTATTTGTGAGGATATAAGTGTGAGAATAAATATAAAAATCAATCCAGATCAGAGCGTTTCTGAAATACCACGAGGAGGTCGTCTAATGTGACGTCATACTTAACATGTCAACCTCTCTCTCTTTCTCTCTCTCCCTGTGGGGCGCCTTTATTACACGACTCTTGATTGTAAGTGTTGAGATAATGTGCAGCTGTAAAAAAAAAAAGGGGGAAACATGTATATGAAGGGAAATGGACTTGTCATTGTATCAAAATAAATAAAAATTAAGTTTAAAAAAAAAAAAAAAAAAAAAAAAAAAGGCCGCACAAAGAGGTGTGTAAAGTCATCAGCTAATCTGAAAGAAATCTAGCTAGCTTGGTGCGTAAACATTTACCAGTTCAAAGAAAATATCCAGTTACTGTAAAAGACATCTGAGGTTGGATTAAACCAGGACAGACTTTCAGAGTAAAGCTTTAAGAATGACTCAAACAGAAGCCCTGAACTATCGGACTTTATTACCCAGATCATTCCAGAGCTTCGGAAGATCTGTGCAGGCACAGCAGTGCATCATCAGCGTAACAAGAACAAAGACCCCATGTTGTTGTTGTATTATGTTTCCCAGGGGGAGAATGTAGAAAAGAAAAGAAAACAGGTCCCAGAAATGAGCCCTGGGGCACGCCATATTGATCCTATGAAGACGTGGCTCTTCACAGCAACACGAAACGATCTAAAACCTGAAACCAGACTGACATCTTCCCAGAGCTGAGCTGAGCCAAACTTTTCTTTAACTGTTCATACACACTGATCGATTTAAAACAGGAAGTACTGCATGTTTAAACTTTCTTTTGAAGCTTTTATAGGACGAACAATCCTTTGGAGACGTTCATCCTCACGCTGTGAAGTTAAAGCGTCAGGACGTGGCTTTAGATTTCTCATATCAGAGGAGACTGAGCTGTTTCATTCTGCATAAAGTAATAAAGAAATGATTTTCAGCATAAATGTCTTCAGCTGAAGAATGTTTCCGTGACCTTCGTGTCAACAAGTTCGCTTCAGAGCGGCTGCAGGTGGAACTTGATTTTCATGCAGACTGAGGTTTTGTGTGAACCTTGATGACTAGAAATTGTGAATTTTTTCCCTGTTCAGGTGGAAATAAAGCAAACACAGGCCTGCTGCATGGTTTAAAGATGAACCACAGGTTTTATCTGCAGGGCAGCCCAGAGGCTCTGCAGACAGAGCGTCCTGACACAGAACTGATTCACTTCCTTTTTTTAAATTTTATTTTACGTCCTGCGTCTCCGGCGCCTCCTGTCATAAGTGAGAGCTGCTCAAAGCTTTATTATGACTGAAGGATCCTGCTGAGGGAGGCGCTCATGACAACAGAGGAGATCCTGTCAGGAAGTGATTATTAAAATCAGCGCATCAATTAACACGTCTGCTTAACGAGGAGTCCTGTTGTTATTCCTGACAGCAGAGTTACTCTGCTGCTGTCGCTGAGAGGCGGAAATAATTGACCAAAAACTCTTCATTTAGAGAGAACCATCGTTAGCTGTTTGAGCCAGACGGAGCAAAACATCAGGAGGGTGTCAGCTCTGGAACATTCCTCTGCTTCCTACACTTCCTATGCTTCCTCTGCTTCCTCTGCTTCCTATGCTTCCTATGCTTCCTATGCTTCCTCTGCTTCCTCATGCTTCCTCATGCTTCCTTATGCTTCCTATGCTTCCTCTGCTCCCTCTGCTTCCTCATGCTTCCTCATGCTTCCTATGCTTCCTTATGCTTCCTATGATTCCTCATGATTCCTCTGCTTCCTCTGCTTCCTCATGCTTCCTCATGCTTCCTCTGCTTCCTAAGCTTCCTCTGCTTCCTATGCTTCCTCTGCTTCCTCATGCTTCCTCTGCTTCCTTATGCTTCCTCTGCTTCCTAAGCTTCCTCTGCTTCCTCTGCTTCATCATGCTTCCTCATACTTCCTCATGCTTCCTATGCTTCCTCTGCTCCCTCTGCTTCCTCATGCTTCCTCATGCTTCCTCATGCTTCCTATGGTTCCTTATGCTTCCTATGATTCCTCATGATTCCTCTGCTTCCTCTGCTTCCTATGCTTCCTCATGCTTCCTCTGCTTCCTAAGCTTCCTCTGCTTCCTATGCTTCCTCTGCTTCCTCATGCTTCCTCTGCTTCCTCTGCTTCCTAAGCTTCCTCTGCTTCCTCTGCTTCCTCTGCTTCATCATACTTCCTCATGCTTCCTCTGCTTCCTCATGCTTCCTCTGCTTCCTTATGCTTCCTCTGCTTCCTAAGCTTCCTCTGCTTCCTCTGCTTCCTCTGCTTCATCATATTTCCTCTGCTTCCTCATGCTTCCTCTGCTTCCTCATGCTTCCTATGCTTCCTCATGCTTCCTCATGCTTCCTTATGCTTCCTATGCTTCCTCTGCTCCCTCTGCTTCCTCATGCTTCCTAATGCTTCCTCATGCTTCCTCTGCTTCCTATGCTTCCTCTGCTTCCTATGCTTCCTCATGCTTCCTAATGCTTCCTATGCTTCCTATGCTTCCTCTGCTTCCTCATGCTTCCTCATGCTTCCTTATGCTTCCTATGCTTCCTCTGCTCCCTCTGCTTCCTCATGCTTCCTCATGCTTCCTATGCTTCCTTATGCTTCCTATGATTCCTCATGATTCCTCTGCTTCCTCTGCTTCCTCATGCTTCCTCATGCTTCCTCTGCTTCCTAAGCTTCCTCTGCTTCCTATGCTTCCTCTGCTTCCTCATGCTTCCTCTGCTTCCTTATGCTTCCTCTGCTTCCTAAGCTTCCTCTGCTTCCTCTGCTTCATCATACTTCCTCATGCTTCCTATGCTTCCTCTGCTCCCTCTGCTTCCTCATGCTTCCTCATGCTTCCTCATGCTTCCTATGGTTCCTTATGCTTCCTATGATTCCTCATGATTCCTCTGCTTCCTCTGCTTCCTATGCTTCCTCATGCTTCCTCTGCTTCCTAAGCTTCCTCTGCTTCCTATGCTTCCTCTGCTTCCTCATGCTTCCTCTGCTTCCTCTGCTTCCTAAGCTTCCTCTGCTTCCTCTGCTTCCTCTGCTTCATCATACTTCCTCATGCTTCCTCTGCTTCCTCATGCTTCCTCTGCTTCCTTATGCTTCCTCTGCTTCCTAAGCTTCCTCTGCTTCCTCTGCTTCCTCTGCTTCATCATATTTCCTCTGCTTCCTATGCTTCCTCTGCTTCCTCATGCTTCCTCTGCTTCCTCATGCTTCCTATGCTTCCTCATGCTTCCTCATGCTTCCTTATGCTTCCTATGCTTCCTCTGCTCCCTCTGCTTCCTCATGCTTCCTAATGCTTCCTCATGCTTCCTCTGCTACCTATGCTTCCTCTGCTTCCTATGCTTCCTCATGCTTCCTAATGCTTCCTATGCTTCCTCTGCTTCCTATGCTTCCTCTGCTTCCTATGCTTCCTTATGCTTCCTATGCTTCCTATGCATCCTATGCCTCCTCTGCTTCCTAGGCTTCCTAGGCTTCCTCTGCTTCCTCATGCTTCCTCTGCTTCCTCATGCTTCCTTCAGTCCTCTGTTCCCTGTCAGTGTCAGCACACACTGACTGCAGCTATAATCAGACTCTTTCATTCTGCTGTTTGGAGACTTACTGACTGACACATCAATTAAAACCGCTCTAAAGAAGGTTTGCAGGATGAAATAATAATAATAATAATAATAATAAGGTGAATCTTCTGTAGTCTGTCAAACTGCATCAGTGTTTGTTTTTATAAAGTGAAACCGTCCGTCAGGGCGGCTCTAACGTGATGTCACCTGGAACCAAACCGTGTGAGCAAACATACGACGCGTCCACGCATGACGCTGAGGCTCTGTGTGTTCACTCCACATGCAGGCTGATCACCTGTTCAACTGTTTATTAATACAAATATCTGATCAGCCAATCACAGGGCAGGAACTCACTGCATTTACTCGTGTAGACGTGGAGAAGACGAGCTGAAAAGAGATTCAAGAGACCACTGGGATCTGCTGGGATTCTAACCCACAACCATCTCTGTGGTCTCCAGAGGATGGACCCAAACAGAGACAGAACAGACAGACTGGAGATGAAGACCGTCTCTGGACCCACATCAGACGGGCTCCAGCAGCTGAAGACCACACCAGGTGACCCTCCTGTCAGCTAAGAACAGGAAACTGACCCTACAATCCACATGGACTCACCAAAACTGGACCATAGAAGACTGAGAAACCTCTCCTGGAGTTCTGCTCCACATTCAGATGGTGGACTCAGGATTTGGACCGCTGAGTCCCACCTGAGCCTGGTTTAGAGTCCACAGCCTACCTGAGTCTACCTTTAATCATCTCAACCTGCTTTCTTCAACATGACCATGAGGTCCCTGGACTCCAGCGGCCTCCACAGTCCCCAGATCTCAGTCCAGTAGAGCTCCTTTGGGATGTGGAGGAACGGGAGATCCTCATCCTGGATGTTGAGACCACAGACCTGCAGCAGCTGAGTGATGGGATCAGGTCAACATGGAGCCAAACCTCAGAGGGAGGCTGGAGAGTTCAGGGATCCAAACCAGCAGCAGAAATTCAATAATTCGAGCCCTCCTGAACTGTATCTGCTGAAGAACCAGAGGAGAGCGCTGCCACGCCTGAAGCACCACATATCTGTCATCTTATTATTGTGTCCAAGCACCAGCACGCAGCACCACGCCTATAGTCCACTGGTGCAGACGGATGATTTCATGTGCTCCATTAAGCCCATTCCTCACGGCCAGAGAACCCACACGTACCAACGAGCGAGGAGGAGGAGGAGGAGGACAATATTTGCCATATTGCAGCCAAAACAGTGAGCAGACAATTAGTCTGTGAGCAATTAAAGCGCAATCATCAGGATAAATGACAATAACGGCAGTAAATCGGAGCCTTTTATTGGCTCCTTCACGGCCCCCTAAGTGTATTTCAGTTTGTTAACGCTCAGCTCTGTGTATTTTTAATTGTCTCATTAAGCCATTGATTTCGATCATAGAGAGGCTGCGTAAAAACCAGGAAGACGTGCCGTCTGAACTCCACTGATTGGACGAGGGAGAGGAGATAAAAAGTGCCAGCCAGCCGGAGAGATCTCACCCCGGCTCAAAGCGCGATCGCTGTGAAATACGATTGTTATGTACATCATTTGTTTCTCGGAGGGGGATTTGCAAAGATGTAGATTTATAATTAGACTCTGTGTAATGGAACAATTGAATTTTACGCGAGGATTTGCCGGCGCTCATTCCACACGCTCATCAGAAGCCAATTTTAGCCGACATTCAGCCGTTTGACTGCCTGAGCGCGGAAATAAAACGTGATTAAATTCTATTTCTGATCACATTTCTGCAGCTGTGAATCCATATATTAAGATTTAGAACACAAGAAGCACGATGCACGAGCAGGCTGCCTTATTTTATTTCTGCAGAGCAACCCTTCCTCTGTAATCCAGAGTCCTTTGCTCTTCAGTCCCCCTGAGATACACCAGATAAAGCGTGCCGGAGATCCCAACTACACAAGGTGGAACATAATTAGTGTACGAGGGCCAAAGATAATGAAGTATTAAAGGTAAGCATGAGTGAAGAAGGAGGTAACAAGGTCAGCGGGGGATTCACAGGTTTAATAAGAGACGAGGTCCATGCATGATTAAAAAAAAAAAGGAGAGAGAGCCGGGGGATGAAAGTCACTTTAAAAGCTGGAGGATTGTTAGTGCAGCAGGAGCTAAATGACCCAACTGTACAAAGAACAACCTCAGAAAACACACACCTGCTCA
>CM061145.1:883923-933923 GCA_030710495.1 Labroides dimidiatus
TCCATCTGTCCGTCCGTCCATCCGTCCATCCATCTTTCCATCAATCCATCACAACCATCCATCCATCCATTCATCACATCCATCACATCCATCCATCCATCCATCACATCCATCCATCCATCCATTCATCACATCCATCACATCCATCCATCCATCCATCCATCCATCACATCCATCCATCCATCTATCCATCACATCCGTCCATCTGTCCATTCATCACATCCATCACATCCATCCATTCATCACATCCATCACATCCATCCATTCATCACAACCATCCATCCATCCATCCATCCATCCATCCATCCATCCATCCATCCATCCATCACATCCGTCCATCCGTCCGTCCATCCATCCATCCATCCATCACATCCATCCATCCATTCATCCATCCATCCATCCATCCATCCATCCCATCCATCTATCCATCCATCCATCACATCCATCACATCCATCCATTCATCACAACCATCCATCCATCCATCCATTACATCCATCCATCCATCCATCCATCACAACCATCCATCCATCCATCCATCCATCACATCCGTCCATCCATCCATCCATCCATCCATCACATCCATCACATCCATCCATCCATCACATCCATCCATTCATCACAACCATCCATCCATCCATCCATCACAACCATCCATCCATCCATCCATCCATCCATCCATTACATCCATCCATCCATCCATCCATCACAACCATCCATCACATCCATCCATCCATCACATCCATCCATCCATCCCTCCTGGAGGAGTGGAGGGCAGATTCTTCTACCAGGGGTCCAGGGTGCAGCAGTCCGGTCTCTCTGAGGAACATTAATCCAGCTCTTGACTTCCTCCCTCTGAAACTTGAGAGCCTGGAAATAACTTCTTCCTTTCAACCCTGAGGAAACATTTTTACAGCGTGCTTTACTGCCAGCCGGTGGCGACTGATCTTTTGTAATGAAGCGATAAAAAAAAAAGACGATATTAAATCTCAACATGTCAGGAAGGAAAGTTCAAAGCTAACTGTGTTTAATTGTTCACCTGCTCTGAACTCTCGCACCATCATCGTCTCAAAGCTTCGCTTCCTGAAGCCTCGTTTCTCTGCAGGTCAGCTGACTGACAGGCCGCAGAGCCCACGCTTCGATCTGAAATCAGACGTCAGCAGACGTCTTCCAATGATCATAAGATCAGAGAATGAAAATCAGTGAAGGGAAGGTTTGAATTTGAGTTTTTAAAGCTTCTGGGTGAATTTTTTTAACCCTTTAACGTCCAGCATTTGGAGAACTTTGAGGTCGCTCTGCAACAAAAGGCATAAAACGAATGTGTTCATACTGCAGGTTGAAATAAAAACACTTTAGACTCTAGTTCCTCTGGTGGACGAGCACAGAGCTCTGGATTTATCCACCAGCAACACTTAGGAAAAAAAAAAAACCTTGTTGGCGATGTCCATTTTTTAGTGCATCCCTGGTGTTCTCGTGCATTGGTTTCCTTGAAGTGGTTGGTGGTTTGAGTCCAGGCCATGACCCTTTATTGTACGAACACACACACACACACACACACACACACTCTTCTCAGCTGTCCCATCAACTGACGGTGAGATATCTGTATGAGAACACCAACCCTCTGCCTGTGAGAGCGCCTCATCTACAGGACGTCTGTCATTCGTCCTGACGGCGTTTGGAAAACCAGCCCCCACTAACACGATGAGGGCGGAGAAATGACGGAGCTCAGAGAGGAGCGCGGCTGTCAGCCTCAGCCTGATGCACTGATGGAAACAGATCACATCCAGTTTGGTGAGCAGGAGGAGGTGAAGCACATCAAGGATCTCAAGCACAAACAAGGCAATATGAGAGCGAGCTGCCTTCAGAAAACACTCGGTGTGTGTGTGTGTGTGTGTGTGTGTGTGTGTGAGTGGGCCTTACCCACGGTGAGCTGTCCGGTCAGGTGTCCCTGGTCGTTTCTGGCGTTGACTGTCACGTTTCTGTCTGATTGGAGGATGAGCGGACTGTCCTGGACGGAGAAGGAGAAAGCAGCGTGTTAAAGATGAAACACACGTATTTATGTTACCCAGCATCCCGCGGGCTCCCAGTCAATACTGCATTAACCTGCATCGCCAGCACAAGCCGCGGCTCGTCTCAACCTTCACACCGCACACCTGACTCACTCTCCTCTGCTGCTCTGACACACTCACACTGCATTTCATTTACATAATCTGTTCAAAACAGCATCCTGTCAGAGAGCCAGCATGTGTGTGTGCGCGCGCGCGCGTGTTTGTGTTTGTGTGTGTGTGTCCACAAAACGCCAATTATTCCCCACCTAACGAGCTAAACAGGACTGTGACCCTGATCTCTGCTCTCCACTTCAGCGTCTGATTGAACCACAAACTGCTCGCTTTACTTTACATTCAGAACCGACGCCAACACGCTGTCGGCCATTTTTTATCAGGTTCTAAACTTCAACACACGACTTTTCCTCCTCCTTCATGAGACGTCTGCCTCCTCTGTCTGTAACTCATCTACTCAGATTATTAACCACTCTCTGCCATCGCTCTCCATGACAGCGCCCCACTTACATACGCCCCCCCCCTGTACCCCCCCCCCCCTCCTCTAAATTGCTTATTTGTTTTGGTGGCGTGAAATGAACAGCTCACAGGTGACCCAATTTCTCCGTTGATTTCCCAACTTAATATCTTTCTGCATTATGGTCTGAATTCCAAATGAGAAATGGGTTAAAATTGGAAAGTTGTTGATCCGTTGAAATGGAAAAAGCCCCCCCCCCGCTCGTCACTCTCAGTCTTCTTCTTCCTGTGCCCTCTCTCCTCATTATTCTCTTTGTCAGTTTGTGTTTCTAACACCTCACACTTCTCTCTGCTCTCTTTTAGGGCTGCAAAGATCAGTCGACGAGTCACGATGACGGGGGGGGGGGGGGGGGGGGGTAACCCGTGATGTCACCGGAAAAGTTCTGCCCAACAGTATCATGGCTAGCCGGCAACAGAGCTGGAAAGTTTGGGAGCATTTTTCCAAAACAAAGGAGAAAAGTGTGCAATGCAAAATCTGTCATCTCGGTAAGCTAATTGGCTAGTTAGCTGCTAACATTAACGTCAACAGGGAGCTACCTACTTAATAGCGATGTCATGTTTGAATAGAAAATTGGTACATTAAAAAAATGTCAGAAATGCTGCTACAAGCTGCAAAGTTCATTAAAAGCTGAATGAACTATGATATTAACTGTCTTCATTTTTAGTTAGCACATACCTTAAACACTTGAAGCTGGAAGCTAATGATGTTAGCTGTATGCTGCTGCAATAAGCTGCAATTTATGTACGATCCGAATAGTCGACTAATCGCAAAAAATAATCGGTGACTAGTCGATGATCAAAATAATACTTAAGCTTCACTTAAACTCTGAATTCAAGCTGTTAGCTGTTAGCTATTTCACCTGGTTGAAATTTAAATAAAGATCTCTTTAATTTAAATTTTGACGAGGCAAAAAAAAAAAAAAAAAAAAAAAGATTTAATTTCACCAAATCAAAATTTAATTTAAGATATCTGAAAATACATGTTTAGACATCTTAAAGTGAGGTATGTTACAGATATCTGTGATTCACTCCATACAAATGAATGGCAAAAGTGAGTCAAACTCAGCTTTTCAACGTTCACACGGCTTGCCGTAGTTTTCTGGATCCTTTCTTGTGACCCAGGTCTCAGACTCGGCTCTCTGTGAGCCGGTTTTTGGTTTCTGCTTCGTTGACACGGTTCTCGTCTCTGCTCAGAGCTCGTGGATCCTGCAGTCATAAACATGGAGTGACTGTGTGTGTGTGTTTAAACCGCTCTCTGATGTAAACACTGGATTCACACTCCAAACACAGCTCGTGTACAACCACACGTGCGTAACTAAAATCTCCTCAGCGTGCACGCTCTGAGACGCAGACGAGGACTCGGGTGTGAGGCCTCTGTGTCGGTAAACACACCGCTCGCTCAGACAGGTAACAAATCTGCAGACGACAAATGACGCTCATTGTGCATCACCCCTCTCATCCGTTTGCGACGCATGTGCTGGATTAATTCTTTCCAGCAGGGCGTGTGATAGGCTTCACTTTATTATCTTTCCACTCTGTTTAAAGCCACGGACGCTTTGTAAAGCACGGCAGACGTAATGTGCTGCGAATCGTTCCGGCTGGACGGGCAGCGTGCATGAACGGGCTCCATCCCATCCGCTCAGTGCAGGACTCAGTCATTTAGAAGTGCAGCCGTAGACAGAAATCTTATTTGATTAAGCACTCACATGCAAACGCGGGAAATGCCGACTGTAAATAATTGCTGCATATTAAACAGCTGCTAATTTCTATTTACACAACAGCTGATTGAAGCAAAACAATCTGCTCGCTGGAGCTTTCACCAGAGGCGTAGGAGCAGGTAACAATAACAGCTCCATGATGAGGAAATGATCTCACACCATCCCCCGTGAAACCAGCGTGGAAATTAACACAGGCTGTATTAAAAGAAGGACGACACGACAGGCTCTCAAAAGTGCAGCCAAAACATTCAGCGCGCTGGGCTGCAATTAAGTTTATGAAACACATTAAACGTGAGGCTGATGCTGAAGAGGGAAGAACTGCAGTTCGTTAAGCGTCCACTTGAGGCAGAATGCAGAAGTAGCAGTTTCGCCCATATAAGGTCATGGCTGATTTGACTGACAGATGGAAACCCTGTAGCTGTCTGCAGTGGCTGAAGGCCCGCCTCCATCTCGTCCTAACTTAATAAAGCTTGGTTGAGTCAAGCTTTGTAATACGGCATCCGGCAAAGACGACATGACATCACAGTGACATCACAGAGACTTCCTGCTTGTATATTACCTTAACGGGACGCTGGTCAAACTATAAAATCTGAATACACTGTAAAAAACGTCTTCTCATGTGGAGCTCCTGTCGCTATAGCAACAGTTAAATGTTATTTACAGCCTGATCGTTGCCCCGGTGACGTACTGACTCAGGTTTGCACAGAAGAGTCATAACTTTCCATCATTTTTTTAACTCTTTAAAGCTGACGCTCCTGTTTCATGAGTGCTCTTTAAAGTACCGGAACTCCTCAACCGTCCAGAGAAAAAATCAGATGGTTCCTGAAAGAAGAGAGGGTGAGTTTTCCAGGCATAACTTCAGACTCTTTTTTAGGAGGCAGAAAAGGCAGGAAGTCAATCCCAAGGCACCACCAACCACTTCCTGTTACATAATGTCATCACACTGCAAAAAGTGACACTTAACTCGACTTTGGAACAGCCTCCCAGAGGAAATCAGACTTCCAACATCAGTCCCCTGTTTTATCTCATTACTGAGGATCTATATATATATATATATATATATATATATATATATATATATATATATATATATATATATATATATATAAAATATATGTCCTCAATCACCAAGTCAATAAGAAGGCTCATCAGTAGATCTGTTTGACTCAAGAACTGTCCAGGTTTGAACATGAATCTTGCAGGAACTCTTTGACAGTAAAATGAAGATTTCAGTCAACAACTCATGACTAAAGTGTTTTGACTGACTGTAAACAAAATGACCTCTGCTCACTTTGACTCTTTGCTCAAAGTTAAACAGCTGATACACAGAAAACTCAGTATTTCATTCAAACACATCAGATTCACTCAGCATATTAGTCAACTCTACCATCAATGTCATGATTAACAGGGATTCATCCAGAAAGAAAGAAGGTTTGATCCACTTTATGGATTTTTTTTGGATTTTTATTTGTGTTTTGTGTTTGTGTTGTTTTGAATGTGGGGGAAAACCGGAGCACCCGGGGGAAACCCCACTGTGTGTGTGTGTGTGTGTGTGTGTGTTGGCTGTAAACCCACAGGATGACGGAGCAACAAGTGCAACCTGACAGGAAATAAGCAGCAGCTTCTATCTGTCAGGATATCACTCGTTGCTCTTTGCTGTGGGTTAGCCTGTGTGTGTGTTTGTGTTTGTGTGTTTGTGTGTTTGTGTGTTTGTGTGTTTGTGTGTGTGCAGGGGGCAGGAGGCAGTGGTCGGGGGATGGGAAGCAGTGGTCGGGGGATGGGGGCGGGAGGCAGTGGTCGGGGTGGGAGGCAGTGGTCGGGGGATGGGGGCAGGAGGCAGTGGTCGGGGTGGGAGGCAGTGGTCGGGGGATGGGGGGTTGGGGGGTTGAATGGAGGGGTTTGGGTCTCACTCCTCGCCGTGTCTCTGCCGCCGTAGATGTTTATACTGGCGGTGGCTGTGAGGAGTGCAAGATTTCTTAAACCTCCTCCAGAGTGAGACCCTCGCCGCCTCAGGTGACTCCTCGACGATCTGGGGTGTTTCTTGGACCCCCTGAGGTGAGTCCTCCACGATGTCGGGTGTGTCTTGGACCACCTCAGGTGAGTCGTCGTCGAGCTCAGGTGTCATCTCATCTATTGTAGGCGAGTCTTCGTCCTGCCTCTGCAGCCTCAGGTGTTTATACTGGCGGCGGCTGTGAGGGGTGCAAGACTTTTTAAATCTGCGCCAGAGAGAGACCCTTTCCGCCTCTGGTCTCTCCTGGTCCAAGTCAGGTGTTACGTTGACCTCTTCAGGTGACTCCCCAACAATCTCTGGTGTTAATTCGACTGTCATGGGGGAGTCCTCTGCGATTTCAGGTGTTGCTTTCTCGGGCTCAGGTAATTCCTGGACAGTCTCTGGTGTTAGTTCGACCACCTCAGGTAATTCCTGGCCAATCTCTGGTGGTGCAACAACCACCTCAGGTGAGTCTTGGACCACCTCAGGTGAGTCCTCGACAACCTCTTCTGCCACTACTTCAGGTGTCTCTTGGACCACCTCAGGTGAGTCCTCAACAACCTCTGGTTCCACTACTTCAGGTGTCTCTTGGACCACCTCAGGTGAGTCCTCAACAACCTCTGGTTCCACTACTTCAGGTGTCTCTTGGACCACCTCAGGTGAGTCCTCAACAACCTCTTCTGCCACTACTTCAGGTGTCTCTTGGACCACCTCAGGTGAGTCCTCAACAACCTCTTCTGCCACTACTTCAGGTGTTTGGAACACCTCAGGTGTCACTGACTCCAGCTCAGGGGATTCTTCGACCATCACAGACGGCGTCTGGATGGCCTCTGAAATCTCCAGGAGGACGTCTTGGGAGTCTTCCTCTCTGTCCTCCTGGGAGTTCAGGATCTGGAGTGAGGGCTCCTGCTTTCCTGCAGATTTCAGGTTATCCAAAATCTCATGGAGCTCCTTCACCTCCTCCCGCAGAGCCTTGCTGACCTCCTCTTCGTTTTTGAGCTGTGAGACCAGCTGGAGACTGCTGCTGTTCTTCTCTTCCAGCATGACCTGCAAACTCCTCACAACGCCTGCATTCTCGAGGTTCTCTCTAAGAGCCTCTGCCCTCTCTATCTGAAGGCCTGCGATCTGGAGCTGGAGCTCGTGAGTCCTCTGAAGCTCATGGTCCAGATTGTCATTCTGGGAGCTAACGATGTCCAGTAGCTCATTGACTCGTCTGTCCTTGTCAGACTCTGATACCATGAGCTCCTCTTGCAGGGCCTTCACCTTCTGCTCCATGTTCTCAGTCCGTTGTTGACTCTCAGAAGCCTGTTGGAGCCTGCGCTCTAAGTTAGTTCTCTCTCTTTGGAGGTCATTAGCTCTCCTCTTTTGCTCCACCAGCTGGCTCTTGAGCGATACAGCCAGATCTTCCAGCTCTTCTTCCATCTGGGCTGATCTGTTTGATGCTCTGCTGAAAACCTCTTGCTGCAGGGACTCCACTTGCAGCTCCAGGTAATGCTTCTCCAGCTGGAGCTTCTCCACTTGTTCTCGGTCGTGGACACTCAGCTCCGAGTGCACAAACCTGAGCTTTTCCCGCTCCTTTTGGAGGATTTCAGCCCTCGCTCTTTCATTTTTCAGCTGGTGGTCCAGAGATCCAGCCTGAGCTTGTAGCCCTTCAATCTTGTCCAACATGGCCTTGTTGGCCTCCTCCTTTGCCCTCAGTTCTTGTCTGAGGGCCTCCATCTGCTGAGCAGTGTTGTCCTGCACTTCTTGCTGCATGGGGCTCTGGCTGTGTCCGTTGTCACGGCAGCCGTTGTTGTTGCTGGCCCCTGGCAAGGTGTCAGTCAAATTCTGCTCTTCATCAAGCAGATCCATCATCTCACCCCAGGTGAGGGTTCCGGATTCTCCGATTTCGGTCATTTCTAACTCTTGGTTGTTGCGTGTGTTGAACGTTCACTCGTCTTGAAGAAAGTCTTCTCTCGGACTGGCTCAATGAATAGTCGCACGGGTGTGACCTGAAACTCCAGGGGTAGGTATAGATTTTTTGGGTGTTCCTTTTTTTTTTGTCCCTTCAAGTTTCCCATTCCTTTTTCCCTTCAAGTGGTTATGACATCACAGGGGGCCTGTGACATCATCAAGCGGAATAACTTCAGTATTTGAAAAAAAAAAACATTTTATTGTTTAAACAGTTTAAAGACTTCTTCAGCTCTTCTTTGCTCCTTCTTTTCATACGGCTTTCTCATTTCTTCTCTCTTCTTCTTTACTCCCTTGCTTCTTCATCACCCCTTCCCCCTCACTCCTTTCTTCACTTCTTTTTCCTAAACTTCTCCTTCACTCTTTTTTCCCCCCACTATTTCTTTCTCACTTTATACTCCATTTTCCTCTTCACTTTTTTAACTCACTCCTTCTTTTTCAGTCCTTCTTCCTCACTTCCTGGTCTTCTTCACTCTTTCGTCTTCCCTTTTTTTTCTGTACATTTTCATGGTATTCTTTTTCTTACTCCTTTCAGCAATTTTATTTCACATTTTTCCACATTTTCAGCTTCGTTTCACTATTTCAAGTCTTCAGCTTCAGCATTTCAACGCATTTTTGCTGCAAGGAAATGCAACTTCTCTAGTTTCCCGTCGTGAAGTCCGTCTGAACGTTCCTGATCTCCGGCGGACGTCGCAGGATGTCAGATGAAGGTCTGATGCTTCCTCACTTTAATGTTAGTTTGATGCTGGACGTGTTTTTCATTTTGTTTTATTTCTGAACTCTGAAAAGCTTTCTGCTCAGCAGGATGCTAACCGGCTCATTTCTCAGAAGCTAACCCATGTGGCGATGCATATATCAGCTGGAACAGCGC
Organism: Labroides dimidiatus; assembly: GCA_030710495.1. NCBI lineage: Eukaryota > Metazoa > Chordata > Actinopteri > Labriformes > Labridae > Labroides > Labroides dimidiatus. The sequence continues at coordinate 893,027 of CM061145.1, forward strand.
TTGATGTAGGAGGTTTGTTTGCTATTTAAATACACACACACACACACACGCAGTGGGACGAGTGTGTGTTTGCATGTTCAAAGTTTGTACTTGTGTGTTTGCTTCTCACATAAAATCTAAATATTCTTCTGAACCGTGACATTACAGCAGCGCCAAGTCCCGGTGCCAGGAGCAGACTGCAGCTGCCCAGCGCGGGTGATTAACACGCTCTCTCTCACCGACGGCCAGCAAATCAGGCTGTGGCCAATTTCCAAACGGCTCGAATGATTACAGATGAGTCCACCTCAGAATCACCACCATCTAACAACATATTCAAACACAACGAAGGACTCTGCAGGAGAATACTGATCAGACGCTGTACGGCGAGCGCTCTGATCCAACACGTGAGACACGTCAAAGACGGCCACAGCAGCCTGTGCTAAAGAAGTTACCTTCACATCCATGGATATGTTACAGGTCCCAAAGCTAGGACCATGTAGGCAGTTAATAATGTTCAATTTCGTCTCTGGTCCTGAGCGACACTGTAAAACTGTAAAACAGTTTAACAAAGAACAGAGGCAGAGACGTGACTTCAGTTGTTTCGTTGCTGTGAATACAATCTTTATTTAACACATTTTCTTCCAAAATCTTATTAATTTGCATCACTATGCTGTATGAAGAATGTCCATTTGACATAACTATAGAAATAGTTTTCTCTCATTTCTGTAAATATACAACTTCATCTTAACTTTTAATTCACATCAATTTCACAGAAAAATGTCATTTAATGTCACCTTTTACTCTGCACCTAAGCATTTTATCAACTCATATTTCCCTTGTTTATAGAAAACCTTTCTTCTTTAAACCCTTCTGGTTAATTTCAATAAGCACTGGAGAAAATGGTTAACATAACTAATTCAGAAAAACTGAATGAATATGCGTGTGCAAGCGTGTGTGTGTGTGTGTGTGTGTGTGTGTGTGTGTGTGTGTGTTGGTGCGGGTGGCGGGTGTGTGCGTGTGCGTAGGTGTGTGTCACTAAAAGATTTTAAACTAATCCTAACTCTAATAAAGTGCATCTCTGACACAAACACAAGAACAGCACTGCTCCGGAAAAGCAGACATATAACACTGGAGCCAACAACGAAGTCAAACAAAACAGAAGCTAAAAGAGAGCTTCAAACTAATGCTATAGCGATCGTTAGCTTGTTAGCATTCCCACCGTAGCGCTAGCTGATAACACTGTACACTCTTTAACTTGGCATAACGGCTTTTTCTGTTAACATAACGACTCGATCTACTTGTTTACAACCTGACGAATTCTATTAGGGAATGATAAGCTGTCATTTCAACGTGTTTTGTACTGTACAAACCTGTAAAACAGTTTAACAAAGAATAGAGGCAGAGACGTGACTTCAGTTGTTTCGTTGCTGTGAATACAATGGAGGCAAGACTGCTACTCTACTGTATACACGCACTGCCGAAGCTGCGCCCGTCCCATACTGCCCCTACTGGTCTGGAAGTGCATACAGATTTGTATTCATAGTCCAAAGAGACTATTCACTAAACTTTAGACAATAATTCGACAGAAGAAAAATAAAGAAAAGAATTTTAAAAAAATTATACCCCACATGTGACCACACATTAGTGGGCGTCACAGATACATACATCCTGTGGCAGCCATCTTTTTCTTTCTGTTCATCATCTGTTACTGGTTGATTTATTTCTTTATTTTGAGAGGTGGATATTTGTGTTACAGCTCAGTTAGAATCACAGCACCACTCACTGAAACCTCCACATGACACCCCAAACAACACCCCATGGACACGGTGTTTGTGACATCACTCTGTGGTTTCTGATGATTGGTTCAAAGCTCGACGTTAACCCTGTAACACACGATGTGTCTGGGCCGTTCGTTAACGCTGAACCCAACCAACTGTTGTTCAAGTTAGGATGAGGTAAAGAGGCGGGGCCTTAAGCCTCTTCGCAGACAGCTACAGGGTGCCTGCCTGTCAGTCAAGTCAGCCATGCCCTTATATAACACATGTAACACTCGATTCAACTTTATGCTTCAAAAAACATATTAAAAGAAAAGCTCAAACAGTGAGATTTAATTTGAACAATTTTAAACAAATAAGGCCTTTCATAACACTAGGTGCTGCTAGAATGTTTTTGCACTCAATGATACTGTCACATATTGAATACTATATCACATGCTGGTCATTGGCGGGCGTAAATACGAGTAAAATCATAGAATCACTCTACAAAAAATCACTGAAGACCCTTTATAGGAAACCGGTATCATTCCACGTTTGCAGAATTCTAGAAATGTACAACTTTATGAGCCTTGAGAACCTTAAACACTTTAAACTTGCTTGTTTATTGTATAAGGTGCTCCATGGACTTGCTCCACCTCCTCTGTCGGACTTTTTTAAAATAAGGGCTCATAGTGGCCTCAACACCAGGGCCTTTTTCTATGCTCTTGTTACAAACTACTGTCCTTCTTATATGCTCTCATAATGAACTACTGTCCTTTTTTGTCCTTTTTGATTGTGCAATCTGGTCTGGTGCAATTATATTCAGTAAGGTGGGAACTCGTGCAATATAAATGGTGCAATATTATTCAGTGCAATAGGGACATGTGCAATATAAGCAGGTGCTCGATGACATGCAGTGCAGTGGGGATTCGGTGCAGTTGAGGTTGCGTCTACTGGATGCTTGATGTGTGATGTCAGGAATGCAGTTTGTGTGTCTTTGTCTCTTCGTCACTCGTCTGCCTTCCTTGGGTTTGTCCTATTGTATTTAGTATTTAGTTTGTATAATGTCGTATGTGTTGTTTTATCTTAATTTACTTTGTTTTGTTTTGTTTCGTTTTTTTTTTTTTTGTTTGTTTTTTTTTCCCCTCTTTTTTCTTTCTCTTTTTTTCTCTTCTGTTCGATCACCTGCCTTAGGACAACGGATGAAAATTAGCTATTGTGCTAACTCCGGCACATTTACAATGAAGTGTATAACGAAATTGTTAATTAATGTGCACTGTCCTAATTAAATAAATAAATTAAATAAATAAATAAATAAAAAAAAAATATGGTCAAGATTCAAAAATGTATTAACTCAGAAACGTGATGAGTTGTGAATAAGGGGCAACAACCTGTAGAGGAAAATGAAGCCTATGAGGAAGTGCTAAAAGTTTCTGTTCATGGAGAGTCTGCTGGAGGCGTCAAGACAAAAAAAAAAAACAAAAAAACAAAACAGACTTTTACAGCATTAAAGAAAAATATTTACAGCCTGGTTCAAAAACAGTTTGGGTCTGAAACACTAGTTTCTCTATCAGCACACACTGTACGGTTGGTGATTTTCTTTCTAATTTAGCAGTTTAGATGATATTTAGATTACGAGTTTGTCCAATCAGAGGCTCAGCTCAGCTCACGTGACGGGCGCCCTATCGCTGTTAGAAAGGAAGCTTATAGCCCGCCTCATATCCAAGATGGCCTCCAATGATCGGCTTCATTTGACTGAATCAGGAACAGACGGGTGACGTCACAGAGACGACCTCCAGATTTTTTACACAGTCTGTGGTGATGAAATGAGCGACGCCGATCTGTGAACCAGGCTGTAAAGATGATCTGCTTTTCATTAAGAGCTGTGGTTTCTGCAGACAGCCTCAAGTGGACGCTTGATGAACTGCAGTTTTTACCACTTCCACAAATTTTGGACGACAAACTTTTTGTTCATCTTTCATTACGGTGAACAGATCCTGGTTTTTCCTGGTGTTGCTGGTTTTAGGGTTCAGGTCGGGCTTCATATTTAAAGGCCGGAGGCTGCTGCTTGATTCTGACACCAGCTCATCTTCCTCTTCCTCCAACAGGACTTCACTCTGAAGTCTGCATGAAGCTGAGATCCCTGATGCTGCGTCACTGTTGGCTGATGATTCTACACCCCGTTAGCGTCTGATAAAAATGACGAATGTCTTTTTTCATCTCTGACTCGTGATGCCCACTTCATCCCTGATCTGCTTCGTCGTAACACACACCTCCTCCACACACACCATCAATTCAGTTAATAGTTTAATTTCACTTTGATTAGAATTACAGGCGCGGGCCTGCCAGCCTCAGGTAGCCAGTGTAATTAGTCAGGTGATAATAAGCCATGGACTCATTGATCATCGTCGCGGCCTCCAGCCACCGGTGCAGCTGGGGCCTGAAACCGGTCTCCAGCCCGTCTGTCACGCTGCCCGTTTCACGGCTCCGTCAGCCTCCTCACGTCCGGACCGACGGTTCATAAACCGCCTGTTTGTGTCTCTGTTCGTTCATTCAACAACAACAACAAAGCCCGATTCAGGACTCAGCAGACCGACTCCTCTTTATCACCTCCGTCACAGCCTTCAGCCTCACTCCTCTCTCTCCAGTCGTCCGTCTAAAAAGTTACACAAGAGGAACTTTTATCTGGCAGTCTGCTAAAACGCTCTCTGCTCTTTCATCTCTCCCTCCTTCCACGGCGCCGTCTCTTCTGACAGCCAGCCTTTTAGTCTGACGCTTTAGTTTCCACTCTGAGTTAGAGTCCAAAGTTCCTCCAGGTGAACCCATAAGCTTTGGGTCAGTACTCCCAGTAAGGAACCAGTGCTCAGTGGACTCACTGAAGTCTAAGAACGTTTGTTTTTCTACGTTACTATCTGAAGAATCTTCCGCTAAACGCTGTGAGCAGCAGGGGAAGCAACGAGGAACGTTCTCGCCAAACTCATCGAGCGTGTTTCTGACTTCAGCAGAGACTGATGTTTGAACTAATCACTGAAGACAAGTTCTTGGTTTATAGTCGCAGCTTTAACAGAGAACCAATCAAACGATGCGTGATGAAGTGCCGGCGGTGTGCCTCCACTCCTCTTAAAACTTTAATTCAGCTAATTAGCCGGCTCTATTAAATAAGTGATGTGTTTGTTAGTGTGCCCTGCTAATGTGCTGTTTTCAGTCCCCGCGGTCGTGTAACCACAGAAAACAAAGCGGCGTGATCTCTGGGTGCTTTACTTTAATATGTTGGAGGGTGTGGATGAGCGTCCAGGGGGCTCATCATCATCTCTCAATCAAAACACGACGGCCATGAGAACGAGGTGGACGAGAGACGACCAACGACACGACGGACCAAAGACCCCAAATTATCCTCCATGTAATTAATGAATCATTACAGCAGCAGCTCTCTGCGTCTGCAGTGCTTTATTATTATTTTTTAATTGTTTTTGTTCCTACTCGTGTTTTTATACGTCTGTATCAGTTAATATCAGTTTGATAAAATATTAACCGTTTAACCGCCTTACAGTCGGGGAAATGAAGGTCAGGAGGTTTGTGAAGGTGGGCGGAGTTTTTCTGAGGTACATCATCAGTTCAGGCTTTTAAAAAATTCAAATGATGCTCGACATTAAAAACGGAGCTTCAGCTGCTGCTTCAGTCTGAAGAGCAGCTACAAGTGTTCTCCAAGGTTCCATCTTTCAGCTCAGGTTGTTTTTTACTACGAGGGTGCTCATCCTCCTCCAGGGATCAAGGATTTCAGACATTCAGACGGAGGTTTGAAGAGCTTTTCTCCAGCATTTACACATCCACTTAAAATGTTGGTGTCAATCTTTTTCTTCTGACAGAGAAGTAGAGCTTTCAGCCCCGCAGTCAGCATTATTCACAGACTCCACCAGAAAAATACAACCGTGATCCGAGGAATATCAGCAACATCCAAACTAATTCACTGACTAATGGGACTCCTGATTTTCTGACTAACAAGCTTTCTGACTAACGGTCCTTCTGACAAACTGTTCTTCTGACTAACGGTCCTTCTGACTAATGAGCCTTCTGACTAATGGTCCTTCTGACTAACAAGCCTTCTGACTAACGGTCCTTCTGACTAACTGTCCATCTGACTAACGGCCCCTCTGACTAACAAGCCTTCTGACTAACTGTCCATCTGACTAATTGTCCTTCTGACTAATGAGCCTTCTGACTAATGAGCCTTCTGACTAACGAGCTTTCTGACTAACGGTCCTTCTGACTAACGGTCCTTCTGACTAACGAGCCTTGTGACTAACTGTCCATCTGACTAACGGTCCCTCTGACTAACAAGCCTTCTGACTAACTGTCCATCTGACTAACTGTCCTATTGACTAATGAGCCTTCTGACTAACAAGCTTTCTGACTAACGGTCCTTCTGACTAACGGTCCTTCTGACTAATGAGCCTTCTGACTAACTGTCCATCTGACTAACGGTCCCTCTGACTAACAAGCCTTCTGACTAACTGTCCATCTGACTAACTGTCCTACTGACTAATGAGCCTTCTGACTAACGAGTCTTCTGACTAACTGTCCTTCTGACTAATTGTCCTTCTGACTAACTGTCCTTCTGACTAATGAGCCTTCTGACTAACGAGCTTTCTGACTAATGGTCCTTCTGACTAACGGTCCTTCTGACTAAATGTCCTTCTGACTAATGAGCCTTCTGACTAACGAGCTTTCTGACTAATTGTCCTTCTGACTAACGGTCCTTCTGACAAACGAGCTTTCTGACTAACTGTCCTTCTGACTAATGAGCCTTCTGACTAACAGGCCTTCTGACTAACAGGCCTTCTGACTAACGGTCCTTCTGACTAACAAGCCTTCTTCGAATAGGGTGGATCCCTGTAACACAGCAGTAAAATAGAAGCACTGGCTGCAAGTGGCTCCCAGACCCAAGGCTCACACACACACACACACACACACACACACACACACACACACACACACACACACACACACACACACACACTCTAACAGTGTCTCCATAAAAAACAGCCTGCTGTGATTTTAATCGGAGCCTGAGACGTCCGCTGACTTTAAAGTGTTGAAACTTTTTTGGAGCAGTGCTTTAAAGAGCTGTCGCTTTCGTTTCTTCTCCCTTTGAAAGGGACCAAAAGATGGAGGATTTGGCAAAACACCAACAGATCTTCAGAAGGATGCTGTAGCGGAGTCTTTTGGGGTTACAAGCCTGACTCTGCCAACAAGCCCTGGGTCTGTTTCTGCCAAACTGACACCAAGGGACTGGAAACAGAGAGTAAAAAATGTGGAAACATTTACAGAAAGAAAACAACAGTGAGGAAGGGAGCAGGGAGCGGAGGTAAGCACAGGCCTCCCAGCTTCAGGCCTGCAGAGCCATAAATCTTAAAGCGAGGGGAGAGGGATAAAAAAGGAGGGAGAGCGAGATAGAGACGGAAGCTGTGGAGGGTAAAGCACGGAGCATTTGTTTTGGAGATAGACGCGAGAAATGTGTCTATGAAGAGAAGCGGCTCCGTCAGCGCTCCGCTCCTCCACGGTGACGTATGGAGCTCAAGAGACCATCAAGCAAGTCAGAGCTGTGAGGGAGGAACGCCAGGAGGACAGAATGGAGGAGAGGTTCAGGGTACAAAAATACGTCAGTGCAGAGGTCAAAGTCCACAAAGCGATGTGCAACATTACGATCTCTGAATAAAAGCAAAACCAAGCAAACTAATCTTCTCCTGAGCGCACACAGTTCTGCAGAAGGCGCTGATAAAAATAAAATTAGGGGCTCCGGGTTTCTGCTCGTGCATCTCATAATCCAGAGATTTGCACAAACTATCCTGCAAGTGAGGTTTTACAAGCGATACCTTCCAACCTCAGGGCTCAGAGATAAAATACATCTGAGGGATTTTTTCCCCCCATAACATTTCAGATTAAAGCGCTGGAATACATTTTCATATAATAGTCTTAAACACACAATGGGGAGAGGAAACGGCTGGTCCTGTTGTGGCATTAGTTCAATATATTTGTATACATTTTTTTTTTGTGAGCGCCTCTGCTGAAGCTTGATAAGATAGAAACAGCTCACAAACAGGAGAACAGAGCGGGAGGGAAAAAAAGCACGTGCAAGCTATGAACTGCTCACAACTTTCTTTATTCCCCGTTAGCTCTCTGCTCTTTGTTTACTCTCTGCAGCCTCAGATTCACTTATTGATGCACGCTGCTCTGCTGTTCTTTGGTGCAGTGGTAGCTGTAATGCTGATGTTTTAAACAACACCCGAGATTCAGCCCTTAACCTGGAGAACAGTCGCTTTTTATTCAGGAGACAAAAACAGAGGTGCAGGAGGGTAAACGCGTATCTAAGAGGCAAACGAGAGGCTGAGAAAATATTAAAAAAGCATCAAATATGTGGGTTTCTGCAGACATTTTCCTCACCATGAATGTAAAAACCTCCCAGTTTTTCACAGCATCCATTCAGATTATTCTCATTCTAGAGCAGAAGGTGAGGATCCACCTGCGACGTGTGAGCTGTCCGTCACAGACGGAGCGTGCACACATTCATATTTATGAACTGCATCCCTGCACCTGGAGGAAACATGCACACACGGAGAGATTATGCAGACCGCTCCGAACATGAAGGGTTTCAGAAAAACCTCCTGAAGTGACCAGGATGAGCGGCATGAGAGCTGAATACGGCCTGAATATTTCCCTGCAGACGTCACCCTGAATATTTCCTACCTGCTCCAGAGTGAAATGGTGAAATGTTCCACCTGAAGAATGGAACAAGCCTGTTTTAGTTTACAAAACCTTAATTCAAGATTTCAGGGTTAGGGTTAGGGGTTAGGGTTAGGGGTTAGTTTTAGGGTTAGGGGTTAGGGGTTAGGGGTTAGGGGTTAGGGGTTAGGGTTAGGGTTAGGGTTAGGGTTAGGGGTTAGGGTTAGGGTTAGGGGTTAGGGTTAGGGTTAGGGGTTAGGGTTAGGGTAAGGGGTTAGGGTTAGGGTTAGGGGAAAATAACGCTCCAGGAAAGCTGTGTCGCACCGCTGGTCTGTCCATCGTCATGGTAACAGCAGCATGCTCCTTTAATCTGTTAATAACTGCATTAAGATTTCAGGAGACCCACCCGAGTGACCTGAGAGGGGGACACAGAGGGGCGAGTTTTGAGTCGCCTCTGCATCTCCGGTCCGGCTCGGCTCCATCAGCGGATCAGAAAGGTTTCTGTTCCAGTCAATGTGTCCTCTCACCCTGGATCCGCTCCGGTGTGTTCCGGCTGCTTCCCTGCTCCGGCAGCTCGCAGCAGATGCGTAATAAGCCTCCTGTTTTTGCAGGATGCTGGAGCTGTGACGCATCGATTCACGAAAAGCAGATCGAGCAGGACAGGAAGTCGTGCACAGAAACCACCTAAAATCAACCAGTGGCTTTCAAAATAAAAGAAAACATGTCCAAACCAGATGGTTTTTATCTGGACTACAACAACAAACCGACATGATGAGCAGAGCCGGACCAGGAGTCAACAGGTCTGAGGTTTTACAGCCCAACGTGGACCAGGGAACTCCTCGGTCTGTGACTCCAGCTGTCTGGATGCTCTTTTTTTTTTTTCTTCTCTAAGGGACCGTCTGAATTTTCTCGCCAGCCCAAACCGTCGAGGGGTTGCGGTAATTTAAAGAACGTGTGTAAACTGGAGAGGCGGGTTTTAAAGGGTTAAACACACCTGATGATCCAAAGCTTCTTGATGCCTGTCAGTTAGAAACATCCTTGTCTGTCTAGGTGTGTGTGTGTCTGATGGGACACACACACACACACACACACGCACACACACACACCGGCTGAGAGTCATAGAGGAATATTTGCTGCACCTGTTTGAAATGTGCAAATCCAAAAGGATGTCCTGTGTGATTACAGCGCTAAGCAGCAGAACTAATGTGCAGGTACACACGTTTATTTTGCCCCCACATGTACACACACACACACACACACACACACACACACACACACAAGGTCACAGCAGCGCGGCTGTGACATCATTAGCATGCAGATTGGGCCTGAACATTAAGGAGACAGACACACGCAGAGCTAACACATCAACACTGCTGCATCACAGCCATATTTGTCTCTATAGAAACAACCCCCCCCTCCTCCTCCTCCTCCTCCTCCTCCCCCCGGTCCTGTGTCCTGAGGCACGGCTGAGAAGTGGAGGAGAGAGGAGATAAGTGGAGAGGACGGAGGAGGAGAGCAGAGCGGAGCAGATAAAGTTGCAATGCTCCATTTGCTGTGAAATATTCCCCCGTGGTACAAATACTTAAGGTGAAAGAGGAATAAGTTAACTCTGCAGAAGTTTGGTGTGTGTGTGTGTGTGTGAGTGTGTGTGAGTGTGTGTGGAGGAGCTCCTTCACAGGGACACTGTGTGCTTCTCTGGCACTGACCTTCATGAGCCGTGTATGTGTGTGTGTTGAACTACATACATGTGTGTGTTTGTGCCTGTCCAAGCAGACACGTCTGGATACTAATAGATTATTGATCAGGGTCAGTTTCAGACCTGACACACACACACACACACACAGAGTGGATACTGTAACTGGAACATGAATCATGGTTCCTCTTCCTGTTCCAGTTTCGTCATGTCGTTGGTTTTGGGTCTTTGGATGATGTTTTGAATCCATTTAACAGTCGATACTGTTCCTCACACACACACACACACACGTCTCTCTGCGTCTGTATCCTGGTTTCTTCTTGCAGTGGTCTCAGTTTCCTCCAGTCCCTGGGGGGATCATGACAGATCCTCTTTCCTCTGTGCTGAACCCATAGGTTTCTCCTTTAGGTGCTGTACAGACTCTCCCTTTTAACCCTGTCGCCTTGACGACACAGACCAGCTGCCATCACGGCGAGCAGGGAATAAACAACACGTACGTTCCAGCTCTGATCCAGATCCCTCTTATCTTTGCTACGGGGGGAAATATAAGACCAGACTCTGGATTATTTGTTCCCCTCTTGGCTCAGCGCAGCTGTAGTTAAGAGCTCAGTGAGGACTCCATTTCCCATGAGCACCAAAAACCAAAATCTGAAGGACATGACTCTGTTCAGAAGCAAACAAATGGAGAACAGATCTTCTTTTTAACTCTATTTCTCTTTAAGACAACGTTTCCCAGGATGCAATGCGACGAGGTGAGTTTGTAAAGTCAGTTTGGAGGTCAAATCCAAAGAAGGTGATTTGTATGAAGGATGTGATAAAAAGTGTTTGTCTCTGTAAAGAACAGGTAAAGGTGGAGTTCAGAGTCATGATATGAAGTCGTTAATTTAAGAACAGGAAAAAATCACAGCGGGAGAGCTGAGTGAAGCGTGTCAGACTGTCTGCAGTGATGGAGGACACAGAGAGGTTAAAGGAAACTGTGCGTCTGCGTATGTAAGAAACAAAGAGCTGCGTTTAAAGATGAAGCTGTCGGGGGATTCCCTCCAATCAGAGGGCTGGATCCTCATCACGCCAGAAAAAATACAGATGTTCATGTTTGATCAGTTCGGCTGATCGGTGGTGGAGAATCGGATTACTTTTGGTCTTTCTGGGACTGAGGATTGTGGGACATCAGATCAACAGAGTGCGGTCGGACTGAAACCAAACGGGGACGTTTAAAGGATGAAAAAGTCAGTTGGACGTTCAGGGTGAAATCATCCACCTTCTGATTTCGTTTGAATCATTTTTTGTTCGTTTTGGAGCGATCAAACTTTGAGTTGTAATCCAGGCTTTTATTAGCACTCGCCTGGACTACTGGAACTGGCTGTACTTTAGCCTGGACCAGTCTCTCTTTACGGACCAAAGAACCAGGTTTGGTTAAACTTGAGTTTCCGCTGACAGGAAGTAGGATTTCTGTGACGATCACTCGTCCCCACCGACATACGCTGAACTGAATCTGGATTGTGCGATCTGAAGTTTAGGAATCAAAGAGGTGAAGTTTCCAGCGATACAACAAATTCAAAAACCACCAATCACAGAAGCTGATGTGGAAATAGACAAATCTGGGGCTTAATATCGTTTTTAACATGCAAATATTTAAAAGTGAGACTTTTAAAGGATCACCTGAAGTCATCGTGTTGCCTTTAAGGAACTGAAAGCAGGAAACATACGACTGGAAAAGAAACTGTGTTTCCACTGGAGGCCGCTGATCAGAGGTGACGGAGTGAGACTCACCCATCGGCCTGAATGCATTGTTTGGTGTTCCTAAGTGACCCGTCCATTAAAAATGCATCTCCCTCTCCTCCTCAGACTCGGTAACGTGTCTTTTATCCAGCTCGGCCTCACCAGCTTGTTATCCCAGAGTCACGGCTGTTGAATAATGTAAGCCGGGTCACTCTGCGCTCCCTCTGAGGAGCCGTGTTGGAGGAGAAGAGGCTGCATCACACTCAGCGCGCTGATTCACAGAGGGCACGGGGCTGCTGGGAGTTTTTTGTGCTCCTTTTTTTTCTATAGAGATCCAATCCTGCTGAATAGTACAAGATAAAACTGCTGTGCAATTCTGGGTCTGCTTGGAAACACTTTGAAGACAGATTCGGGCCGGTTCTTCTTTTTTTTATAACTTTCAAACGGACTTAAAGTTTCATTCTCAAGCTTTATGCTGTTCGCTCTGTTGGTGGGAAATGATTAATCACTGAGCTCGACTAGTCATGCAAATTCATCTCTGTGCATGAGGAACATGAAGTAAAGGAAATATAAACATCTTTTATTTTCACAGCTCACTGCTTGCATTCTGCTGCAGCTCGTGCTTTCTGATCTCAGGCTCTTATCAGAGCTCCTCGGGGCTTTTGGGCTCATTTTGCAGCAGTTCGATACGTCTTGTGGTTTGTTAGTGTCTCATTGCTGTGACGGGGATTTCCTGATGTTGGCATCTCTGCAGAGCTCTCAGCCATGTGCTGAAATCCCCAGTCAAGGGGCCGCCGTCATAATTACTGAGAACGCTTTACAGGGCCGGGACACGAGAGAGATGAAGCTGATGCTGCTGATGGGAAACACTGAATAAACTGGGACATGGAAACGGATGCTGATGATGAAGGAGGCCTCGAGTGATGACTGCCAGAGTGTAACGTGACAGGGTTACAGGGAACGGGGGGGTAAGACCACAAACAGCAACTAAAGTTTAAATTTTCAGGATTCAGAGTCCAGACGAACACAGCCGGACTCAATAATTCAAAACAGAGCAGAGAGTGAGGAGAGGGTTCGAACGAGGAGGAACTCCTCTGAATACTGTATGAGGACAGTAGTGGGACATTAGAGGAAGGACTGGAGGAGGTCACAGAGGACAGGAGAGGAGAGACAAAAGAAAAGGCCTGGACCGAGGCGTTTTAATTATAGAGAAGAACGCAGCACAGAAACATTTCTAATTCAATACAAAGAGAAAACAGACGAACGGTGTCTGAAGAGAGGAGGAGAGGAGGAGAGGAAGAGAGGAGGCGAGGAGGCGAGGAGGCGAGGAGGAGAGGAGGAGAGGAGGGGAGGAGGAGAGGAGGAGAGGAAGAGAGGAGGAGAGGAAGAGAGGAGGAGAGGAGGAGAGGAAGAGAAGAGGAGAAGAGGAGAAGAAGAGAGGAGGTGAGGAGGAGAGGAAGAGAGGAGGAGAGGAGGAGAGGAGGGGAGGAAGAGAGAAGGAGAGGAAGAGAGGAGGAGAGGAGGAGAGGAGGGGAGGAAGAGAAGAGGAGAAAAGGAGAGGAAGAGAGGAGGAGAAGAGGAGAGGAAGAGAAGAGGAGAAAAGGAGAGGAGGAGAGGAGGAGAAGAGGAGAGGAAGAGAGGAGGTGAGGAGGAGAGGAAGAGAGGAAGAGGGGAGGAGAGGAGGAGAGGAAGAGAGGAGGGGAGGAGGAGAGGAAGAGAGGAAGAGAGGAAGAGAGGAGGAAAGGAAAAGAGGAGGAGAGGAGGAAAGGAAGAGAGGAGGAGAGGAGGGCTCTGCAGACGGCGTGTGATGTGCTGACTGTGCTCCTCTTCCTCTGCTGACTTTTCCAACATATAAAGACGTAAACAAATGATCGCCTCCAAAATTAGACCAGTTTTAAAAGCCTGAACTCAAGAAGTGAAAACACACACAGATCCACCTTCTTTCATCTCCTCCTCTTCATCTTTCACTCCTCCTTCTCTCTTTAGCTTACTTTCAGTTTTCCTGACGTGTGAACACTCAGCTGTGTATTTACCTTCCTGTTACACCTGGCTTTGATCTCCACCCAGTGCTCAGTCCTTCATTACGTCCCTCTGCTGAGCTTCTGTACGTTCACGGGTATCTCTATGAGCCACAGGAGTTACAGGGCGTTAGAAACGAGTGTCCCAATACCCAAACCAACCATGTAAAGGAGTTCATTAACATCTATAATCAGAGATCTCCTGATTCCAAGTATCAGCTGGAGGCTGATGTCAGTATAGGTGAGACACCTGGTTTTCTTGATCAGGTGCCACTGATCACTATCCTGTGTGTTGAAATGTTAAAGTGCTGATTTCTTTAATGGCGTAAACAACTTCCTGCCAGTTTCATCCAGGCAGAGTCATCTTGGCTGGATCACTAAGTCCCATCTTTGGAGCCGAGAACCATGGAAGCGTCCCATTGTTTGGGTATGATAATTGGCTTTCCTGCTCCAAGCTTGTGCCAGTCGGCAACATCTTAAGAGAGAAGACAATCTTCAGTTATCGCCCCAGCTGTGCAGCTCTGGGGCTCTCTCACTGGCAGATCTGTAGCTTCATCTGTGTGCTGGCCCCCGTCTGTGTGGAGACAACCATAATATTTCATGATTTTCCCTAAAGAACAACACATGGCACAAAGGTAGAGAGCAAGGTAGAGAAACTTTCACCAACCTTAAATAAATATGGGAAAAAAGAAAAGACAGCTGAAGAAATAGAGAGGAGAGCTTAATTCTAGGATCAGTCTTTCACCTTGTCACTTCCACCGTCCTGATTTTTAATGGAGGGAAGCAGTTCTTGGAAGTCTGACTGAACATGTTAAGAAATCCATCCTCATATAGAGCACCGAGGTTGGCAGGGCAGAAAAGGAAGACTCGCCTCCGGAGAGTGGATGAGCTCCAAATCAGACACATCGCTCCGCTCTGTACTGGTTCCTCGCCGCTGCTCCACTCACTTTCATTTCCGTCTCTTTGGACTCGTCTCAGGAGCTCTGATGAAGACGTCCTCTGATTGAAGAAGTAGGCCTGGTTATGGATTCAGCCTTAAATATTCATAGACAGAGAGGTCATGTGGGGTCACATGAGTGTCCACTTCAGCCGTAGTGCAGAGAAGAAGCACGTCTCCTGCGCTGATCCACCATCTGCTCGTAAGGACGAATGGCTACGATCCAACATCACCGACGCAGCAGTTTCACAGCTTTTGGCAGGTTTAGTGGAAAGAAGCCACATGTAAGCCAGCGGCAGGCTGTGCTACTTAATCAACAAATCTGTGTGCTACTTAATCACCGCTGCTATCACAGTACTTTCTTCCATTTGTTCAGCAGACCTTGAGCACTCAACCGTTTGGTGTTGTGCTTTCAGTTTACCTCAGGAGCTCTGCAGCGTTAATAAAGCAGATTATAGACGCACGTGGTGAATTATCCCCGAGGCTGGTTTTATGAAGGCAGGCTGCAATTTAAACAAAGGCTTAGCCAATTATCATCAACCAATTCCTGTCCTACAAATGGTAATGAAACTTGGTGAGCTTCTTTTTAATCACTTCAATGATCCGTCCTTCTCTTAATCACCTCGGTTTGATGATGTACCTGCTCTTAATTAGACTGTTTACAGCCAGCTCAGGAGAGCAAACCAAAACACACCCGGCTCCCGTAAATTAAAACCATTAAAACGATCTTCAAAAGATAATCAAACTTCTCCTGAAACAGGCAGACAGAAAGGAAAGAAATGAACACCAGAACAGCCTTTGTTCAAACAGTCATACAGGTTTAAAGGAGGGTTCAGTACTACAGCTTTAAAAAGTCCCTCCGGGGCCTCCATAGAAGCCTCACGTCATTCACAGCTAAAGAAATGAACCCTTATTTTCCTCAAACTCGTGTTTTAAATCAGTGTTTCTCAAACTATGGTCCCAGTGCCTCCTAGTGGTCCGCCCTAACAGTGAGTTCATTTATTTATTATTTACTTTTTTATTTTTAATGGAACAAAAAAAAGTTTGCTGGGACTCGAAAAAGTTTCCTTGAACCCCCCTCAGAGGAAACACTCAAGCTAACGATTCTCCATTAACGAGCCTACAGGTAAAACCATCATGTACAGGTAGGACAGGACAGGACAGGACAGGACAGGACAGAAGAGAAGAGAAGAGAAGAGAAGAGAAGAGAAGAGAAGAGAAGAGAAGAGAAGAGAAGAGAAGAGAAGAGAAGAGAAGAGAAGAGAAGAGAAGAGAAGAGAAGAGATGAGATGAGATGAGATGAGATGAGATGAGATGAGATGAGATGAGATGACATTACATGACATGAGAATAGAAAAGAATAGAATAGAATAGATTAGATTAGATTAGATTAGATTAGATTAGATAAATTTAGATTAGATTAGATTAGAATAGAATAGAATAGAATAGATTAGATTAGATTAGAATAGAATAGAATAGAATAGAATAGAATAGAATAGAATAGAATAGAATAGAATAGATTAGATTAGATTAGATTAGAATAGAATGAAATAGAATACAATAGAATGGATTAGAATAGAATAGAATAGAATAGAATAGAATAGAATAGAATGGATTAGATTAGAATAGAATAGATTAGAATAGAATAGAATAGAATAGAATAGAATAGAATAGAATAGATTAGAATAGAATACAATAGAATGGAAGAGAAGAGAAGAGAAGAGAAGAGAAGAGAAGAGAAGAGAAGAGAAGAGAAGAGATTAGATGTTCATTGTCATTGCACCTCTACAATGACATTCTGGTGGCTTTTTCCAAAACAGCTATAAAAAAAAACAAGAGTAACAATAACTTTAAATACAACAAAAAGCTTGAAAATTGAATTATAGTTAAGGTGTTTATGCTTTGTGAGGTAGAATAATTGCTATATGTAAACAGACTGTTATTTATTGCACATGTTTATAGTTAGGATGGGGTGATGGAGGCTACGGCTCTTGAGGAAAAATCTGTTTCTTAGCCTATTAGTCCCTGTCTTTATAGTGTGGTACCTCTTCCCTGAAGGCAGAGGAACAAACAGGAAATGCTTCAGACGGGGACAGTAAACAGAAAATCAAACGAGGAAGAGAAAACCTCCGACACTGACCAGGAGAAGGAGCAGCAGCAGGATGATTCAGCTGCAGAGAGCACTGTGGACACTATGGAAGCTAACGTTAGCACCAGCACTAGCAGCCAATGCATGTATGAGGCTGTTTCTATGACATCAGCTGGTTATCTGGACCGTTGTTCTGGGGCTGTTCAGCTTGGTGGCCCATGAGGTTTTGGGGGGAGAAGTGCCAGGTACCTCCTTCCACACACAAACACACACACACAGGTACAGGAGAACAGGACAATGTGTAATTAAGACCCAACCACATTGTACCTGTGATCTGCACACAGGTAATTAAATCCAATCTGTGTGTGTGTGTGTGTGTGTGTGTGTGTGCATGCACGTGTGACTGTTTAATGTCATAAGGCCAGAGGAGTGTAATACCACACTCCCATCTCATTAATTAATTCAAATGTCCACCCTTAATTAATTTCACACAGAGGACTGTGACCGTTCCCCTGGAAACAACCTGTGAATGCATAACACCGGCAGGGACAAGGTGTGTTCCTCAGTGTGTTCCTCAGTGTGTGTGTTCCTCAGTGTGTTCCTCAGTGTGTGCATACACTCATTGTCTGACTCACTTTGGTGTGTTTTAGAGAATCTCTGCAGAGTTCAAAGACACGGGAGGGATCTTAGTGTGTTTCTGTAAATCAGACCGGATCCATGAGGTCTCCTGAAGAACGGCTCATCTTAGTCCTGGTCCGTGTAGTGTTTTTACATATCTTTTCTCCTCTGTCTGCACCTCTGGGTGGGGGTTTCTCACCCTAACAGCACCCTGATCTGAACAGCATATGCACCTATTTTGCTCGCCTCGTAATCCTGCTCACGAAACACTCTGCACGGACGAAATAAAAGTGCTAAACTCACAAAGTTTGCCGAACTGTGCAATCTGATCAGGGTTTCCTTTTGATCATGGAGATTTGGCAAAGCCCCAGACTGATTAGCCAGCTCTGCCGGCTCAGCCAGGCTGTTAGCTTTGGTAAATTAGGTGTTCTCTTGGAATGAGGCCCATCTGCATAGAAAAAGGCTTATTTTGCCCCAAATGAACACATTAAAGCTCATTTAAATGTATGAAAACCACCCTGGCAGAGGAACACCGTCGCGTAAGCTTTGCGGTCCAGCTGAATGTCTTTTTGGCTCATTTGATGGAATGAAAAAAAAAAAAAAACCCTTTGAGAATCAGGCGCTCTGTTTCTTTAAGGATTATTAACCAGACATTCACTACACAAACCTGTTTTGGCTACAAGGAGAGTAAGTCACAATCGGTCACCACAACCCTGACCTTGCAGGGCTCATGGCAGATTTTAAAGAGAGGGTAAAGTGCTTTTTTTTTTTTTTCCTGTTAAGGTTTTATTCTGTCCCTTCAGTGCCCCCATAGTTCCTCTACATGATTTACAGAAAGGGTTGCACAGGGGCGGAAATTTCATGTGAATTTTACAAATATTTTGTCTTGGAATTTTTGAATTTTTTTTTCAATTGCTTTAAAAATGTTACATTAGGCACGTTTACATAAGTATATCTGACTATAACAAAACAATATGTTTAATATTTATACATGTATATGACTAGGAAAATGCAGTTAATATAAATTCCAGAAAATTCCTGTTAATTTTCAAAAATTCTCAATGCAAATTTTCTAATTTTGACAATCCCAGGAATTTTGCAAACTTTTTTTTTTTTTTTTTTTTTTTTTTTTTGTTACAGCCAAAGAAAATCCCTTCTGGTGTTTTAGAAAACTCTAATTTCAGCCTGTCTGGAACCCTTCATTTTAGCTGCTGTCTCTTTAAGGCTCCCGAAACCCCCTTCCCTCGGATTGGCCAGCTCCCTGGAGGCCTGTCAGGGGCGTAGCATTGGGTAGACCTCGGTGTTTGAGGCCTGCACATGAACTCCTATGTGTCATGAACATCCAGATTTGGTACTTTATATCCACGTTTAAAATATAGGGAAGCAGAATACCCTCTCTTTAAAGCTGAATACCCCCTCTTTAAATGACAATTTTCAGCAATTCAAGGTCAAAGGTCAATAAAAACAGTCTTCTATGGATTTTATGGTTTTAAAGGGAGGTATAAACAGATGATCTTCTTCAATTTGAGCGCCACCTCTGACTCTGACATGATTCGCTCTCCTCACGCTGGTACTTGCCTCGGTGATTATGAACGCACGCTTTAACGCTTCAGGAAATGCACGGCTCTGTCCCGCCTCTGCCTCCACCTCGTACGGGCGCTTCTTCTCCCTCTGATGCTATCGCCGAAACTAGCTGCAGGCTTGAAGATAAACGTGTCCATACAAAGCTATCACCCCGCCTGATCATCACGCCAATTACTCCCCCAACCCCGGCACTGGCTGCTTTTCAAACTCAGATATGAAGAGTGTGAAGAGGAGCAGCAGAGTCCGTTCTGCTGTCATTTTACAGCTGGAGCCGTGGCTGCTGCAAACAGGACGCTGCGGAGAGCAAAAAGTACGGCGTGACTTAGCTTTGGGTGATAAAGTCTGAAATGAAACTGCACTCCAGAAGAAACCCAGCCAGCTGCCAGTGACCCTGAGTGTGTGTAGGTGCCTTAAATCAAAGAGTAAATGGAGAGCTGGCACACAGCTGATGGCCTTGTGCTCAACAGTTACTACTGTCTTTATGCCAGCAATGCAGCATTTATGGCTATGGAGAGATATGATGCTTAAACCAATAAACTCTTGAGCTGGAGGGGGGGGTTAGGTGTTGGAATCAGGTTATTGAATCAAGTCAGGTGAGTTATCTTTGGCATCAAGGTGTGGAAGACATATATATATATTTATATATTTATATATGTTAGGCAATGCTTCATGTATTCTCCCCCGACATAAAACTCACCCTGACAGCCTCTGAGGTGGAGGAAACAAACCAAGCATAACAAACAGCATCCTGTGCAGTGCGGTGGATCAGAGTCTCTGCTGCCTGCACGGCGTCTGGGTGGAAGCGGTTAACTTCACTCTGATGTTTCCACTCTGGAGGTAAAACCAGAATCCGTGACGTTTCCAGGGCTCGAAGTCCGGGGTCTGAAACTCCTCAACCACGCGTGCAGCGACGAGAAGATATGACGGGACTGGATCGTCGATCTGACCGTTAAAATGCCTCCGTCTGGGGTGTAATATAACAGCTAACGGTGGTTATAAGGCACATGTGTCAAACTCAAGGCCCGCGGGCCAAATATGGCCCGCCACGTAATTTTATGTGGCCCGTGAGAGCTTAAAAGGTTTGAGTGTTTAAAAATCAATAGGTCAAAAGTGTGCTTTGACCAAAAACTACATTTCCCACAATGCCTGTCGACTATGATACCCGCGATTTGACGGCTCACCGCCACTACACGGCAGTGTTTCTACATCAATGCCAACGAGTGGAATTGAGAAATAAATAATGATCCCAAAATGTCCAAGAAGAGAAAAGTTGATAAAGATGGAAGACTGTTTCAAGAAAGATGGGAAGGCCAATACAAGGAGAAAGACCGGTATGTCTTTAGTGTTACGAGGCGTTGTCTGTTGTCAAAGAGTACAATCTGCGGCGGCATTTTGACACCAAACACGGAGCTAAGTACGCAAAGCTAGCCTTCAAGAAAAGCAACAAATTGCCCAAGAATTAAAAGGCAAACTGCGGTTGCAGCAGAGCGTGTTTTCGAAAGCCACAGCCCAAAATAAGGAGTATTACGTTTATTTCACATTACATTCCATTACATTTACTTACATTTATAAGTTACATCTGGCCCTTTGAGGACAGCCATTAGGCTGATGTGGCCCTCGGTGAAAATGAGTTTGACACCCCTGTTATAAGGCATCGATGGTCTTAAACACTTTTAGAACCCTTCCTTTAAAACATGAGGAGGCATCAGAGCCAGCTGAGGGTGAAACAGGTGCAGCTCTGTGAGATTCGATGGAGACAGATTTTGACTCTGGAGATGTGAGATGAAGAAAAACGGAGCTAACCTTGAGCTAAACGGAGCTAACGTTGAGCTAAATGGAGCTAGCGTTGTGCTAACGTCCTCGTGTATTTGATGACTGCGTGTGGAGGACTCATCAGCATCCTCAGAGGTATTTGATATTTGCGTCAGGATGCGCTCCTCTTCTCCTCCTGAGAGGGTTTGTTGTGTCTTTTTCTCGATGTGACCTCTGAGACAGGAGCCGGAGGCGGGGATGGGATGATCTTTGGAGCGGAGGGATTAATAATATTCATGTTTGTCTCCGTTTCCCTTCCTCCGCCCCTCCTGGGCGGATGTGACTTTCATTCTCCTGACATTCTGAGAGATGCTGTTAAATGTTAATGGAGACTATTTTTAAATGGGTCGCGACCACGTCGGGGAACGCGTGGGGACAGACTGGACATTCAAACGCCAGGAGCGTACGACTGGCAGACATTAGCCCCCGCAGACAGACGATTAAGGTCAGTCACACGCGGACACACCCCACGTGTTCAAGCACAGGTCACCATCTTCTGACTGCTCCTCCTGCTCTCAGAGGAGCGATCCAACCGCCACGGCCTCCCGCCGTCAGACTG
This sequence comes from Labroides dimidiatus, assembly GCA_030710495.1. Taxonomy (NCBI): domain Eukaryota; kingdom Metazoa; phylum Chordata; class Actinopteri; order Labriformes; family Labridae; genus Labroides; species Labroides dimidiatus. The sequence goes on from CM061145.1 coordinate 914,509, forward strand.
TCAGCTCACCTCAGAGCTCATGGACTCCTTCAGAAGCACAAACTACAGGAGCTGCAGCCATAAACTGTCAGTTATGGAAACGTCTCGACTCAGTCGATGCAACAACGATCGATTCTCAGCACAAAGAGAAGAGAAGAGTGAGATTCACTGTAATCAATACAGAAGAATAAAGAATCAGCCAGGTCATCTGATGAACGCATGAAGGTGAAATGTTTACCTCCGTGAAGAGAGGGGGATAATCGAGAGAGAGAGAGAGAGAGAGAGAGAGAGATGATGACGTCTTTTCCTCCTCAGGAGTGTTTCATAGAATGAATGAACGAAGCGATCAGGACGATCCGCTACTGCAGCAGAGACCAAAACAGACGACTTAGACTATTCAGCAGATTAAAGCTCAACATCACCAAGTCTACCTTTAAAAAAAAAAAAAAAAAAAAAAAAAGAAGAACATAGGAAAAAGGGCTGCCAAAATCGTCGGCGACTTATTTAATAATCGACGTCGTCGTTTTAATATTTGTTAATCTGCCGCTATACTTTCACCTGTCTCGTCTGCCGTTCTGTCCTTGACGCATACGCGCAGAAGTGGTAACCGGGGTAACCCGTGATGTCACCGGAAAAGTTACGCCCAACAGTATCTTGGCTATCAATGTCCTTCCATGACAGCACGACGGCGACGCACGAGCATCTGAAAAGACAGCACGCCGTGGCTGATTTATTTTCTGACCAAGAATGACAATCTCGGTAAGCTAATTGGCTAGTTAGCTGCTAACATTAACGTCAACAGGGAGCTACCTACTTAATAGCGATGTCATGTTTGAATAGAAAATTGGTCCATTAAAAAAATGTCAGAAATGCTGCTACAAGCTGCAAAGTTCATTAAAAGCTGAATGAACTATGATATTAACTGTCTTCATTTTTAGTTAGCACATACCTTAAACACTTGAAGTAGAGCTGCAACAATTTATCGAACAATCGATTATTAATCGATTACTAAATTAATCGTCAACTATTTTGATAATCGATGAAGTCATTTAGGTCATTATTTTAGAAAAAAAAGTCCAAATTCTCTAATTTCAGCTTCATAAATGTGAATATTTTCTTCTTTCTTTGCTTCTCTGTGGCACTCCTGAATATCATTGGTTGGCTAACCAGACATCTGATGATGTCATCTTGGACTCCAAAAAAATCATTGACATTTTTCACCATTTTCTGAAATTTTATGGACCAAACAACCACTCGATTCATCGAGAGAAAAATCGAAAGAGTAATCGATTATGAAAATAATCGTTAGCTGCAGCCCTAACTTGAAGCTGGAAGCTTCAAGAAAAAAAAAAAGAAAAAAAAAAGAAAAAAAAAAAAGAAGAAAAAAAAAAAAAGACAAAAAAAGAAAAAAAAAGAGGAAAAAAAAAGAAAAAAAAGAGGAAAAAAAAAGAAAAAAAAGAAAAAAAAAGAAAAAAAAGAAAAAAGAAAAAAAAGAGGAAAAAAAAAGAAAAACAAAAGAAAAAAAGAAAAAAAGAAAAAAAAGAAAAAAAAAGAGGAAAAAAAAAGAAAAAAAAAAAAAAAAAAAAGAAGCTGGAAGCTAATGATGTTAGCTGTATGCTGCTGCAATAAGCTGCAATTTATGTATGATCCGAATAGTCGACTAATCACAAAAAATAATCGGTGACTAGTCGATTATCAAAATAATCGTATGTGGCAGCCCTAATAGGAAAACACGTAGTAAACACTGATGGCATCTTCACTGCTCAGTTTTTAAAAGTGATTTTAGAAATTCTCAAAAATCTTGTGAATTACTTTTTGTGTTTTTAATCTGGAAAACTTTTTTCTTTCTTTTTTTTAGCGTTACAACAACAAAAAAAGGAAGTTATTGGACAGAGCTGGTTAGAGTTGAATCACTTCAGCTTGTTACACAATCTGAAAGTTTAACTCAGTTTTTAATTGACTTTAATGACCAAATAAATCAGAATTCAAGCAAAAACTAATGAAAACCTGAAAACCGGATCAGCCAAAGACCGTTTAGATCTGGTTTGAAATGAGAGAGTTCAAAACACGTCAGAGGACACAAGACCAGATTAACAGGATTCGAAATATTTGGGTCTAAAATGTTGTTTTCAGGTCAAAATAGACTGAATTTGAAAACCAGATCCTGATCCTGCCACAAAAACCTGCTGACATGTTTGTTCCATGTCGCCCCCTGATGGAGAACATGTTCTTGGTCAGAAGCAGAGTCAGAAGCGGAGTGGAGGACGAACACTCCCACTCAGACTCTCTAACAGACTCTTTATCCATCAGCAGTTTCTGCTGGAGCCGTCTGAAGCTTTGCACAGAGTTCGGTACAAATCGTTCTTTCGATGAGCCGTCTCATGAACTCCATCAAAACAAAGGCAGCGCTCTGTGAAAGCGTAACTGTGAGCGCTCCTGCTCTGCTCTCCACAGACGTTACGGTAAAAATCCAGGAGGGCGACTGAATCCAGAGAGGCTGGTCTTTGGAGAAAGCAGCTGTCAGGAAAAAACGTCTTTTTATGTAAGCTAATTTATTACAAACGGTGACACGCTGACAGTATGTAATTTCCTTTAAATTGAATTTGAGTCCCTCATCATGAGGAAACGCGCACGTCACTCCGCCCAGCCGCCCAGGATGAAAAGCAATTTGCACAAAGCGTTCCTGGTTGGAGGACTTCCTGTTGACAGTTTGTCTGAATCTTACCTCAAAGTTTGAGGTGTGTGTGTGTGTGTGTGTTTTTTTTCTGTGCAGCCATGAGGAGCGCTCTGGAAATGAAAGCACGCCACTGCGTTTGGTAGACATGACCACAAACAGAAGGAAGTCCCATCAGAAAGCTATTATTTTATTCTGAGGGGGAAAGTGACGGCGTCACGCTCCCGACGTGACACGCAATTAAAAGCAGACACGCCTGACAGCCGCTCTCTGTGGCTCCTCGTTCCTCCGTCACAAACTGGAAGATCAGAGAGCGACGGTTCTGGTAACACCTGATTTAGGTGAAACTGTGAGCGCAACAGTTCCACAGCGATAGTCCTGGAGTTATAGCCCGCATCAGGGTCTGCAACCATTCAGTTACATTTACCCCCGATTGTTTACAATGCTGCAAAGTCAAAATCGATAGAGCCTGCCAGGACGGGAACAGCCTAATGTTCCATTAGAACTCGCTGCTATTCAATTACGGCCACAGTGCTGGAGAAGTTTCAGCCTAGCTCAGGTCCCCAGACGAGCCGCACGGAGAAAGTGTGAGTCAGAGGGAGGGAGTCATAAATCTTAGAGCCACAAACAGCAAAAACAAAGTTATGGCAGCCTCCCACCTTCACCCACCAGCCTTTATTTTTCTGTCGCTTGAAGCTGCAGCGACGGAAGGCGGTGAGGGAGCTTTTTTCAGTAATTGTTTCTGTTCCCTTCCTCGTGATCCTGAACTCGTTCAGTGCTGTTTTTCAGCCAGTTTTAATTATCCCAGAACACGGCGTCTCTTACCTCTCCACCTTTACACGCTAACTCCACCCTCTAATATCTCTGTAATCTCCACAGGAAGTGCAGCCTTATCCGGGCAGTCCGCTGCGTGCAGCACGGCCCGTCTCCAGGGAGCGGGGATCACGACGGGTGGAGGAGAAAGAAGATGAACAAAGACTTTAAAGATAGAGAGAGAGAAATGTCATAGACGGGGGGGGTGAGGGGGGGTGAGGGGGGGTGGGGGGGGCACACGCGCCCTCATAACAAAGAGGAGAATCTGATAAAGAGAAAAGTTGACTCAGAGACGGAGGCCACCGCAGAAAGCAGAATAAGTGAAGTTTTCGTTCTGCCTCCTGTGGTGGTGATAGGTCGTCATGAGGTCCCTATGGGGACAATTACAGGACCAAGTGGTGTGTGTGTGTGTGTGTGTGTGTGTGTGTGTGTGTGTGTGTGTGTGTGTGTGTGTGTGTGTGACTGAATAAAAGCCTTGGAGGGAGTGAAACAGAGAGAGCGATGAAAAGAGAGAACGCAGCATCTTTAGAGTCTTTAACTCACATCAGTCCCTTAAAGTGAGAGTCGTCCTCTGACTCCACACTGACTCATCTTCACATCACAGCATATAAACTGTACTCAACTCCAGTTCTTGAGTCAAAGTACTGATACTCCTGGTCAGATTTTACTCAACTACGGTGGAAAAATCTTACTCAAGTTAAAGGACATTTTTCTATCATCAGCTCCTTGTTTTCTCAGTGCGTATACAGAACCTTCTCTCTCTCTGAAACCACCTCATGATGAACTGACTTACATGTTAAACCTCCTCTGTAAAAACATCAGCATCAAAATGCAATAAAAACAAGAAGGACAGATACTGTCATTTTTTATTTAAATATGCTCACCAAAAAAACAAAAAAACAGGAGGGTCTTATTTTCTCCCCACACGGTCACTATGTGGGAGTTTACTGTTCAGTTCATCACAACAAACAAACTACACTCTGCTTTCATGAAGTCCTCCTGTTGAACCTAAATCTGTGAATGGAAAACAAATGTATAATAATCAGATGATCTGTGGAAAAGAGGAGAGTAAATATGGAGGAAATGGGGACGGGACTAGATAAGCTCTGCTTCTCCCGTCTTCACTTTCAGACATGAACAACTTGATCAGCTATTGACAATGTGTGATGTTGTATAAGTGTGCTGACGTGACCCAAATAAATAAATAAATAAATAAATAAATACATAGATAAATAAATAAATAAATAAATAAATAAATAAATAAATAAATATATATATATATATGTGTGTGTATATGTATATATATATATATATATATACATATATATATATATATATAGATATATATATATATATATAGATAAATATATACATAGATAAATATATATATATATATATATATATATATATATATATATATATATATATATATATAGATAAATATATACATAGATAAATATATATATATATATATATATATATATATATATATATATATATATATATATATATATTTATCTATGTATTTATTTATTTATTTATTTATCTATGTATTTACATATATATATATATATATATATATATATATATATATATATATATATATATATATATATATATATATATATATATATAAATACATAGATAAATAAATAAATATATAAATATATAAATACATAGATAAATAATAAATAAATAAATAAATTTAAAAAAAAACAAAAACAAAAAAAAAACACTTGGCTTCATGGCAACATAACACACACCTTAATGAAACCTGTAAACCACACAAAATCGACCCTGAATTTTCCGTGTCTGTGGAAAGTGACGCAAATCCCTAAAAGATGAAGCACATTTAGTCCTGTAGACATATTTTTAAATTCATCCCAGGAGTGAGCGGTGACTGTGATTGGTTCCCTTCTGTGAGGGCCGCAGCTAGTGGCCAATGGAGTTGAAAGAACAATATTTGTCTTTGAAATGTAGTGGAGTGAAAGACAGAAGTTTCCAAAAATATAAATACTCAAGTAAAGTACAGATACTCAAAAAAAGTACTTAAGCGCAGTACTCAAGTAAATGTACTCTGTTACTGTCCACCACTGAGAGCACACAGATACAAACAAGCTGAATCCACTCAAACATGGATTTAAAGACAGGAACTAAACCTTTAACAGCACACCTACAGCAGCGTCATACAGCACACCTGTCCATCAGGTGGCGACAGACGCCGAACGCCACAGTTTAAATATTTGTTCTGACAAATTTAGAAACGATGTCATTACCTCCACACCTCAGTAATGAGTCTGCTCACTATGGACCAACAATAACGTCACCTTCTTTTTCAGTTGAATCACAACAACATGTTTGTGATCAAGCAACCCCCCCCCCCCTCTAAAATCCACCCCTCCCACCTGCAGTAATTATACCCACAGGCCCGAGGAGGGGTGGGGGGAAGAGGTGGGGGGGGGTTAAGGTGACGCTCTGCAGCAACAAAGTTTCTTTGAAGCTTCAAACTAAGAACTGCGGCTGGTTTTAATTTAGAACCATCAATTAACGGTGCTTTTTAAAAAAATCAAACAACAACCTGAAAACAATCAACCCCCCAGCTTCACCCGGCTGTGAGCGGCTCTGATTGGGGGTTGATTTTGGTGAAGGCTGCTGACAAAGCGGAGGACCTTTTTCGGATGCTGGTGATGTCGTGTAATTGGTGTTTTTAGAGGATTAATCCCATCCTGAGTATTTCATAGAGTCATTCTGTGGACGTGTTTACCTGAGCCACTCTTTGAGCGGTGACTCAACTGGTGGAAGTTTTGAACAGAGGTTTTCTGAAGGAGCTGATTTCTCATCATCATCAGCACAGAGTCCAGGGCTCAACTGGCCAATGGCCTTCAAACGCGTCTGTTCCTACATGTCTCATCCAAAGCGTAGAGACCACCACAGACCACATCCAGTATCCTCTAAGTCCTGCCTCGTGATGCTGCTCCCAGGACTGAGAGTTTGACGTCTCACCTGCTTTATTCAGCGGTCACACACTCTTCTGACTCTCAGCGCTTCCCAGGTGCCTCTGAATTCCTGCAGACCACCTTGTTGTGTCTCTCCGGCTCTTCTTACTTCTTCCTTACTGGATCATCCACCTCGCTCTGCTACCTGGAACCTGTTTGCACAGCTGAAGCACACATCATGCCTGTCTTTACTTGATGTTTACCCAACATGATGTTAAATCCAGGCCTGTGCTGCCAACATCACTTCAAGCGTCGTCTTTGACCTCACAGTTCTTCAAGATCTATCTGCAAGGTACGTACATGTGAACAAAACAAACGCTCCAATTCCACCCCAAAAAAAAGCTGACTCAGAGAATGAAGCTATTCTCCAACCAGCCAATCAGATGTCTCCCTGAGCTGTTTGTGTCTGTTTGGTTGTGAGCGCTTCACACGCAGTCTTCTGTATTCAGCTCTCACTGGGAGTCCTGAGGCCTGTACTACGAAGCTGGATTTTCTCTTAGCGAGGTAACTTCTGGGTTAACCCTGGATTTTCTGTACTACAAAGCTGGTTCACTTCTTACCGAGATGAATCGCCGTGGCAACTTATGCTGAAAGGCTAACCTGCTCCAGAGCAGGTTAAGATCTTGATAAGAGATCAACGAGTAGAAAAACAACACCTCCTGACCAATCAGCTTTCTTGTAAAAGACCCCGCCCATTTTTAGAAGATCCTGTGGATGTTGGTGCACCGAGCGCTCAGGAGAGAGAGAGTTTTTAGGGAGAGATGCGATCCTTTTAATGTTCACGAGGTCATTCTGTACAAGAGATTCAGATTTTCATCAAATGCTCTGAACTTCATTTGTCAGCTGATGGATCCATAAATAAATAAATTCAGTTGATTTCATCCAAACATCAGAGACAGAGTGAAGAAATAAAGCCTCACTGAGCGTCCGTTCAGCTCCACTGTTTGCATCTTAAATAATGATGTTAATAATAATGGTCACGCATGGCAACGCACTCAGACGGGGGCGGAGCCTCAAAACTCAATGGCAAATCTAAACCAAAGTTTGGACACTGATGAAGAGCTCTGCTCCAAACGTCTGAGCTGTAATAAAGTCAAAGTGAGTGATCAGACTTCTGTTTATATTGTCCTATGAATTAATGTTGGATAATCTCATGAATTACACATTCACAGAGTCACAGTTTGCTGACAGCATCACTTCCTGGATTTTGCTGCAGTAACAGTGTTTCTTTTGGAGTCTTGATGACGTGTTTAAATTCTTTGTATCTCTAAAGAATACCTGTCTGCTCCTCCACGGTAAAGTCGGCTGCTCTGCAGGTTTTCTCCTGTCTCTTCATGTTTGTGATTGGTCAGACGCTGCAGACTCCACCCCTTTAATGTGAGCGCGCTCTGATCAAGGCTGGAAGACTCTGGATTGACTCTGAGTTGATATCCAGCTTCGTAGTACCGCTTATCAGGACTGTGGACGTCTCGTTAAGTCAACCCAGAAAACGGAGAGAGATCCTGGATGAGTTAATCCAGCTTCGTAGTACAGGCCTCTGGTGTTCCATTTAGATTTCCCCTCAATGCAAAATCTGCACCAGATGTTTCTGACAGGGGCGGATCACAGCTGTGTGTGGGGGGGGGGTCCTCTCCAGCCCCCCCTGCTGCTCTCGTTAGATCCTGACGTTAACGTGTTTTTGAGATCTGATTCTGGATTCTGGAGTCTTTGTTTGTAAACACAGACACAAAATGTACTCAGTCAGTCTTCAAACTCACTGACCCCCTCCCTCAACGATCTCTTGCCAAAGATGAATGTCGGACTGTCGGGGTAAACCTTCCCGATTTACACCGACTTTGAATGAACTCAACATCTATGAATGTTTAAATTTGTTACGATTAGATAAACAGACTTTGTTTTAGCTTCTGTCTCTTTAAGGCCTCCTGCGCCACAAGCTTCCTTCCCTCTGATTGGCCAGCCCTCTGGAGGCCTGTCAGGGGCAGAGCTTTGCGCAGACCTTGGTGTTTGAGGCCTGGCCATGAACTCCAGTGTGTGAGATCCTTATGTGATGACCTCATCGTTTCAGGGAGTCTCCTGAAGCTCTGGTGAAGATACCCCCTCTTTAAACGTGACCATATTACCCGTTTACTTCTTGCTCCATCTCTCGTATTCTAGATTTCTCTGTTGTCGGGTCGTTCTTGCGTCTTTAACCTTCTCCTGCCTCTTTGTTGTTACGTCTCTTTCTTTCCCTCAGAACAAAGTCACAGCTGCTGTGAATGCCTCGCCGGTAAATCAGAAGGTAAATAAGAGAAATCTCAGTCCTGAACCGTCGCCGTGGTTCCCTCTTCGGTCTTTTGTCCGCTCATCTCTCCGCAGCACATCTCTTCACAAAACAAGCAGAAAGCTGTTTTGTCCTCGGGGGAGTTTAGCAGATTCTTTTGATTCGGCGCTCCCCCAGTGAAGCCACGATCCACAGTCAAAGCGCCGCGACCGTCGGTTTCAAAATAAGAGCACGCCTGCTGCTGGTAAATGGAGGGGCAGCAGCAGCAGCTCGCTTTTATGGAAGGCGATGAGCGAATGCCTCATTCAGTCACTCAAGCAGAAATATGCACTGGCTTCCCCCAGAGACACGACCCATCAATAACCTCCAAAGGTGAGAGAAAAAGATGTTTGACAATGACAACAAAGGATATTTCAAGGTGATCCTTCATTCTCCACAGAGAAGAACTAACACACATTCCAGCTTTCAAAGCAATGATTGACTCATTAATGGTAAGCCTTGACATTTTCAACACACACACACACACACACACACACACACACACACACACACACACACACATATTCTTGGACTTAGATTCACTGACTCAAAGAATCAGACTCATTCTCAGTGTGAGTAAAACGTACAAAACTTAGCAGAGGCAGAAATAAAAAGCAGCGAGCAGAGAGCGCTCAGAGAGGAAACAGTCTTTCCATCAATACTGAGAAAACACAACCGAAACCTTTGTGATGTCAAAGCTTTTCAAAACGTTCTCCCAGATTCAATGGAGTGAAAGAAACATTGTTCAAATCTGTCCTCTTGTTTTTTTTTTCCTGGTTAATGTGTCGTTTGTTCGTCTTCCTGGTCCCTTTTCCTCCATCTCCTCGCTGTCACTCTACCATCTCACTCCTCTCTCGCTCTGATTCCTCCACTCGCCCTCTCCTGCTCCTCCTTTGGTTTTTATCTTCACTCAGTTTCCTCTCTGATCAACACGTCTCAAGTCTTCTGCAGTTTATCACTTTGGAAATCATTCAGAGGACCGACGTGGTTCCTGTGTCTCATTGTTTGTGGACGTGGAGAAAACATAAAAACAGTTGCAGAACACTGCCAGACCAGCAGAGGGCAACAACAACAATCCTCAGCATCAGTACGTCAGCATCCTTCTAGATCCTACAGACCTGTGATACTTCATCAATCAAAGCCGAAGTGTTCCAATTCAAGTCCACATCAAAACCAGTCTTGTGGAAGTACCTGGATGTGGACTCGCCCGACCCCTTTTACCAGGTCTTTTCACAGTTACAATCCCACAATGCAATTTGCATCGTTCAGCGAGAAACTCAAACAATGACTGATGATGAGGAGAAGACGCACAACTGTCAGTAATCGTTGCTGCTGTGTAAAAATAGGCTAAAGAATCTTATTTGTGACGGAGAACGTTGGATGAGTCGAGTACAGTTATACGTCAACAAAGTGCCGGCAATGCAACCAGCGACAACGTGCAGGTACAAAGGAAGGGACGCTGGTAAAGTCCACTGCTGCTCCAATAGCTGCAGGATCTTTCTGCAGACTCCTGGAACCTCTGAAGTCTGAAGTTCCAGAGAATTCAAGTTCAAATTTGTGAACTTTGGATTGAGAAACAGCCCATAAAAGGGGACAGACGCGCTGTGTAGCACTGCAGTTAGCCTGTTAGCATGGAGGAGATTCAGCAGCACTGCAGTTAGCCTGTTAGCGTGGAGGAGATTCAGCAGCACTGCAGTTAGCCTGTTAGCATGGAGGAGATTCAGCAGCACTGCAGTTAGCCTGTTAGCATAGAGGAGATTCAGCAGCACTGCAGTTAGCCTGTTAGCATGGAGGAGATTCAGCAGCACTGCAGTTAGCCTGTTAGCATAGAGGAGATTCAGCAGCACTGCAGTTAGCCTGTTAGCATGGAGGAGATTCAGCAGCACTGCAGTTAGCCTGTTAGCGTAGAGGAGATTCAGCAGCACTGCAGTTAGCATGTTAGCATGGAGGAGATTCAGCAGCACTGCAGTTAGCCTGTTAGCATGGAGGAGATTCAGCAGCACTGCAGTTAGCCTGTTAGCATGGAGGAGATTCAGCAGCACCACAGTTGGCCTGTTAGCCTGTTAGCATGTTAGCCTGTTAGCATGGAGGAGATTCAGCAGCACTGCAGTTAGCCTGTTAGCATGGAGGAGATTCAGCAGCACTGCAGTTAGCCTGTTAGCATGGAGGAGATTCAGCAGCACTGCAGTTAGCCTGTTAGCATGGAGGAGATTCAGCAGCACCACAGTTGGCCTGTTAGCCTGTTAGCGTGTTAGCCTGTTAGCATGGAGGAGATTCAGCAGCACCGCAGTTAGCCTGTTAGCATGGAGGAGAATCAGCAGCACTGCAGTTAGCCTGTTAGCATGGAGGAGATTCAGCAGCACCACAGTTGGCCTGTTAGCCTGTTAGCGTGTTAGCCTGTTAGCATGGAGGAGATTCAGCAGCACTGCAGTTAGCCTGTTAGCATGGAGGAGATTCAGCAGCACTGCAGTTAGCCTGTTAGCATGGAGGAGATTCAGCAGCACCACAGTTGGCCTGTTAGCCTGTTAGCGTGTTAGCCTGTTAGCATGGAGGATATCCAGCCTGTGCTGGTTTTGATGGGGCTTTATTCTCTGCAGATGGGTTTGTTGACTCTTGAAAGGAGACGAGCTGTAGAGACGAAGCCGTCTGAAGCCGGTCGAAGACCTGAAACACCAGGCGGCTCCCTCGTCTGAAGCATGGAGACAGCAGAGACGGAGCGGTGTTACGGTTTAAAATGAGCCCGTTGATGGAGGACTTTCAGCATCCTCCTCAAACCGCTTCAGATCCTCATTAAATCCTGATCTGAGGAGCAGATTCTGACTCATATGTCAAACTAAACACGGACACATTCAGAGGACTTCTTCTTCTTCTTCTGTGTTTGAACAGCTGCTGTAAACTGGATATCCACTGACACGTTCAGCTGAAGGTCACCAGTTTACAGGGTCACTCTTTAAACTGGAACACCGGGAGCTGACAGAGACACATTCAGACCATCAGGCTCAAAGGAGACCATTGATTAGGAAGTACTAAACCAAGTCCAGCACAGCTGGGGTCAGCTTGTTGATAAAATCACTGTGGCTGCTCCTCCAATCAGAAACACTCAGCCTGCAGGCTCCGCCCCCTAACGTTCCTGGACTTGTGGAACATATAACAGTAGATCCTTCATTTACATGTGAAATGCAGAAAATGTAGCATCGACTCCAGAGGGCCTTAAAGCAGCAGTCTGAAGGGTCTTAACAGTCCGTCCCTGCATTGTTTATGTTTTCAGGACCATGATATGCAGAGACCGAGTGGAGGATCTGGGCCGACATGTTTATCTTCATCCCTATTTTTAGCTCAGTGTCTGAACGCAGCTTCACATACATCTGATCAGCTCTCTGTCAATCAACCGTCACATCACTCTGAGTCTGCGCCGCAACATCACTCATATTCTGCTCTCAGATCCTCCTTACTACACTATTACAAACACACACACACACACACACACACACACACACACACACACACACACACACTGTATTTGTAAGCGTGACAGTAATTCTGTCCTTCTCTCCTGCTTACTGTTTCACACAAATGAGCGTGCGCACACACACACACACACACACACACACACACACACACACACACACACACACACACACACACACACACATACACACACACACACACACACACTGTATTTGTAAGCGTGACAGTAATTCTGTCCTTCTCTCCTTACTTTTTCACATAAATGAGCGTGCACACACACACACACACACACACACACACACACACACACACACACACACACACACACACACACAGGTTGTCCTATATAGAGTGACATAAAGTCTGTGCTGCCTGAGCTGACAGATTCAATGATGATTTTGTGTGTGATGGATGGACACATGGAGGAGCGCTGGATCATATGCAGCGCTGTAATAATGTATCACACACACACACACACACACACACATACACACACACACACACATGACTTATAGGCCCAGACTGCTGGGAGAGGCATCTGAGTGCTGCTCATTATAAGAGCAGAAACAACACACACACACACAAACTGTACACCACCACCAAAGCTCAGCTTAACACACACACACACACAGACAGAAAGGGTTAAAAATCAGCTGAGTCTGACGACTGAAAACAAGTTTAACATGAACCCAGCGTCCCATCAGGACCTGGTCTAGGAGCGGTCATGTGGTCTTACCCTTCGAGACTGGATCTCTTTGACGTATAAAGGCAGCAGGAACTCGGACACGCCCTCCAGTCTCACTCCTTCCTTGGTCACCCGCAGTTTGCCCATGCCATCCTGCAGAGACGTGAGCAGAGAGAGAGAGAGACGGAGAAACATCAGTGAGTTTAAACAGGTTTAGATTTACAGAGAACAGAGCTGTTCACTGAGAGTGAAAACACACTTCAGGTCAGTCATAAGAACAACGTGACAACAAACAGGGTCACAAAGGGATGGAAAATCTCAGGTAGAGTTCAGCAGTGGTGATTTTAGGGAGTGGCCTGGGGTGGCCGGTGCCACCCCTGAAATCTCATTGGCCACCCCTGTTGCCACCCCAGATCTGATAGGTAGTTGGCCAAGTTCGTCAACACGAGAAACAAGAGAAACGCTGTCAATCAATGGTGATAGCTAACTGACGGATCTAGGGTCAGTTTTATATATATATATATATATATATATATATATATATATATATATATATATATATATATATATATATATATATATTTGTGTGTGTGTGTTATAGAGAGTATAATTCCATGATACAATGGCCACCCAGTTTAACTTTGTGTCCCATTCTGGCCACCCCGGTAAAAATGTCCTGGATACGCCACTGGATTTCAGGAAAATTTCCACGGGAATTTTAGCTCGGGAATATTTGAATTTTCACAAGTTTATTGTCGTCAAGTTAAATTAATTTTTCTAAAAATTCACTTTCATTTTGTCTGGGAAATTTTCAGAACTTTTTTCTCAATATTAACTTGATTTAAAAATATTACATTAGAGATGTTTGAATGTATTTCTGCTCAGTAACTATTTCATTTAGCAGACTGTCATAATAAACTGAAATTAAAAATTGATTTACTCATCTGTATGACCAGGGACATGCAGTTCATATAAATTCCCCCAAAAAATTCCTGTTGATTTCCAAACAATTTCATGGAAAGTTTCCAACTTTGAAAATTCCTGGAATTGTGCAACTCTGATACCAAACAGTGAATTATAGTCAGAGCTAGGACGGCTTGTTAGAGGGGATCTGTAACAACGACCTGAAACGTAGTTAAAAAATAAAAATAAAAGAATGAAATAAAAATGTTTGGTTTTTTTAGTTACATTTTGGGTTGTTGGTACAAATTGGTCTCTACCGAGGTCTTTTTATTTTAGAGTCGACGTCAGATCTGTCGTTTTCTCGTCTTCGTATGATGAATATCTGTTTCAATGTGATCCAAAGTGAACTCCAGCAGGTTTATAGGAAGAAAAAACCCAGACTGCATAATTATAATCATAATAAAACATTTAGTTATACATCACGTTTCAATACAAGTAACACTGTTTCACAATGAATAGAAAAACAGGTCAAACTGAACTGAAAACAATAAACCAGTTAAAACAAAAGCAGCCAAGCGAAAATAAAACAAAAACAAAAATATAAATAAACAAAATAAATCCATAAGTATACACAGTAAAATCAGAGTATAAAGACTTTTCTGTAAAAATAGGTCTTCAGCAGGGACCGAGTGTGAAGGTCTGTTCTGGTTTTTGTTCGAAGCTGGGTCGCTGTGTTTTGGACTGCTGGTCTACAGTGGACCGGTCTCTTATTGATACAGGGTTCTGAAGCTCATTGTCATCAGGAACCATACTGGAAATGAGGCGGGCTTTGAGCCTCCTCACTAACAGCTGCAGGACGCCCACCTGTCAGTCAGCTGAGCTGCGTCTCTGATTGGACAAACTTGTCATCTTGAGATCTTCTAGTGGTCTAGTCTCCCTCTAGTGGACACTAGATGAACTGCTTCATTTCTTACAGCTGAAGGTTGCTGCTTGGCAACAACGAGACAATTTGCACAGGACAGGAAGTTGAGTACAGCATTAGTTTTCAGATACATGGAACCCACAGAGGACCTTCGGCTCATGGTTCCTGCTGTAGGCGTGTGCTGGTTTGGTACCAACATGCCTGAGATATAAGTTGTGTTACTGGATTTATCAACTGAAGCATTTCTGTCATGATAAAAAGATGAAACATTATGAAGAAAATGTCTTAATTACATCTTCTGATGCAAACTGAACTTCTGGATACGCTGAGGCTCGTAAAGAGAGCCTCCTCACTGGTTTGGAAAAAGCTGCGCCCATTCACTCATGCCGTGACGCGTGTCTGTAAAGTTGTGTTAAATCAAACTTTGATGTTGCATCCTCTACGTCACGGCAGCATTTTCAGACCAGCTCACCGGCTCTTTCTGCTCCGTTGTGCCACATTTTACAGATTCCACACGAGTGAATGCTTGAAAGACTGTTGGATCAGACTTACATGGTGAGATTAAATTCCTGTCAAACAGCCATGCAGGGTATTAGGGTAGTAGGAGCTTTTACAGAGCAAAGAACAGCTACTGTACCATGTCAAATCGGTGCTTAGGATCAGTGACAGTACAGAGAGTTCAGCAGAGCTGCAGCTGCTCCACTCATGTGCTGTGGTCGGAGCTCCGTCAGGCTGCTGGCTGCTGCTCTGTGGACGGAGTCTGAATTCACATCCTCACTTTACGACAAGTGTGAATTAATTTTATCTTTGGAGATGAAATTTAGTCCCTCAACAACATCAAAATAGTCCCACAACCCCTCACAATAATTTGTTTTGACAACAGATGAATGTGTTTTTTGATTGCTGCAGTAGAATCATCAGGAAGTATAAGTTGCACTGAAAGAATGAAGCCTTTCAGATTAAAATGTACTTTAGAGAGAGAGAGGAGGCTGTAAGGTAGAGACAATGGGAGGATGAAACAATGAGGAGAGCAGGAGCAGAAACGGTAAATGAGGACAGCGGCGCAGCAGCAGAATAAATTAAATGAGAGAAAACGGTGGACCTGTCATGCCTCTGCTGTTTTAACTCGTGCACTGAACTTTTAAAGGTCCCAGCAGTGAGCTGCAGATATGAACACGTCTGACCAAACCCTACCCAAATTTACTGATAAAAAAAAAACTGTAGTTAACAAGATAATAAGATCACGAGTTTGCCCAATGAGAGACACGGATGATTTAACTGACATGTAAACTTTTAGCCAAAATACTAAAAGCCCGCCTCTTTTCCTCAAGCTCTCGACCAAATGGGTTGAATTCAGCCTTTCAATTTGGCTCCAGTGTCCCCACAGCCCAGTGTTCCCACGGCCCAGTGTTCCCACGGCCCAGTGTTCCCACAGCCCAGTGTTCCCACAGCCCAGTGTTCCTATGGCTCAGTGTTCCCACGGCCCAGTGTTCCCACAGCCCAGTGTTCCCACAGCCCAGTGGTCCTACGGCCCAGTGTTCCCACGGCCCAGTGTTCCCACGGTGTTCCCACGGCCCAGTGTTCCCAAGGCCCAGTGTTCCCACGGCCCAGTGTTCCCACAGTGTTCCCACGGCCCAGTGTTCCCACGGTCTTCCCACGGTGTTCCCACGGCCCAGTGTTCCCACGGTCTTCCCACGGTGTTCCCACGACCCAGTGTTCCCACGGCCCAGTGTTCCCAAGGCCCAGTGTTCCCACGGCCCAGTGTTCCCACGGTGTTCCCACAGCCCAGTGTTCCCACGGTCTTCCCACGGTGTTCCCAAGGCCCAGTGTTCCCATGGCCCAGTGTTCCCACGGTGTTCCCAAGGCCCAGTGTTCCCACGGTGTTCCCAAGGCCCAGTGTTCCCACGGTGTTCCCAAGGCCCAGTGTTCCACGGCCCAGTGTTCCCACGGTGTTCCCACGGCCCAGTGTTCCCACAGCCCAGTGTTCCCACGGTGTTCCCAAGGCCCAGTGTTCCCACGGTGTTCCCAAGGCCCAGTGTTCCACGGCCCAGTGTTCCCACGGTGTTCCCACGGCCCAGTGTTCCCACGGTGTTCCCACGGCCCAGAGTTCCCACGGCCCAGAGTTCCCACAGCCCAGTGTTCCCATGGCGTTCCCACGGCCCAGTGTTCCCACAGCCCAGTGTTCCCATGACCCATTGGGACCATCGGGCAGTGGGAACACTGGGCTGACCCCTCAGAAACAGATGGTAGACGTCACACAGTTTAGTCCATGTCATGTTTTCATGTGATTCTCAGTCTATTTCCATCAGACGTTCTTGTCACTGTGAAGAACACTGAGTGAGCAGCAGAGTCTAAGCTGTGTACAGAGAGATGCATTAAAACCCAACGAGCTTGAAATCCGTTCTCATGCTGTGGATTTTTCAGAACTCTACAGGAGCATACGTAAAAATAACAGCGTGTATGTTCTCTTACAGTCTGAACAAACGGTCTCCATCCACTTTGATAATTAGATACGAAAGGTTCAGGGAACCAGATCCCAACACAGAGCCAGCATCGATCTGTTTCCTTCAAATTAAAACTGAGCTAACCAATTCATAACAAAGGTGTGCAACCTTGAAAACTTGAAACACAGTCCTGACCTCATAAATTAGTCTACATATGGTCTACAAACACACAGGCCCTGACAAAAGAGGTACTGTAAAGAAATCAGAGCGTCAGATCGATCGCCCGAGGCAGCCTGAGGTTTCACTGTTGTTCTTGGATCTATAGTCATTACACTGAATATACAGTGGAGCACAGAGCTTATTTAATAAGCCATAACGCATCGGCCGGGGGAATCAGGACCGAGCTGGCTGCATGGATTACACAGAGAGAGAGAGAGAGAGAGAGAGAGGGATTCAGTCGCTACATTCCCTGAATTTCCTCTCTGATCCTCCCTCTCTTCCACTCACTCTCTAACTCTCTGCCTCAGCCCCAAACACGGAGCCGTGATGTTCAAACTAATCAGGTGGTTTTTATTCCACCTCACTGCCCGCTGTCCGGAACCGACGCCTCCTTCTGATCCAACATGACAGCTCTCCCTCTTCCTGCGTCGCTCACGCGCGGCTCGTCTTTTTGTTTCATTTTCAATCCGGCATGCATCGTCGGATTGAATGGCACATGAACAATATTGCCGGAGCCTGGGATACAATGGGAATTCATCAACAAACAGAAGAAAATGAGTAAATCTCTCCATTCATCCATTTAGCTGTGGTTGTCGGGCGCTCTCCCTCCCTCACTGAGGCTTTTCTTTGTCCTCCGTCTCTCCAGCAGTTGCACTCTTTCTCAATATTAAATTAGTTTTGGATCAGAGGTTGTATCGCGCCTCGTAGCGGGGCTGAGCTCATTTTAAATGAAACGCACACCCCGGTAATAATGCTGAAAGGGATTAATAATCAGGCAAAAATTGGAAATAAACCCTTCAATTATTCATAATTGAGGGAGCGTTTATTTCAGGCACATCAGGTTCCAGGTAAGTGAAGGAAACAACCAGCACAGCACGCTTTGCAAAGACTCAGAGTCGGTGCTCTTACTGAAATCTGAAGACATGAGAAGAAGAAGAAAAGAGCTCATTATGTGTCAGCAGGCCTGAGCGATGACAGCGCAGCGTTCACTTCCCGGTGTGTTCACCTGACAGCGGCGGAGCTCTGAAGTGAGGAACCACAAACAAGACCCAACGTGCCGTCAGCAGGTCGTCCTGTCCGACAGACTCAAAGCAAACTTAAGGAAACATGACGACGTTAAACACACACCTCAGACTAAAGTCAACACAGCTGAAGGGACAGCTGAGGGGACAAAGAGACAGGAAAAGAAAGTCAACAAATAAGTTAAAGGCGCCATTTTTATACATTCGCCTTTTCCCAATCCGTGATTTAAAACGAGACTATCAACACCAAAACTGGATATCTCTAGATGTTACTCTCAGGCCCCGTTTACACGACAACATTTCACAGCGTTTCACTCAAAAACACAAAAAAAAGGCAGAGAAAAAAAATCTGCATTTACACGCTGTAGTATGTAGCAACAGATGAACATGCCGTTTACACGGCAACGGTGGCTGTGGCGCTTTCTGAAAAATTCCACCCTGGAGGTAGTTTCATAAATTTCTGTTTCAGTTCGGCTAAAACGCCGTTTCCGCGCAAACGAAAGGCCAACGATACTTTTGCGTTTCATCCTAAAACCGTCGTCGTGTAAACGGGACTTCAGACTTCCCAGGAGAAGATAAATCTGCAACGTCAAGCCCAACGTCCTGGAAGCTGAACTACAAACTGACTTTACAAAGTTTTATCAGGGTCACCTGATAAAAGTTGTCCTGAGCAAAGAAAAACATAGTTAAAAAGAACATCTGCTCTCTAAAACAAGTGCACTACTTTTGGACAGTTGGTGACGGCGCTCATGGGAAATGGAGTCTTTGTCTAATTCCTGCCACAGGTGTCACTGCAACCAACGCCAAACGCATCGTCCTCACAGAGCCTCTGATGATGAAGACACACTCCTCATCTCTGTCTGTCTGTGATGCACTGCTCGGTTCTTTGCTGATGACTCTCTTATTTGTCTAAAAACATCGGGTCCAGTTTCTCCTCAGACCAGTTCTTTGGCCTCCTCTAAAAATGAATTTAGGACTCATGAAACTGAAC
>CM061145.1:938923-1151423 GCA_030710495.1 Labroides dimidiatus
GGCACTTCTAATATTCAGGTCTGTTGTAATTTTTCACACAACCTTTTATGTCAGCTGGAAGATGTGGAAACAGAGAGAGAGAGAGAGAGAGAGAGAGAGAGAGAGAGTCACCTCTGCCTTGGAGAGGAGCAAAGTAAACGACTAAAAAGTTGCACAAATTAGGAAACTCAGACGGCGTTTTCTTCGTCCTTTTGCCTTTCTGACAACTCGCAGACGTCGTATAGTCGCTCTGCTCCTCTGGCGAAGCCTCGGCTCGGTCCTTGGGCTGACTTTATGATGAGAAATGAGAGGATACACCCCAACTTCGTTGTGTTTTGCTGCTCTGTCTTAAAACTTCTGATCACTGTCGGGTCAATGTTTGACGGCCCTGCAGCGTTTGCTCCAGAAATAGCATGAAACCAAACGGTAACGGAGGGAAGAATGAATTCAGTTTAACTCATTACACCTCAAATGAGGGCTGACTCTGAGCGGCTCCCCCAGGAGACTCCCCCCCTCATACTGCAGGTCCCCTGAAATCTGTTTTGGAGGTAACAGCCTTATTGACAGGTTCTGAGCTCAGAAAGTCAAGCTAGCTTAACGGCTCCCTCGGGGCTGTATCCCAGCAGCCGCTGCATGCATAGCATCTCCTTTCTTTATCTCTCCCTCTCCTCTCTGCCTCTCTGACTCTTCCTCTACTCTTCTTATCTGTCCTCCGTGCTCTTCGCTCAGACTGCTCAGACTCCCTGGATCCCCCCCGTGCTCTGGCATGGCTCTGACGCTGTTAAACCATGTCTAAAATTGAGTGAGGTTCCCGTCGGAAGCTGCAGGTGGAGGAGCGTCCTGATGACAGACATGGATTTATTCCAGCTCATCCTCTTTTAAAGGTGCGTATTGTTGATCGGCTCCCAGCTGCTGAGTTCATTTACTGTAAATGCAGACTCAGCTCTTCCTCCATCTGTTTCACATTAAAACACTTCCAGCAGTTCAGAGGGGGGGGGGGGGGGGGGGGGGGTAGCATCCCTCCGCCTCCATAAACAGAACTTTTAAATTTACAGTAAAACAGACCAGGTAGAACAGCTCCGCTTCATTAAAATGATGTCATTCCAGGTGGATAAACAGTTTATCCAGGTGACTGACAGGAGGAGAGAGCACCTGACCGATGAGTGGGAGCAGGGCGTCTCCTGCTTGGAGCGCTAACTGTGCATAAATGAGCTCAGACTCAGTGATTCGGTTTCAATCTGACCTCGCTGTCTGGCTTTAACCTGCTGGTTTGTTTTTCTACCAGCTGGAAACTTCAGTAACAAGAGGTGTTATAACATCTGCAGACCTGCGGCTTGAACCGAGAGTCTACGATGGAAATCAAACCACCACCTGATAACGACACAACAACATAAAGAGGATTCAAATTAATGCACAAAAACACCGCGTGATGACATTTCCATCTACACCTCACACCCATTACCTCTGTGAGTCTTTCTTCTGCATGACAAAGCTTAAAGAGGGGGTACTCAGCTTTAAAGAGAGGGTATTCAGCTTTAAAGAGGTGGTATTCAGCTTTAAAGATAGGGTATTCAGCTTTAAAGAGGTGGTATTCAGCTTTAAAGAGGTGGTATTCAGCTTTAAAGATAGGGTATTCAGCTTTAAAGAGAGGGTATTCAGCTTTAAAGAGGTGGTATTCAGCTTTAAAGATAGGGTATTCAGCTTTAAAGAGGTGGTATTCAGCTTTAAAGATAGGGTATTCAGCTTTAAAGAGAGGGTATTCAGCTTTAAAGAGGTGGTATTCAGCTTTAAAGATAGGGTATTCAGCTTTGAAGAGGTGGTATTCAGCTTTAAAGAGAGGGCATTCAGCTTTAAAGAGGTGGTATTCAGCTTTAAAGATAGGGTATTCAGCTTTAAAGAGGTGGTATTCAGTTTAAAGAGGTGGTATTCAGCTCTAAGGAGGTAGTATTCAACTTTAAAGAGGTGGTATTCAGCTTTGAAGAGGTGGTATTCTGCTTTAAAGAGAGGGTATTCAGCTTTAAAGATAGGGTATTCTGCTTTAAAGAAAGGGTATTCAGCTTTAAAGAGAGGATATTCAGCTTTAAAGGTAGGGTATTCGGCTTTAAAGAGGTGGCATTCAGCTTTAAAGAGGTGGTATTCAGCTTTAAAGAGGTGGTATTCAGCTTTAAAGAGGTGGTATTCAACTTTAAAGAGGGGGTATTCTGCTCCTGCTGGACTGCTACTGGATGTTCAGACTGAAGGTTTGCAAATTTTCAGACTTCTATATATCCATGTGTCGTAGAAATCCCTGAATCTGTCTGTAAACTTTACATATGTAGTTACAACCTCTTTAATCTTGCTTTCTGTTTGTACTATTTTAACTGTTTTTGTTCTGTTTTTTTTTCTCACTTGTTGGACTGTACTTCTTTACTTTTTGTTTGTCTGCATTTTATCCTTAACCTTATAAAGCGTCTGAGTTTTTTAAAAGCGCTCTATAAAAAAAAAATGTAATTTTATTATTATTATTTATTTTATTTATTTATTTATTTATTTATATTTTTTTGTTGTTAAAACGACACGTCATCATATAAGGATCTCCAAACCCGTTCATGACATGTTGGACAGGCCTCAAACACCAAGGTCAGCCCCAGACATGCCTCAAGAGGGGTGGCCAATCAGAGAGAAGGGGGTCTGTGGAGCGAGGAACCTTAAAGAGACCGCAGCCAAAATGAATCGTTCCAGGCAATGGCTGAAAGAAGAGTTAAAGCTTCCACTGAGGTACCAGAGGGACAGAATAAAGACTAAAAAAGACGCACAATACCCCCTCTTTAAATAAAAATATCTGCAGTTCCTTGAGTGACCATCGGAGGCTGGCTCCATCTACTGCACATCCCTGTTAAAATGTCCATTTTACAGCAAAATTAAATATTTTACAACCTGGAAAAAAAAACCTGTCATAGATACAAAGATAATATCTTTGTTTTCACACCTTTATAATTCATATTTATTCCTTAATAACTCATCTGTTTGGATTATATTAGGGCTTATAGCTGTGTATGGTCCACCATTATCAAAGAATTAATATTCTTATTATTTTTAAATATAAAACATATTTCTGTACTTGATAAAATAACACATGTGGCATAAAACTTTGGAAGACAGCGTGATTAAAACTTCTCAGACTTCAGAGGGATGAAAGCAGTGACCTCTGGACCACATCCTGTTTCTGCTCAGCAGGTTTTTGGGACATGACGTTCGGCTCCTGGAGGAGCGAACTCTTCAGTTAAAGAAATCATTTAGTGCTTCAGCTGACGTTAAACCAGCTCGTCTGATTATTGACTGAAACGTTCAGTTCTCAGAGTTTCTTCCTCTCGTTCGGGTCCTCCTCGTCTACAATTACACAAATTTCAATTACAGGTTTAAAACTGCGTCTCTTCTGAGTCTGACGTGGAGGATGAGGAGGATTAAAGACGGCTTTTTGTTCTGAGAGAACTGAAGGGAAGAGGTCAGAGTTCAGCTTTTCTTCTTTGCTGGTTTATTATCGTTTCCAAGGAAGAGAAGAGCGGCAGAGTGAAACTGCTGCAGAGGGACGACTGCAGAGGGCGTAGGCAGGAAGTAAAGGAGAGAGCCGGACTGAGGGTAGAAACAAAAACAAATAACTCCACCGAAATAACTGATCCTCCACCCACACGACGCTTTGAACGGAGAGATTCAGAGCTCAAGGACTCTGATCGATTCTCTGTTTGAACACTGATCACAGCCTCCGTGCATTTTTATTGGTTTACAGCTGAAAATGATTCTTTATGCTTGTTTTCTGAAGCGCAGACAGAGAGATGACGTCTGCATGTTTCTCAGAGCGTTAAACCCGCCGCTGTGCAGAGGCCGGTCCTCTCCTGACGTCTTTATCAGTGGAAACGATCTTCAGAGGAGAGACTAAATGATGCGTCAGCCTTCCCGTGAGGACAGATATTAACCTTTCCAAAGCACTGCGCCGTGCTTCGTCTTTGACCGCCGCCGTACACCAACACACAGTCCTCAGCGTCCACAGATGGATCACTCTCTCGTCTTTCCGGCGAGCGAGCCAGCGACTGCGTCCTGAATCACCTCTGACTGACGAATGACAGCGGAGAGCTTCCTGCTGCCACGTGCGCCCCACACGAACCGCTCAAGCACACAAATCGCACACCAAACCACGAAGGGACGAGCTGACAAGTGGCGGCAACATCCCCTTTCTTTCACCAACAGCTGTGTCCCGCTTCACCTCAGAGGCCGGAGACGCGGCCTGAGTGACAAATGACAGCCGAGGTCTCAAACCCTCCTCACACTCGTTCTCGTCTGCTGGCTCTGCTGCCGTCACACGGCGCTCCGCTGCCGCGACAATAAAACACATCTCAAATCCTCGGACGAGGGGACGAGTACAGAAGACGTCCTTCATCATCAAGCTAAAAAAGTCTGATAACCCTGTTTAATGAACTCAAAAGACTGTGTGGTCATTTTAACAGGGACATATCGATGGAGCTTTCCAGATTTAAAGAGGGGGTCTCGAGCTTTTCTTGGCTTGAGATTATCATTTTGGTGCCCCTGTTGTATCTTTTTATGATTACAGCTCGAACACATCTCTATTTTTCTCTCCCTGGTGTTTTGATCACTCCTATTTCAGCCTCGGTCGGTAACACTTTGTTTTAGCTGCTGTCTCTTTAAGAGACCCCCCTTCCCTCTGATTGGCCAGCCCCTTTTCACCCCTTGTTGGAGGCAGAGTTATGGGTAGGGATAGACCGATTATCGGCGCATATATTTGTCATTTTGACCCATATCGGCATCGGCCTTTTTTTTTAAATACGACGGCCGATAATCGGTCACTTCAAAACTTGGCAAAGGAAAGCTATTCTTAACTACTTTGCTTCGGTTAACGAAAGTCTGCTAGCTTAATGCTAACATAAATGGAAAATCCCATTGACCGGCTAACGCAGTTAGCATGGTGACTATCTCACAGTCTATGAACTTATTCTAACTTTCACAGCTTGCTCGGCTCTTGAAAATGATATTGTTATTGTTATTGTTTGAAGTTTAAAAAAAAGAGATAAACATTTTAGTTGTGTTGAGATTTTGAAACAGTTTATATACTGTAGAAAACTTAAGGGAGCTATTTATTTGTTTAAATGTTTATTGACCTTTAGAAGACATGCTGCTGAGCCTGGAACATGTTCAATAAACATGTGCTGAAAGGCATTTAAACAAAGTGAAGGATCAGAGTTTGGATTATTCAACATTTGGATGTCAATATATTCACTTTTACTGCAAATGAATATCAGCTGCAGATATCGGTTATCGGCCCTGGAAAAAGCATATCGGTCTATCACTAGTTATGGGCAGAGCTTTGTGTTTGAGGCCCACTCCTCCAAAGTGTCCTGAGCCAGTTAGGAAATCCGATTCAGGGATTTCTACAACATATGAACATGTAGAGGTTTGAAAATCTGCACACGCTCAGTCTGAACATGCAGCGTTGATAATTTATATCTATGATCAAAATATGGGAAAGCAGAGTACCCCCTCTTTAAAGCAGAATACCCTCTCTTTAAGCATTAATTTCACTTTGATTGTGCCCGGTTGTTTGCTTTGAAATACAAGTTAATGTAAAAGTGAGGCGTCTTCAAAGACAAAATCTGCAAAGATGGAAGAAAGAGAAGAGGCTCGCTCCCTCCACAGGGGGCGCCAAAAACATCCATCACCAGGAGGGCCTGATTCTCCGTTTTCTCTGTGAATCAGACCTTGGGATGGAGCAGGTGGGAGTAAATGATGCACAATCATTGGTGCTAATAGCAGCCACATGATCCACAAACAGGCTCTGATGCTGATGGTTGTTTGGACATTTTGTGCGCAGAGCAGCGACTGCCAGAGAAAATGGGAAAAAGGACAGACGACACGTTTCTATCCCTGGCTGCAGTCATTAAGCAGAAATTGGTTTCATATTTGGGTTCTTCTTTTTTTTTTTACGAGTAGCTGCTGCCAGAAAAAAAAAAAATGAATGAAAAACTCTGAAAGTGATACGACTCTGAAGTCCAGGCTGTTATTCTGGACACGAGCGCAGCTGATTATCCTCGTCTGGATCAGGCTTTTACAAACTCTTTACAGCTGCACGCAGTTCGCCGTCGACTCCACTCTTTAAAGAGACACGAGCGGCTTTGCCGTCCCCTACACATTTCTGCTGCGAGCGATTGTAAGACTGACACCGGCAGTCTCAGGAAACACCGACGGCTTCTTCTGTCAGAATCTGTTCCATCTACTCGCTTCGCTGCTTCCTCTTCAGCTCCTCTGAGCTGCTGCGAAAAAGACGCTGGCAGACACAATCAGAAAGAGGTTCAGACACTGATGTCAGGAGGAGGAACTGAGCACGCTCACAACCTGCCCTCTGTACTCTGAGAAACCACGACGACCACTGCTGTGGGCTTGGATCTGTGTTACGGTCGGACAGCTCAAGCTCCGTCCTGCCAAAATGAAAAAAGAAGAAGAAGAAGATTATCTTCAAGTGGAGCGGTTCATTATCCTGTCACTGAGTCTTTAGTCTGATTTCTATTCACCAGCGCTCACGTGACCAGACAGAAGGCCTGAAAACCTGAAGAGGAAACTGTTGGAGAGCGAGCGGCAGCATTATCTGAACACACAGACTCTTTCAAGGGTAGAAGAAACAGATCTCAACGGCTATTCAGCCCACACATTCATCCCCAGCGTTAGCTAAACAGTCTGAACGGGGACGACTGGAAAGGTGACAAGAGCGAGAGCTAATATTGACTCGCTGGAGTTGAGCTCAGCTGCAGTCGTTTGTTTGCCTTCCTAACACGGAGATCTCATTTAACGTATGATTTATGGCGCCGTAGAAAAAACCGAGCGCAGAGCAGGACCGGAGGATGCTGCAGCGGGAGCACATCAGGAGCTCCCAGGAAACACTCAGGCGTTAGGAAATGAATCTAAAGGGTTCGCGGTGCACTTTGAAGGGCTGGAATGAACCTGCTGTTCATTAAGAAGTCATCTTCTACACAATGAATCCAGAGGATGAGAGCAGCAGTGGTGGAGATAAAGCAACCGAAATATGAAGGTTTGTCTGCAAAACATGGCTCTGATTTGATAACAGATAAAATCCAGGTCCCCAGTCGCTCCAACGGTGAGTCAAACTTTAAAAAAGGAAATAAAATCTCTACAGTTCACGCCAAACGGGCCATGAATGAAAGTTTCATTGTCCTGAGGGAGGCTGAAAGGCTTACGTCCTGAAGAAGGTAAAAGACAGGCCGGCTGCATGCTCTGTGCTACAGTTAGCCTGTTAGCATCCAGGATATTCAGACCCGAGGAGCAGATTCTGACTCGTATGTCAAACTAAACACGGATGCAGTCAGAAGACTTCTTCTGAATATCTGATATCCACTGACACGTTCAGCCGAAGGTCACCAGTTTACAGGGTCACTCTTTAAACTGGAACACCGGGAGCTGACAGAGACACATTCACACCATCAGGCTCAAAGGAGACCATTGATCAGGAGGTACTAAACCAAGTCCATCACAGCTGGGGGGGGGGTCATCTGAACGTGGATGAAGGGAGGGGGGAGATAAAACACCGAGGCTGCTCCTCCAATCAGAAACACTCAGCCTGCAGGCCAGGAACCACCAAGGAACTAGTTTCAGGCCTGGTTCCTGAGGTTAAAATGCATATAGTTCCTCTAAAGGTTCCCAGTTCCTGCTTCCTTTAGTCCACTTTCTTGGTAATCCATACATCAGTGCCCTGACGTTCAGAGTAAGACGATCTCAAACGGTTTGTTTTTCATGTACGGATGTAACGTAGTGATGGCTTTAATAAATTAACCAAAACAAGGAAAGGGTCGTTTTACTGTTATCCATCCATGGCATGGTTCATTTCAGAGCCTGGAGCTAAAAAACCAGCCAAAGGCTCCCTCTGGGACATCAATCCAAACACCATACCTCCAAACACAGATTGGTAATTTAGCAAAACCATCATCCCAACGTCCGCTGAGGAGATAAAGATGGAGGTTTATCCAGGGTGTTGATGGGTTCTTGGTGGTTTTCAGAGTCAGCCTCATGTGGACACTAGAGGAACTGCAGCTTTTCTACTTATTTTAATTAACTGTTTCTGTTTTTGTTCTTTCTGCCTTTCATTCGCCCTGTTATGATCAGTAGCTTTAGACCGTCTGTTTCAGTCTTTCTGGCTGAAATAATAAAAGCGTCTGAAAGGTAACCTGACACGCCAGGACGTCTGACTCATGCGCCCGTAGTCGACGTCTGTCTGCACCGCTCACACACAGAGTAGAAAAATGAATGGGCTGACCCAGTACCCATCCCATCTCTGCTCCCAGTAATGTGACTGGTATAATGGGCTGTGGATGACGGATCATCATCGCTAGATAATGGGGCCACCGGCTAGCCTGTCTGCCAATCACGTTCCACAGAGCAGGACCCACATAAAGCGGGTCTTTTTTCCCCGTGTTGGGAGTGTGTGTGAGTGTGTGAGTGAGGAGTGTTAAAGATGTATCCATGTGCCACTCATACACCTTCATTTAAGGGGACGGGGATGGGAGGAGTGACGGAAGCTGTAAAAGAGATGAAAAAGACCAGAAGAAGAGAGCTGGAGGAGTGAACAGACACTTTGTTCTCCTGACGTGTCATAAACGTGAACCTGTGTAGACGTTTATTTCTCAGGCTTCTATGAATTACACGAACTCTAAGTGAATGCTAGCTCCAGATATTACCCTGAATTTGATCCACACTGACAGAAACGACATGTGACAGTCACTTTCTTGAGGGACAAGCGACTGCTTATGTGTTTAAAATCCCATGCCAGCGAGCTCGACACTCGTCTGCCAGGAGCTAATACGACCTGAATAGCAAACAGAGTGGAAAATACCATGACTGGCTACACCGCTGACAGACAAGTTAGGGGAGATGTTTGTGTGTGCCTGTCCATGTTAATACGAGGCTGCTGCAGAGGAGGCAGGAAGTTGGTTTTTTTCTGCCTCCGTGTGTCACTCATTCTGGCTCATGGATGGATGAGAAGCCAGCTGAAGTGACAACAAGTTTGGGGATGTTTGTTCGTTTTTCAGGGATGGAGATGAGATTGACATCACCAAAAACGTATTTCTGATCCACACAGTTTGTTTTTATTTTGGGTTTGGTGTTTGTTACTAGAAATAAAGATCGATGGATGCTAGAAGTTTATGAGCTCGATGTGAGAGCGTCGTGATGGTGCTTCATTTGTTACCTTTTTACTGTCATAAACATCTGTCGTCGTGAATCCTTCCGCTAACAGTAACCGCTCGCGTTGTCTTCCTCTTTATTTTCTAATTGGTGCATTTGAGTTTAAATATGAGCAGAGCCTGTAACAGCTGGTTTGTTCTTCAGACACTTTAAACCTCCTATAGAAACATAACAGGCGCATTCCAGGAAACCAAAAACAAATCAGAGCCGAGAGTCGGGTTTTAGTGCCAAGAACATTTACACACATACAAGGAATGTGACTCGCTGCTAAACAATCAACAAGGAAATAACGTGAGACTGGCAACAACTTAAAGAATACGATATTAGAAGCTATACAACATAAAAAAGTTCAATTATAGAATATAAAAATAAGATTCTGTAAAAATAAGACTCTGTTTTGCGCAAAAATGGAGAATTATTCCTTTTTAAAGCTTTGCCCCGCCTCTAAATAAATAAATAAATAAATAAATAAATAAATCTCTATTTTTCTCACACTGGTGTTTTTAAAATCCTCACATCAGCCTCTGTCTGAAAAGCTTCTATCTCTTTCCGCTCCCTCTGATTTGGCAGCTCTCTTTCGCCCCCTGTTGGAGGCACAGTGTTGGGCAGACCTCAGTGTTTGAGGCCCGCTCCTCTAACATGACATGAACCAGTTAGGAGCTCCACATGTGACGACCTCACCATTTCAGCAGTGACCTTCATCTCTGAGATCTGAAACTTGGTTTTAATATTTTTGTCTGAGCGTATTTACACGTTTCAGCTTTCAGCTCTTTTATTTATTTGTTTTTTATTTTGTTGTTTTTCTTCCTGTGTGTCTGAAACATCAGACTGTTAAAAACAGATCACAGCTGGATTTTGTTCCAGGTTGTAACACATTTAATTTGTGATAAAATGAGCATCTTAAAATGTAAAATCTGGATGGGTCTTTCCTGGCTTCTTGAGTCACCTTCAAACGGTCAGAAACTATCGATATTTTGACTTAAAGAGAGGGTATTGTGATTTTCTATTCAGTCTTTATTTTGTCCCTCTGGTGCTCCCATAGTAGTCACGTGATTTACAGCTAAAATAAAATCCATGTTTTTTTCCTCTCTGGTGTTTCATTTCAGCCTCTTTCTGAAACACTTAATTTCAGCTGCTGTCTCTTTAAAACCCTGTCCCTTTCTGATTGGCCGGCCCTCTTTCAGAGGCAGAGCTATGGGCAGACCTTTGTGTTTGAGGCCCGCTCCTCTGATTTGTCTTGAACCAGCGAGGAGCTCCCTATGTGATGACCTCATCACTTCGGCAGGTCCCGTGCAGACCTGATGTTTTGATCCGTTTACAGACAGATTCAGGGATTTATAAAACAGATGAATGTTTAGAGGTTTCAAAATCTGCACACGCTCAGTCTGAACATCCAGGATCGGCTCTTTGGATCCATGTTTAAAATATAAGAAAGCAGAGTACCCCCTCTTTAATGCCACTACACGTCACATACTGAACCTTTAAGTCACTGCAGTCTCACAGACTCACAGCTGCTGTATCCGTGAAACGCTCCGTGCGTTTGTGAGCCTCTCGTAATAGATTTCAGGAATTTGAAGCTTATGGCCGTCTGTCATAACATCAGATTAGATCTTCTGTCCAGCAGCGGTTATTGTATCACAGTGGCAGGAACGATGTTTCTGAATGAGCAATTTTCAGATATCAGGTGGTGGCGAAAAACAAATTAACTACAATGACCTCTGAGCAAGTTAAGCCTTGGAACAAGATAAGCCGAGCTGCTGGACGAGCGGCGCACACGGCCGACAATGAGCGGCGGACAAATCCCCGTGGAGCAGGAAGTGACATCAAGTGCCCAGGTTATCAGATCAACGCGCGTCCATCAGGACAAACATACTGTCTGTGTGTCTGTGTGTGTGTGTGTGTGCCTCCAGCCAGTCCATGAGTGCAGTGTGTACCCAACAGATTGGACATGATTGTGCATTCTGCCTGCATCTGTGTGTAGGAGTTTCTGCCAGCGCACAGCAGTCATGGCGTTTCTCTGCACATGCATTCAAATGTGTGTGTGTGTGTGTGTGTGTGTGTGTGTGTGTGTGTGTGTGTGTGAAATATCCCACATGACTTCAGCGATAACCTCAGTAAGTGACACTAAGTGTGTGTGTGTGTGTGTGTGTGTGTGTGTGTAAGTGTGTGTGCCTCGAGCCTCCAACCCAAGAGTCTTGTTTGTATGCTGTCAGTCACTGCAGACAGCCAGTGGCTAAACAAGAGAGCGAGAGAGAGAGAGAGAGAGAGAGAAGGGGGAGGGGGGGTGGAGGGGGAGAAGAGGAAGGAGAGATGAAAGTAAACGTCGAGGCACACACACACACGGGACACGGAATGAATGAAGAAGAAATAAAAAAAAAAGACGGGACAAAGGAAGCTGGAGTCAGACGGAGAGAGAGAGAGAGAGAGACAGAAGCTGCAGAGGTGGCAGGAAACAAGCGGGAAGGAGAGCGGGGAGCGGGAGGAGGCGCTCCCCTGGGTGCAGGCTGTGTACACTATGAAGGATGAGTCAGGAGGGTTTAAGATGCACACACAAACACACGCACACACACACACACACACACACACACACACAGCTGATCTGTAGCAGGAACTGTTTGTCTGAGTGAGTGGAGGGGGCGGGGCTTAGCCGTACGTTAACTGAGTGACAGGTGAGGTATGATTTCATCAGTCAGCTGGTCATCAGCTGGTGCCACGTGTTTGTTAATTACACGCATGTTAATTCTTGGTGCTTCTGCACGCTCAGGTCCAAACGGCGTTAGTCACAGCGAGCTGAAACGGGCCGACAGCAACAGGTATTTACTGCAGCGAGGGGACGGCACACCTGCACCGCAGTCGAGTTAATCTGCTCGACTGCTGGAGGCGGTTCAATCACTCTGTGTGTGTGTGTGTGTGTGTGTGTGTGTGTGAGGGGAAAGAATTAGGGATGAGCGAGTACACCATTATCTGTATCTGTTTGCCCATCCATATTATCCGTATCCGTACTTGTATGGCGGGACCTAATCCGGAAGTGGGTGTGTTTTGCCCGGAAATGGGCGGGGCTTAAACCAGAACTTTATTTTAAGTCTGAAACTGGCTTTTTTTTTTTTTTTTCCTTTTAAAGGCTTTTGTGTGATCAGCTATGTTTTATGTACAACTGGTAAAATGTGTATGTAGTGGTGTGAAAGACTGTCTCTTTATTTATGATCTGTGTAAATTTAACAGGTGATTTGTTCAAACATTCAGTGGCAAAAAAACTAAAAAATATGTCTTGTTTTTCACTTTATTTTCAAAAACACTGAGCTCATTCTGAGCACAGTGTTTCTGTTTCTTTCTCACCAGCCAAACTAAAATCACGCAGCCAGTTAAAAAAAAAAAAAAAAAAACGCGACACCAGCTTTAAGCCTTCAAATGCGTTGCGTGTACGTTGCAAAACAGTTAATCAAGTAACTTTAAATATAAAAAAAGAACTAAAGAGATGCGAGACAACGAAAACCTTAAAAAAACGGTCCTGAATTGAAGCAAGAGGCACTGACCAGCGCGACACGAGCCGTTTTCAGCCCCGTCTTGTCACATGCATCGCGTATGACAGGAAATAAGTTGAAGAAGTAACTTTAAATACCAAACAAACCTCAATAGAGACGAGCAGAAGAAAACTGAGTGAGTAGTACAGAGATTAGAGCAACGTAAACTACAGTCAACTCAAGCAAGCAAGAGAAGCAGTCGCTGTCACTCGCTGCCTGTCTGTGTGTGTGTGAAAGAGGAGAGCAGGCACCTCCTCGCTGCAGCATGTGGGTGCAGGGAGGGGGGTGTGCTGTGTGTGACTGGCCAATCACAGAGCAGGAAGAGTGAAGACAGTAGTTGTTGCTACCCAATGAGGATTCTTTTAGTACGGATACGAATAATCCTAAAAAAAAACTTGTGTTGTATTCGGATTCGGCAAAAATGCATTATCCGTAGGGCTGGGCAATAAACCGAAAATTTACCGATACCGAAATTTATAAGAATAACCGACGTCATTTTGCCCATGTCGGTATATTCGGTATTGAAAAAAAAAAAGTTGGTTTTAGTTGTGTGTAGGTGGGCTATGTGTTCGTGTGCCTTTAAGGGAGCTACGTAAGAGACGCGACTCCACCCCATCCAGTCTGTAACAAAAACAGGAAAGAGAGGTGGGGAGATGGAGGACCGTTCAAAAGTTGTAGCGGCTGCTGCGGCGGCTGAAGTTGATGAAGTTGGTGCGGTCGAAGGAGAGAGTGAACGGCTTGTAAACTGAGCCAAAAGACAGCTGAGACGAGTCAAGGTAACACAACCTCTTCCACCACCCGCAGTACAACCATGTGATTCAATTCGAAGGAATTAAGAAAGCGAGAAGAGACGAGCGACAAGTGCTTCCACCACCAGGCAGCCGTCGCATGAAAACCGTGAGGATACAGCCTGCCACCGCCAAAAATCTTTTTGAAAACGGTGATTCCCAGCATGTACAGAACAGAGAGAGAAAAGGTTGCTGCTGAGTTGAGACATGTTAAGCACTTTGCAGCCACAACCGATCTCTGGTCCAGTCGCACCATGGACCCTTATATCAGTCTGACAGTACACAGTAAACACAAGGGATGCAACTTGTTTCTCTCGTTATAACCTGATTACTTGACAACTCAAATGTGGCCGTTTTTGAGTAAGCTCTTTGTAATATCCATATTAAGAATTTGTTTATAAGCGATTGCATTTTTAATACTTTGTTTTCAGGAAATTTAAGTTATTGTTCTTATTTCAAATCTGTGTTTATCAGCTGTTTAATAAATATCTGAACTAAAAGTACTTTATTTGTGTTTCCTTATTTATTTTCAGACAGTGTAGTTTTATAGTCCTTTAAAGTGGCAAAATAATTGAAATAAATAAGTCAGCCCCAGGGGCAGTGGAGTAGTTATCGTCCATTTATCGTTATCGAGGTGAACTGCTCAATATATCCTGATATTGATTTTAGGCCATATCGCCCAGCCCTAATTATCCGTAACGAATACCCGTTTGAAACGAATATCCGGCTCATCCCTAGAAAGAATCCTGTTAAAGTACAAGAATAAAGTAATTCACGTTTAGTGCTCTTTAACATCTCCAACCAATTTTCACCAAATTGTGCTTAAAATTAAAAACAATTCAGACTTCAAATGATGTTCCTGCTCAATTGTTTTTGAATGAACACGGCCAGAAATCAATTCAACACGCTGCGAACCGCAAAAGAAATGAAAGCACGAGGCGCTTAAATGATCGAATTAACAGGATTAAACTCAAAGTATGAAACCGTCTGCAGTCAGAAATGTGAATGACACTTCCTGAATCGATACTCCTCCCTGGTTTGGGATCGATATATTCTCTCTCCAGCGCGCGGAGTCGATACTGATGGCGGCGTTTCATCGCTGACGCACTCTGATTCTTTTCTCGAGCAGAGCCAAGCGAAGCACTTTCCGTCTCCTTTTTTTTATAAACCGTCCGCTTGTTGACAACTGGAATCCATTACATTATTTGTCACGGGGAGAAAACAAAAGCCATCTTTTCTCCACTTGTTAGCGTTGGAAGGCGATGGAACAAACAAACAGGCCGGAATGAGTAAATCTATTGGAGCGCAGCCCCGCGGACGTTTAACAGAGATTCCTCTGACAAATGGAAAACAATCGCAGGATGGTATTAAATTGCTGCCTGTATCTATTTTGTCCTTCAGTGTGATTGTAAAACAAAACAGTGTGGGCATGTAATTTTGGTCTGGGAGGCGGAGGTGGGTGGAGTAATCCAGCCCGCAGTCTGCTCCGGTGACAATAAAGCAACAACACAGGCTGAAAGAGCTTCAGCGCCTTAATGAGGAGGCTGTTCATGGAGGGAGAGAGGGATGAACCGTCACGCTCCTGTTTACACGCTAACACACGCAGATGGTGTGAAGGCTGCTGTCAGCAAACACGGGGCAGGAGAACCGGCTCGGTCTGACCTCAACATGTTCCACTAACCCCGGCTGATCCGTCAGTGTTCAGCCTCCATCACTGGACGTGAACACTTCCTCAGACGCCTGTAGACTCTTTTTTTTTTTTTTGTGGTTAATGTGAAAGGACTCAGCAGAAAGATATTTCTCACTTCAGAAAACAAAGCATGCTTTCTCCGTCAAAAGGATTTCATCTTAATGGATCCAATTTCAGAGGAAATACCAGCTTTCAATTCTTTAAGCTGTTGAAGGAAGACCTTCGGTTCAGCACAGCCGGTAGAAAACGACGTCCTCCTGTAAAGCTGCGAGTGTGACACCCGTTTATCGACACACGGTACACAGAAAAGCACATCTCACTTACATGAATGGAAAAACTCTCAGATGGCTCAGTTACCAAACTGAAAGCAAAATCAAATGTAAGAAAAACGTCACAGAAATACTTTGAGTTTTGGTCCATTTTCTCCATTCATGGCCCGTCTGGTATTAATGTGTTATTACACGTGTTTAACCTCAACCATTTACATACGGTGTTAAATCAGGGCCAAAAGTTTTGATCATTTGAAAAATAAAATTAAAACCCAAAGTTTGAGTTTGGAGTTTGAACTTTGAAAAATACATCTATGCATTCAAAATAAAAATAAGTAGATGAAAAGTTTTGTCGATTTAAAAATAATTTTGATTTAATTCTTAAATTCTTTTGAATGAAATATTTATTTTCAATTTTCACTTTTATTTATGTTTTAATATTTGAGGTCTTATTTTTTTCAGTTGCAGATTTCATGTTTTAGGCTCCAGATTCAGATTTTTTAGTTTCAAATCTTTTTTTTTCGCTTTCAGATTCTTTTTTTTCACTTTCGGATCGTATTTTTTCGTTTCAGACTTTTGGCCCTGATCCGGCGTGGGGGGCGTGGAATCATGAGTGACAGCATAACAAAGAAGGCTTCGAACCTGCCTCGATTACGTTGCCTTCAGGGAACGTCGGAACCTAAAAAACTGACTCTTCACTTTCTATACACCATATTCACGGATTGGCAGAGAAAAAAACGGACACCAGTGACAAAATTACGTTTAGCGAGCTGTTCTAGACCGTTCCTCGGATCAATGGCAGCATAAGAGCTACAAACTAGACCAGATTGGGCAGTTCTACAGCCTCACTATAAGAATTGACGTGTCACGCTTCCACAGTGAACGCACCGCTTGCGATGGCGTCCTCTCCACCGGGGTAACCTGCTGGCTCCGTTCTTCGGATCCATGGCAGTATAGGAGCTACAAACTAGAGTATCTGAGTATCTGAGTATCTGTCCCAAAATCAGCGATTAATTCTGACCTGCATGTTGCCGCCAGCAGGTTGCCCCGGTGGAGAGGACGCCATCGCAAGCAGTGCGTTCACTGTGGAAGCGTGACACGACAATTCTTATAGTGAGGCTGTAGAACTGCACAATCTGGTCTAGTTCATAGCTCTTATACTGCCATTGATCTGAAGAACGGTCTAGAACAGCTCGCTAAACGTAATGTTGTCACTGGTGTCCGTTGTTCTCTGCCAATCCGTGAATACGGTGTATAGAAAGTGAAGAGTCAGTTTTTTAGGTTCCGACGTTCCCTGAAGGCAACGTAATCGAGGCAGGTTCGAAGCCTTCTTTGTTCTGCTGTCACTCATGATTCCACGCCCCCTCTCACTTAATGCCAAGCCCCCCCCCCACACGCCAGATCAGGGCCAAAAGTCTGAAACGAAAAAATACAATCCGAAAGTGAAAAAAAAAGAATCTGAAAGCGAAAAAAAAAAAGATTTGAAACTAAAAATCTGAATCTGGAGCTAAAACATGAAATCTGCAACTGAAAAAAAATAAGACCTCAAATATTAAAACATAAATGAAAGTGAAAATTGAAAATAAATATTTCATTCAAAAGAATTTAAGAATTAAATCAGAATTATTTTTAAATCGACAAAACTTTTCATACACTTATTTTTATTTCGAATGCATAGATGTATTTTTCAAAGTTCAAACCAAAAAACTCAAACTTTGGGTTTTAATTTTATTTTTCAAATGATCAAAACTTTTGGCCCTGATTTAACACCATATTTACACTACAATGACGTGAACTAAGCTAATTTTCCAGGAGCTAACTGAATACGTACACTAAAGTGATGTCTGTGAGTGTAGACATGTTTTATAACCATAAACAGAAATTACATCAAACAAGACTTTGTTCAAATCTCACTAAAATCAGGCGTGAAGCTTGTATGACAATGTGTCCGTGTGGAAAAGTTGTAGATTTCAGACACGGTGATATCTCTGAGCTCGAGACTGGAAGATGACCATCTTACCACTCGAGGATCTTCGGCTACAGCATACTGGGCGCTACCGTCAAAGCTAACCAGCAAAGAAGAAATCAGGATATACAAATGGACAACAGACCGGCTGGAAGTCGTCATCATCATCATCATCGTCATCATCATCATCATCATCATCATCATCATCATCATCATCATCATCCCTCCTATTAAGAGTCCCCCCCCCCTCTGTTCCAAACCACTCACAGGCTAACCAGCAGGAAGGAAGACGTGATTGGTTTGGGATCAAGATGAAGTCACGTTAGCATGTTTTCCATCATGAAAACGTGCAAAATCATCACATCATCATTCCTGTTTTCACTGCTGCTTCAACATGAAATGTCTTTCAAAATAACCTCAACATTAACCACCTGGATTAAAATCCACCCAGCACTCCCTGTCTCCTTCTTTTTATTTACTCAACCACTCTCCTGCCAATTTCTTGGACACTGACACTAAATCTTCGATGATAATTCTTTTGTTTTTAGCTAAAAAATGCATCTTACTACAGCGGTCCTCTCCTCGGGTCCCTTAACCACAGGTCGGACGTGTTCAGGAGGATCTGGGAACCTTTACGTTCTTTTTTTCAAAGACTCTGATTTCTCATCCGTTCCAGGAGGACTGGAGCTGTTCGACTTTTCATATATTTTACTTCATGTTTTTTTTTTGAGTCTCAAATTTCCTATTTGTTTATTTATTTTTTATGTATTACGCAGCGCTTACTGTTTTAGGGTTGGTTTCTCTTTTTTTCTTGTTTGTTTGTTTATGTACTTATTAGGGATGAGCGAGTACACCATTATCTGTATCTGTATCTGTTTACCCATCCATATTATCCGTATCCGTATCCGTACTCGTATGGGCGGAGTCTAAACCGGAAGTGGGCGTGTTTTGCCCGGAAATGGGCGGGTTTAAACCCGAACTTTATCTTAAGGTTTTTTTTTTGTTTTTTTTAAAAGGCTTTTGTGTGATCAGCTATGTTTTATGTACAACTGGTAAAATGTGTATGTAGTGGTGTGAAAGACTGTCTCTTAAATTTAATAGGTGATTTGTGCAAACATTCAGTGGCAAAAAACTAAAAAATATGCCTTGTTGTTCACTGTATTTTCAAAAACTGAATTGAAGCAAGAGGCACTGACCAGCGCGACACGAGCCGTTTTCAGCCCCGTCTTGTCACATGCATCGCGTATGACAGGAAATAAGTTGAAGAAGTAACTTTAAATACCAAACAAACCTCAATAGAGACGAGCAGAAGAAAACTGAGTGAGTAGTACAGAGATTAGAGCAACGTAAACTACAGTCAACTCAAGCAAGCAAGAGAAGCAGTCGCTGTCACTCGCTGCCTGTCTGTGTGTGTGTGAAAGAGGAGAGCAGGCACCTCCTCGCTGCAGCATGTGGGTGCAGGGAGGGGGGTGTGCTGTGTGTGACTGGCCAATCACAGAGCAGGAAGAGTGAAGACAGTAGTTGTTGCTACCCAATGAGGATTCTTTTAGCACAGATACGAATAATCCTAAAAAAAACTTGTGTTGTGATCGGACTCGGCAAAAATGCATTATCCGTAACGAGTACTCGTTTGAAACGAACATCCGGCTCATCCCTAGTACTTATAAAACCAAAAAATCAATAAAGAGAATATTTTAAAAAAAAAAAATCCACCCAGCAGGTGTGTATCTGCTATTGGTCAACCAAAGTGTTCGCTTTCAGTCACAGGTGTGAGTTAAAGAGAGTTCATGATTGATTGGTTAGAGCAGGGGTCGGCAACCCGCGGCTCCAGAGCCGCATGCGGCTCTTCAGCACCCCCCTAGTGGCTCCCTGGAGCTTTTTCAAAAATGTATAAAAATGGAAAAAGAATGATTTTTTTTTTTTTTGTTGTTGTTGATGTTTTAATATGGTTTCTTTAGGGGGGAAAACCTGACACAAATATCCTTTTTCTGTAAAAGAAATTGCGCCAAATAGCAGAATTGCGTCATAGCCTGCGACACACAGTGCAGGTGGCTGTTGTAAACAAACGAGGGTGTGTCACGGGCAATGGGAAGGGAAAAAGAGAACGATTGCTGTTGAGAACAGAGGATTTAAGGAAGAATGGACAGAATCGTTTGCTTTCATTGTCAATGCTGAAGGACTGCCTGCATGTTTGGTTTGCAATGAGAAGTTGTCAAATAACAAGAAGAGCAATTTGGAGCCACATTTCCAGGTAAAACATGCTAAATCTGCAGCCAGTTGGGACTGAGAGAAAAAGTGCAATTGCAGCACTTGTGGAAAAATTTTGTTTTTTTTTTTGGGCCAATACGGCTCTTTGAACATTTTGGGTTGCCGACCCCTGGGTTAGAGGGAGTCTAAGATATGATGTCATCACTCTTTGAAAAGACAGCTTCCTGCTGCTGAAGTAAAGTTTGAACCAACCCAATGTGAGCTGACTGACTGTCACAAATATCCTCCTCACCTGTGTGTAATGTTGTGTACCGTCTCTTTAATTACCTCACAGGATAACTTTGACGTTTGAAATTGTTCCAGCTCAGAATAGTTGGTTTTTGGATCCCACTTGAGGAAATGATTCATCAGTGAAATAAACTGAACTCTCTGCGCCCTCGCTCAGAATTTACCAACTCCAGGTTGTTTCTACCAAAAATAGCTTTTTAATTAACTGAGACACAAAATGCGTAACAGGGTTATCTCTTTGACTGAGGCTCCATTAATATGCACGCAGATGGCTTTCACAGAATAATCGTGTCGCTCACGGATTAGTCAAATGATTGCAAAGGAAAATAAAACAAAAACAGGCTCAACTGATGAATTATGGAGCAATAAACGAGTGCTGTGCTGCTAAACTGAGCAGGAAGTGGTTTTTCCTTGTAGGGCAGTGACTTCCTTTAAGAGGCGCAGATTGAGGAAATGCTGCTGTGAAAATGAAACAAAGCCACAAAGATTCAGACCGAATATAAAAACAACAACACGTCTGTGACGGAGCGCTCGGCGCTGGTCTTGGTATTAAAACCAGAAGCTTCTCCTGGTTATTGTTCGGGGAGCTCTCCAAGGTGCTGCTGGTGCTCAGCTGTGAGTCAGTCCCAAACAGCAGAAACGGCAAACAGCAGGTGTGTGACATATAAATGCCACATGAGGTGTTTGTAAAGCAGGTGTTCAGCACAGTTACTCCTCTCCTAAACTTTTAAAGCAACCTTTCAGGTATTCCAACACTGGCCGGGGCGTACAAGGTGCTCACATTTAGCGAGCCATCTGTACATAACACACTGTCACAGTAAAAGTCCTCCCTTTATTCTGAAGGTCTGCTGCCAGTTGGATAAAAATACTGACTCCCTGCTGCGTCCGCTGAAAAAGTTAGAGGGTCGACCTTGCAAAAGTTTGTGCCGATCCCCGTCTTTCTTCCCCGCCAGCTGGATCAACCCCTCACTCAGTCACCACCTCTCTCTATCAGACATAAAAGAAAATAAATATGAGGACAGCAGCTGTCAAGAGAGTACCTCCTTCCTCCATCTCTCTCTGATAGTGTGAGAAATTGGCTGGCAGGTAGCTCTCTGTAGGGTGTCAGAGCGGGGGATGTCTCTATCATCTTCTCTTGTTTTTTTGTTTTTTTCTGTCGGATGGAAATGTCTGGTCTCCAAGGTATTCTCCAAATGGCAGCTATGCTGTTTGCACTGTGATGCATTATTTAGATGCAAAGTAAGACCAATAAACCACTTTAGACCCAGACAGGTCTCAAGAACTTCAGTCACCAGTCGGGAGAAAACTGTGTCGCTGCCATCAGGACATCGAGAGTCACCTCTAGTTTGTACTCCAGGGCTGTGAATGGCTGAAGGGGGAACAGCAGGAGACATCAATGAAAACCTCCCTCTGAGGTTTGGCTCCATGTTGACCTGATCCCATCACTCAGCTGCTGCAGGTCTGTGGTCTCAACATCCAGGATGAGGATCTCCCGTTCCTCCACATCCCAAAGGAGCTCTACTGGACTGAGATCTGGGGACTGTGGAGGCCGCTGGAGTCCAGGGACCTCATGGTCATGTTGAAGAAAGCAGTTTGAGATGATTAAAGGTAGACTCAGGTAGGCTGTGGACTCTAAACCAGGCTCAGGTGGGACTAAGGGGTCCAAATCCTGAGTCCACCATCTGAATGTGGAGCAGAACTCCAGACTCATCAGACCAGGAGAGGTTTCTCAGTCTTCTATGGTCCAGTTTTGGTGAGTCCATGTGGATTGTAGCCTCGATTTCTTGTTCTTAGCTGACAGGAGGGTCACCAGGTGTGGTCTTCGGCAGCTGGAGCCCGTCTGATGTGGGTGCAGAGACGGTCTTCATCTCCAAACAGTCTGTTCTGTCTCTGTTTGGGTCCATCCTCTGGAGACCACAGAGATGGTTGTGGGTTAAAATCCCAGCAGATCAGGTAATCATCCCAGCAAACCATGCTGCGTTCAGGGTCTCTTAAAGCTCCTGTCGTCCTCTCTTTTTATGCCACTCATGGTTTAAACTTCCTGTTGAAACACTTCCTGTGGAGGCCGCTGGAGTCCAGGGACCTCATGGTCATGTTGAAGAAAGCAGTTTGAGATGATTAAAGGTAGACTCAGGTAGGCTGTGGACTCTAAACCAGGCTCAGGTGGGACTAAGGGGTCCAAAGTGAGCCAAGAAAACCTCCCCCACACTGAAGAGGTGATCCAAGGCAGGATGGATCCATGCTTTCACGGTGGTCACTCCAAATCCTGAGTCCACCATCTGAATGTGGAGCAGAACTCCAGACTCATCAGACCAGGAGAGGTTTCTCAGTCGTCTATGGTCCAGTTTTGGTGAGTCCATGTGGATTGTAGCCTCAGTTTCCTGTTCTTAGCTGACAGGAGGGTCACCCAGTGTGGTCTTCAGGAACGTTCTCTGTAAAGCCTGGAGATGGTTGTGGAACTAGTCTCTGAAATCCTCAGAGCAGCCTGTTGAAGCAGGTTCAGAGTCCTTTAAATCACTTTTCCTCCTCTGTGTCTAAATGCTGCAGAGTTGCTGCCACGTGATTGGCTGATTAGATGTCAGGGTTATGGTGTTAACGAGCAGCTGAACAGGTGTTCCCAATTAAGTGACATGTTCATCTGAGACTTTAAAGAATGGATGGGAGCAGGATTTATTGTCTTGCCTCGTTTGTAGTGTTTGTATTCACGATGCTGCTGCTCTTCATCACGGTGTAACTGAAGTCGATCATCACCTCCATGACACCTGGGATACCTGGGATCTTGAACTTGGGCTCTAAGTTCTGATGAGCCAGCTAAAGGAGGCAGGGGTGTGTTGAACTCTGGAGAACTCCGAACATGCATCTCAAGCGAGCCACCTCCCTGACGAGGCTTCCCGGTCTCGGCCTGTGCTTCTAATCCTTGTAATCCGCAATTACAATCCCACTGAAATTTAGAGCCTTGAACTCCGTCTGATGTGGGGGAACATGGCTGCAGTGGAAACAGCCCGGCAGGTGTCACATGAGGACAGGGTTTATAAGCGCTGCAGTGCAGGATTGAACCGGGCCGCTCCTCTCCGGCTTCCCAGAGGAGATGAAAGCGACCTGCCCGTTTCTATCCTGTAACAAAGCAGGACTCATCTCTGTCCAATACGTGACCTCTGCAGAAAGGATCGCTGCTCAATCTGAGATCAAATATACAGACGACTCATTAGGCTGGTTTATATTTCACATTTACATTTCAAAGAAGCCATTTGGCCTCATTATTCAGATGTTTCCCTGTATTGTGTCTGCGGTGCATTCAAAGGGCTGTTTCCTCTCTTGAAATGTATCATCCAGCCTCCGTGACATAAATGACTGACACACAGTCAGTGGGATTCCCTGGTTGATGATGTAAACAATCATTTTTCAAGCTGGCCGTCCTCGATTAATGTCACTGGACACATTTGTCAGGGACAGATCCATCGTCCCACGGAGGCCGTCTGATTATCGTCGTATGGATGCTTCAGTGACGTATCCGTCATGGTTGCTTGGGTTCATTTCTTCTTATTCAGTCCACTCATCACCATCTCTTGATTCAGGTTGTTTCCTGTCCTTGTTGGAGGTGCTGCTGTGTGATTAACCCCTTCAACGATGGGTCAAAGTTGGGTCATGCTTGTGGTGGAGTTGTCCTATTTCCTCATTCCTCTCCTGCGTTGTCTCGGTATATTTCCTCTTGTATGTGTCAAGCAGGCACAAACCTGCAGATTTGGCCTTGAAGTTTTCTGTACACAGAGGCAGCGTGGCTCCAGTCTGAGGTGGATCAGATACACACGGTCCTGTCTCCTTGAGCAGTTCAGACTGTAGTGTATATTGACATCCTCAGCTAAGCTGAACCTGTTGGCTTATTAGACGGACGTAACAACCTGAGGAATGATAACTACTGAACACACAGAGCGTTCTGTTTGAACTGACTCTGCATTACTGACTCTTCCCATCCATGCCTACTGCTTGTCTCCTCTCCTCTGCTGAGATACATTAACTATTTCACCTTAATCCACCCGAGTCTCCTGAGTCTTCTTCAAGTGGTCGAGCTTCATCAGCAATTTGGCGTCACGAACAGGATCCAGACAGGGATGACTGATTTAATGCGTTAAAAGTGCAGCGATGCCCAAACACCCTCATGTCAAATCCACACACACACAAACCAATCAGTGTTTGCGTGCTTAATCCATGCAAATAACTTGGACAAATGTTGAAAGAGGGGAAGGACTTCTATCAAATGCCACTCCAGTCTGATGTCATC
This sequence comes from Labroides dimidiatus, assembly GCA_030710495.1. Lineage (NCBI taxonomy): Eukaryota > Metazoa > Chordata > Actinopteri > Labriformes > Labridae > Labroides > Labroides dimidiatus. The sequence continues at coordinate 963,149 of CM061145.1, forward strand.
TAAGGGGACTGGGGGCCCACGCTTTGTTGATACCATTTGGAGGTTAAACCAGGTGTGTTGATGGAGGCAGGGGTAACTAAAGCAGGTGGAGTTTACAGTTCAACACAGAACACACACAGAACACACACAGACAGAATCAGTGTGTTTCGTATTCTCCAGGTAAATGATCCTCTGTGAGCCGTTCAGTCATACATCAGTCTGCACTGGTGATGGGAATTTCAGCTCTTCTTCGAGAGCTGGTTCTTTTGGCTCAACTCACTTAACATAAAAAACAAAAAAAAAGAAAAGTGTCGGCTCCTCCGGCTCCTCAGACTTTTGTATCTTAAATCGTTGATTTATTACTAAAATGATGTAAAACTGGTGGTGGGACTTGATTAAAAAAATTAATCAAATTAATTATGCCATTTGTAATTAATTAATCGCATTTAAATGACATCAATATTCAACATCAGAAGCAACACTTTTCAAACAGATTTTGGTAGAAGACTAAATCATTGAATAGTCACATACAGAAGTTTAAACTACAAAATCCTGTTTATTTTGCTCAAGAGATGTTTTTTGGTGGACACAGCACTTTCTTTCAAGTACATTCATCGGCTGTTATGTTATAAATATCTTAATAAAAAATGACAATAATCAAGAGACCAAGAGTTCAACATAAAGTGCCATACTATCTAAAATGGAAAAGAGAGGGAGGAAGCTTTGTTGTATTCGGATCGCCGACTTTATCGTTAGCTCCGGTGCTAGCGCTAGCTGCAATGTGTTTTGCATTTAAGTGGTACCAGAGGCTTGAATAACTGCGGTGTTTGTTGCATAAGTTGCACACAACAGTGCTCTTATCCAGGCTTCCATCCGACTGATTTTTAAAAGTAAATTTTCCATCCACCGAGCTAAGCAAGGCGCTGTCATCAGTGTTATCCATCACTCAGTGCGTCGCTATAATCCCTCTGCCAGAAACTCGTGCACTGAGAACCGTTCTGTGTGATATAGACTATAAAATAAAACGCGATAAAATGCGTCATTTTTTTTAACGCCGTTAATTATCTAATTAACGCGACAAAGTCCAACCACTAGTAAAAACAAACGTTATATCAAATGTTTATTATTCATATGGCTTTATTTATGTACTCACTCAACACTGAGTGCTACAAAAAATAAATGATAACGCACAGAAACAAAAAGGCCCAATCTCTGATTGTTTTTGTATTAGATATAAACTTTCAACTACTTAAAGAAAAACACTTTAGACAAACTCAGAAAATCACAAAACAAAATATGAACTAAAGAGTTGAGAAAGTTGAGTTCAAAGAGCTGGTTCAAAGAGCTGGATCGTGCACGGACGACACATCAGGGAATAAGCGGTTTAAGTGATTGAACACAACAGGAATTTGCATTTTAATTTGCTTCGCTCAAGTGAATTTGCACAATTTGTGTCAGTTGCACCATCAGTAAGAACACACATCCACTCGCTCAAATGATTTCCACTGCCGTCTGGCGTGAACACGGCTTGCTGAGTAGTGAAGTGGCGTTGGCCTTTGAGAAGCTGTTGTGGTGAATCATACATATGATCCTCCATTTGTCATGTTTTTACCCCTGTATGACTGCTACATCTCATTAAGCTAGCAGTACATTCATTCTGCGCTAACGTAGAAACATGGCTTCCAGGACGGTTGAACCCGTGGATTTAATATTATCATACTCACAAATATAACACTTCTACTGAGTGTGTTCTGCTAAATGCTGCTGTATTGTTGTCACTGCACCTTTAAGGGGAGGTGCAGAGAGGAGAACATTATTTTTTCTGTCTGTAAACTGAGACGTGAGGGAGGCGGCTGAGTATTACGCTGATTGGAATAGATGAGAAGACTGGAAGATGAATGCAGTCAGATATGCTCCATGGGGCAAAACCTCCCTTCTACTTCATGTGACAGTGACTGTGATCGAATGTAGTTCTGCAATAAATGAAAGGAATCCCCATTAGAAGGCAATAAACAATAACTGTCAGGCTGGGTTCCTTATAAAGACAAAAGTAGAGGTGGAAATCCCTCGATAGCTCCGTTACTTGATTCTTCTCAGCATCTGTCCTCATCGATCATCACTACCCAGAAATGTCAGTGGAGTTATGATGCTTTTCTTCATTTTTCATAATACTAAATGTCAGGTATAGAAATATGACAGCTGCCTGCTGAAAAACAAATTTACATAAGCACTGGACTTTATCCAAAACAATCCTCCGAGCATGCTTCCAAATGTCCCAGCGCACGTATGAGTCAGTGCTCACATGCATCAGAGCAGATGAACTGTAGCTTTTCAAAGCAGCGTCAGGATGCTGAAGACGTTTATTTAAGAGTCGGGATCTCAAAGAAAAGAAGGGAAAAAAAACGGGGACAGCCAATCAGTCAATTGGTAATAAAATAATAATAATAAATAAAATGTATTTGACAAATTTCTGCATCAAAAACTTAGTCCACTCAAAACCCCAAACCATGAATACATAATACACAACTTAGGGCTGAACATGCAGTATTTCCTGTCCTTAAATTAACATTTTCTTTGGTTAATGCGTTTATTCATAAAAGCAAAATTTAAAACTCCTTAAATGCAGGTTGTTGTTTTTTTTGGTACATTGATTGAATTTCAGTCATTTGGTTACATTTTTATTTTGATTTCATTCAGATCCAGATTTATTGTTATAATAATAATTATAATAATAAAAATTATAATTATAATCATCATCATCATCTTAGGTAGAGGGACCCCAGCAAAGACCCTAGGGGCACAACATGTGGCAGGAATCCACACTCCCTTCTCTTTCATGCGTATACAAGAAAAGCCAAGAAAGGGAGAGCAGCAGCAAAGTCCCAAGGCTCACTAAATGTAGTGCCATCAATGATCAGAGCCATCACAGTACACTGGTAAGAATTTCTTGAGCATTACAGTTGGAGCTGGGTTGGAGGCGGGGAGAGCACACCTCCCCTCAGCTTTGATGTGCATATGGAAGCTGAGGCAGGGAGAGCAGCAGCAAAGATCCCGGGGGCACAAAACATAGTGGTCATCCATGATGATACATGTGACAGTGGTATATCAGATACAGCAGAAAAGAAGGACACTTTCCCCTCTCCTTTATTTGCATACATAAAAAAGCCAAGAAAGGGAGAGCAGCAGCAAAGTCCCAAGGCTCACTAAATGTAGTGCCATCAATGACATTACACACTACACTGGAAGGAATTTCTTGAGTATTACAGTTGGAGCTGGGTTGGAGGTGAGGAGAGCACACCTCCCCTCAGCTTTGATGTGCATATGGAAGCTGAGGCAGGGAGAGCAGCAGCAAATATCCCGGGGGCACAAAACATAGCAGTCATCCATGATGATACATGTGACGCTGGTCAAGTAAGATACAGCAGGAAAGAAGGACACTTTCCCCTTTTCTTTATCTGCATACATAAAAATCCAAAAAAGGGAGAGCAGCAGCAAAGACTTCCAGAGCCAGCATCAGTGGCGATGCATAAGACAATTCAATAATTCTGATTTATGGACAACAGGCATTATTTCATTCCTCTTTAAAGTTTGAAATCTGACTCAGCTCGCCACCTGTGGGTCACTGGGACTCACTACACTGAGGGGGACGTTTGACTGAAATGTAACTAGGAAAGGATGTACTCCTCTTTTTAAATAAACATGTAGCTAATCAAAGAAAACCCTGAAAAGCACTATTTAATGGATTAATCCATAACCAGCGTTGTGGTTTTCAGTCTTGAAGAATCTTTGTGTTGGCTCCACTTTGAACAGAAGTGCCTCGTTAAAGGGGCTCTGCCCTCTGATCGATGCATTATCGGATTCTCACAGTGGCCAAGACTGGACGACTTCCTTTTTAAAAATTAATGTGCTGCAATAATATGCTGCTGATCAGACATAATGTACCTGGGGATTCAGTGTGTGTGTGTGTGTGTGTGTGTGTGTGTGTGTGTTTTGTCAATAAGACACAGGAAGCTCAGAGGAAATCGACCACTGAGTCAGTTAAAATGAAACGCACGTAATCTTCACACCAGGTCTGTTCAATTTATTCAACGGATGCAATCAGATCATGTTTCCAGCAACTTTGCCTCCTCCTTCATCACTTCATTTTAGTGTCTCTTCATCTCCGCCTTCCTCTTCATCTCCTCAACCAATAATTATTCTCTTCACCTCCCTCTTCTCTACTTTTCTCTGTAATTACTAATCATGCCGCCTCCTTCTCCTTCTTCTTCTTCTTCTTTCTATATTTTCCGTCCTTATTTCAAGATCCTTCATCCTTGCACTGCTTTTCCCCTTTTCCTCCATTCATGCAGCACTCCATCACCCATCTGTCAGTCTTCCTTTCTACCAGAAGAGGGCGTATCAGAGCGAAACACAACCCTCCTCTCTGTCCCTGCTGTTCCTCCTCATGGAGAGGAGGGAGAGGAGAAAGAGGAGGAGGACCGGGAAATCAAACTGATCTATTCTGATCCCTCTGTTTTCAGGCAGGCAATCTGCGCTCCAAACACACACACACACACACACACACCACACACACACACACACACTCTTACGTATGCTCTCCACAGAGGATGTGTAGCCTCCTCAGACAGGAGTGAAGCAGGAGAAGGGATGAAAGACCAGAAAAGATTAAGCTTGAAAGGAAGAGGAAGGAAATCTGCCATCAGGGCCCTTAAAGGGGAAAGGAAACGAGAGGAGAAGGAGAAGGAGGTAAAGTCAAGGAGGCAGGAGAGGAGGGAAGAGGATTGGGGTGAGATGAGGAGAAAGAGAGAAGCAGGGGGAGTAAAGTTTGTGGATGAAAGAGGAGAGATGCAAGAAGAAGATAAAAGAGGCGACAGACGGTGCGAGCACAGAATCAGGCTCCGTCAGAACGATCGGGATGCAGCGCACGTTCTTATCAGACCTGTGGATGGAGACGTGTCTGTGGTCCGGTGCATGTGGAAGTCTCAAAAACTGGTTTTAATCAAACGATGAGCGTTATCCCGAGCACGGGAGCAAAACAACCATGTGAGCTCACCATCTGGGAAGGATTATTGTTCATAATTCTCAAGAGTTTGGTGTTGGTGCAACTTTTTTTTGCATTTCATTCAGGAGTACATTAATTAAAAAAAACAACCCCAAACCCCCGAGTGATTCACTGAGTCATCATACATATACGTCGCTCATGATGGTTGTTTTGTTTGGTGCACAGATTCACTAAAACGTGCTAATTTCCTTGTCGGACATTAGAATTCTGTGATGTTTAATTCATCAGTAAAGGTGATTTAGCCTCATACAGGTGATTAATCCAGGTAGCAGGTGTCACTGAGTAGGATCGTTCCTCCACTCTTTGATAAGATACGGACGAGAATCAAGAATCTGATCCTGTTGGCGCATTTTTTAAATGTATTCATCTATTTGGATTACTTGAAATGAATCAGTGTATGACATGTTAGCAGTTAGCATAAGCGAGGGGGAAGGGACTGTTTTCCCCCCTCAGAAAGCCCCGCCCCCAACGATGACACCAACTGTATCTGTGAATGGATGAACTCTCTGTTCAAGGAGGGAAATAAACTTCTTGGAGTTCTACTGGATGATGAGTTGAAGTGAAAACACCTCATCGAACATGGACCGTCTGAAGCTTCAAGAAGCGTTGCAATTACACACAAAGCAAAACAATTCCTCCATCATAATCCCCTTCACACACTTTACTGTTCACTGGTCTTTACATATTTACATTATTGAGCAGAAGTTTGGGGAAACAATTACAGAACTTCATTATTGCTATTTTCAAGACCAGATATTTAGAAAATACAGATCCAATTCAGGGACACTGTATGTTACCAAACTGCAGTCATCATGTACAAGGCAAAAAAACAGACAACTACCAGAAAATATCCAACATTTATTCAAATATCAGGACGGAGGTTATCAATGAAAAAGTGAAAATAACTTCAAAACCATAAAATTACGAACAACCTTGAAAAGTTTCTGTGTATCATTTTCGGGTGTCAAGCTATGGACAAGTCGAGGTGAGGAACTCAAGCAAAGTCCAGATATCAACCAGTTCAGAAAAATGTACAAGAGCGTGTTGATTCAAGGGTGGAGCGGAAAAGGAACATTCATGATCGCTATCAGTCATTACTTGAGAAAGCGTGGTGTAGAAAGGCCAAGAGGCCAAGAAGAGGCCAAGAGGCCAAGAAGAGGCCAAGAGGCCAAGAAGAGGCCAAGAGGCCAAGAAGAGGCCAAGAGGCCGATACCGATATTTGCAGCTGATATTCATTTGCAGTAAAAGTGAATATACTGACATCAAAATGTTGAATAATCCAAACTCTGATCCTTCACTTTGTTTAAATGCCTTTCAGCACATGTTTATTGAACATGTTCCAGGCTCAGCAGCATGTCTTCTAAAGGTCAATAAACATTTAAACTAATAAATAGCTCCCTTAAGTTTTCTACAGTATATAAACTGTTTCAAAATTTCAATACAACTAAAATGTTTATCTCTTTTTTTTTTTTAACTTCAAACAATAACAATAACAATATCATTTTCGGAGCCGCGGACCAAGATGGCAGCTTAGAGTGAATCTCCTCCCAACTCTGCTAAAAGTTTGTAAAGTCCTGGTGATAAAAGCTTCTAAATACTCCCTAAAGATGTCGAGACAGACAACAATCAAAGACTGTGAGAGCAGCTCCAGACTCCGTAGCTGTCAGAAACCAAGAACGCCTCCCGCAGCCGATGTTGCTAACGACCCGGGTGATCCACCGGTTGACTTAGCCGCGGTGCTAAAAGAGCTACAGTCACTCAGCGCTACTGTTACCGCGACCAACACCAAGATAAGTACTTTTCAAGGCTTCGGGGCAAAACTCGACAATGTGGAGAGACGCATAGCTGAGATGAACAGCTCGGTCGACGCTGTGCAAAAGAGTTTTGCGGACCTTCAACATGACATCATTGCTAATGCTAAGCGGCTAGCGGAGGCTGAAGGTCGCATAGCTGACACCGAGGACGATCTGCAGAATGTGAACACGGGGCTGACTGACGCCGTGAAACGTATCGCCTACTTAGAGTCCAAGACGGAGGACTTGGAAAATCGTGCTCGGAGGAAAAACCTAAGGCTGGTCGGACTCCCTGAAAACGCTGAAAAGACCCAACCCATGACTGACTACATCCAGCACATGTTGCCGGTCTGGCTGGAGCTTGACGGTACCAAGTCATTCACCCTGGAAAGAGCGCACCGCACTCTGTCAAGACCAAGACCGGGCCTGAACAGAGCCGTGATCATTCGCTTCCTACGATTTCAAGACCGTGAGTTTGTCTTCAATACAGCCAAACAACGTTCGTTCACTCAAGATGGTCAAAAAATCTTTTTTACTCAAGATTTTTCAGCGGAAACCATGAAAGCACGGAGCCAGTTCAGTGCAGCGAGGAAAAAGTTCATTGACGCGGGAACCTTCCGGGGATTCACCCTAAACCCTTGCAAAATGAGGGTTCTACACAACGGGAAGATAACCCTTCTCTCCACGCCAGAAGAAGCTAAGAACTTTCTTCCAAATTCCTGAACGTCTAAAAGCAATGGAGTACAGGTAGCCTAACCGCAAAATAATTGATATGAACAAAGGTGCACTGCAGCTTGATACAGGTTTTGCTAAGTTATTTTTATATACATTTTGTACTTTCTAATTTATTTTAATTATACAGAGCTGCTACTACTATATTTGGTGGACACTTTAATTTCTGCACCTATTAAAGACTATACACTTGTTTATTTAATACAGGCTGCTGAGATAGTTAAATCAAGAAGCGTTTAAAATGTTATGCTTTATACTTATTCCAGGACATGTAGTGTTTGAATCTTTAAATTGAGATGCGGGGTTGGGGGGGACCACTTGGGCTGTCTAAGTGAAGTGCCTACAGTTTAACCACTCCTCGGTAGTGTGGATTGGTATTTGCCCTCATACAGTTTGGTTTAAGTAAGGGAAGGGGGGGGGTCTAAGGCTAAGTGTTTTCTTTGTTGTTGTTGTTGTTTTTTATATATATATATATATGTTTAGTTCAGTTGTTTCTATTTTATTTTTTGTCACACTCAACATGGTCATGTATCTCACTTCATTTAAAGCAACATGGAAAGTTCAAAATTGTCTGATTTAATATTTACAAGTTGGAATGTCAGGGGACTTAATAAGCTAACTAAATTGAAGCAGGTGATGAACAGACTCAAAAACCTACATTCTAAAATAATTTTTCTTCAGGAAATTCATATAACAGCTATGGAAATTAAACAAGTACAACATAGGTGGCCTGGTCAAGTGATACATGCTACATATAACAATCACGCTAGGGGGGTATTAATTCTTATTCACAAAACAATCCCTTTTCAACTTAATAATATAATCCAGGATCCCCAAGGAAGATTTGTGATTGCTCAGGGCGGAATCTTGTCTCTCGCATTGAATTTGGTCAGTATATACGGTCCTAATGAGGACGACCCTAAATTTTTTGAGGATTTCTTCTTAACCCTATCTTCATTATATGGACAAAACATAATTGGCGGGGACCTAAATTGCACGTTGAATCCGTTGGTAGACCGCTCTACAAAAAGTGATCCCCACAAAAAACAATCTAGAAAAATAATTTTACAATATATCACAGACTTGAACTTATCTGAAATCTGGAGAAAACTTAACCCAAATAAATTGGAATACTCATGCTATTCAGGAATACATAAATCCAGGTCTCGCATTGATTACTTTTTAGTATCACAAGAACTGGTATCTAAAATTAAGAATTGCTGGTATGACTGTATAGTCATTAGTGATCACTCCCCCATTTCTATGTCTGTACAAATAGAGAAACTTCAACCGTCTCCCCCTAATTGGCGTTTGCAAGTGAGGTGGCTTAAAAATCCAGAATTTGTTAAATATTTAGAAGATAAAATTGACATCTATTTTCAGATTAACACCAACCAAACTAATGCATGCATTAGATGGGAAGCCTTCAAGGCATACATTAGAGGACAAATTATTAGCTTCACTTGTACTAAAAACAGAGAGCAAAAAGCAGAAATCAATGAATTAGAGAAGCAGATAAAATCTTTAGAAATAGATATAAATAACAAAGATGATCTTGAAAAACAAAAAAGGCTACTAATCTTAAGAACGAACTACAATAAATTAACATCCGATAAAGCAGCAAAGAGTTTACTGTGGTTGAATCAAGCCTTTTATGATCAGGGAGAGAAGGCTGGCAAGTTGTTAGCATGGAGAATTAAAAAAATGCAATCTGAAAGAGCCATTAATGGTATAACCACTCAATCTGGAGAGATATCAAACGATCCTCAAGATATTAATAATACATTTAAGGAATTTTATCAATCACTGTACAGGTCAGAATGCTCCCCCATGCCTGCTTGTAGGGATGCCTTTCTTAATCACCTCCAGTTCAAATCTCTCACAGATGAGGTCAAAGAAGACCTGGACAAAGACATAACAATGGAAGAGCTATTACAGGCCATTAAAAGTATCAACTCGGGCAAAGCTCTAGGGCCTGATGGCCTACCAATAGAGTTTTACAAAACCTTCCAAAAGCAGCTGCTAACTCCACTTTTGGATATGTTTAACGAGTCATTTAATAATGGAATATTACCACCAACTTTAAGACTTGCTACAATAATCCTTATTCTAAAACCTGGGAAAATATCAACGGACTGCTCTTCTTATAGGCCTATTAGTCTTATGGGAGTAGACACTAAGATATTATGTAAAGTTCTGGCTAAAAGGTTAGATCCACATATCCCTTTTTTGGTACATAGCGATCAGAATGGGTTTGTACAGACTCGTCAGGGATTTCATAACATAAGAAGGGTCCTCAACATAATTCATTCTAAAAATAATACCAGGGATACAGCGCTGTTATCTCTAGATGCTAGACAAGCGTTTGATAGAATTGAATGGCACTATTTGTTCAATTTGTTACCAAGATATGGACTTGGGGGAAAATTTTTGAAATGGATAGAATTATTATATACCAATCCAACCGCACGTGTAATGACGAATAACAATTTATCAAGCCCGCTAACATTAGAGAGGTCAACTCGCCAGGGCTGTCCCCTCTCCCCACTACTGTTCATTTTAGCCATTGAGCCTTTAGCCATGTCCATTAGAACTGAAGCCAATTTGTCAGGAATAACAATCGGAGAATATGAACATAGGATATCGTTATATGCAGATGATGTAATTCTTTTTCTGTCAAATTTATCAAACAGTGTCCAGACAGTTTTACATCTAATTAACAGATTTGGTCAATATTCTGGATACAGTATTAATAATGCAAAATCCTCTATACTTTTCCTGAACAAAGATGAAAGAATCAACCCAGTTATAACGACGCCCTTTTTCAATGCGAGAGAAGGCTTTACCTATCTTGGGATTAAGATTACTCCTCAAATTAGTACAGTGGTTCATGCAAACTATGATCCGTTGATTAGAGAAGTACAGGAATCCCTTGAAAAATGGACAACAATGCCAATATCAATGATTGGCCGGATCAACATAATTAAGATGACCATTTTGCCAAAATTCTTATATTTGTTTCAATCACTTCCAATGCCACTGCCAAAATCCTTTTTTAAAGAAATTAACAGAACATTTTGTAGGTTTATTTGGAACAACCGAAAACCTAGATTAAGACTCAGGTTATTGTATTTGCCATATGACAGGGGAGGATTACAGATGCCCAGTTTACAGTGGTATTACTGGGCCGCTCAGCTGCGCAGTGCTATGTTCTATTTTGTTACACATTCCCCCCCTGCATGGGTTCATATAGAACAAGCATCACTATCTAAATTGCCACTAAGCCTGTATTTATATTCAGCAGATTTTAAAACTTTAAAGAAAAAAACAACAAATCCATTCCTCAAAAACTCTATTGATGTATGGTACAAAGCTCATAGACATATTGGTGATACACCTCCCATCTCCCAATTTTCACCTGTTTGGGGAAATGAGCAGTTTACACCTGGCAGGGCAGATGGTGGTTTCCGCGCCTGGGCCGATAGTGGGGTGCAAAAAATTGGAGACTTATATGCTCAGGGTACCTTATTAACCTTTAACGACCTTTGTGCGAAATATCCAATCCCAAAAAAACACTTTTTTAAATATTTACAATTGAAGCACTTCATTTCATCAAAGATTCACCAGAATACACGGGAGCCGCCGCTGTCCTGCCTTGAGGATATTGTGCTGAAACATATGAATGGGAAACGTCAAATCTCTATATTATATGCAGTACTTGTTTCACATGATGAGGAATCTAGTCATGACAGAAGGAGGGCATGGGGTTTAGATATTAAGGAAGATATTGAAGAAGCTGAGTGGGCGACAGCTTGTATGAAAGCTCAAACACAAACCATTAATACTCGCATGAAACTGCTACAACACAAGTGGTTAATGAGGACATACATAACCCCTGAGAAACTCAATAAATGGTCCCCTGACACTCCAGACACCTGTGTAAAATGTTTGATTGAGAAAGGCACTCTGATTCACTGTGTATGGGAATGTCCTAAACTGGTAACTTTTTGGAAAATGGTTGTTGACACTCTAAGCAGAATAACAGGTACTCATATACCCTGTGTAGCAAAGCTTTGTATTTTAGGGATATACCCAGATTACTTTCCTGTTAACTCTAAGACTAAGACTCTGATTAACTTCGGTCTCCTGCAGGCCAGGAGGATGGTTGCTTTGTCTTGGAGAGAGAATGAAGTATCCTCTATACAGTCTTGGATAAAAGAGTTGGCAATGCATGTTACATTAGAAAAGCTAACTTATGTAATCAAGGGTAAAGCACACAAATTTGAAGAAGTGTGGACACCCTTAATGGACTTTCTCAAGCAACAATAGAATATACTTATCTGTAGGAATATTGGGTGTGACGACTTAATCTTATTTTTAATTTAATTTATTTTATGTGGGTATAAATGTCTGTGTGTGTTTATTTTTATTATTATTATTATTATTATTTTTATTTTATCTTTTACTTATTGATCTATTGTTTGTATATACGTGTATGCAGCGAGGTTAACCTGCAATTCTATGTGTATTTTATGTGGTTGTGACAGTGTGTTGTGTACGCTTATATTGAAAACCAATAAAAATATTGTTCAAAAAAAACAATATCATTTTCAAGAGCCAAGCAAGCTGTGAAAGTTATAATAAGTTCATAGACTGTGAGATAGTCACCATGCTAATTGCGTTAGCCGGTCAATGGGATTTTCCATTCATGTTAGCATTAAGCTAGCGGACTTTCGCTAACCGAAGCAAAGTAGTTAAGAATAGCTTTCCTTTGCCAAGTTTTGAAGTGACCTATTATCGGCCGTCGTATTAAAAAAAAAGGCCGATGCTGATATGGGTCAAACTGATAAATATATGCGCCGATAATCGGTCTATCCCTAATGGTATGTATATATAGGTATATGTGCCACTGCCAGTATAGGCACACACACACACACACATATATATATATATATATATATATATATATATATATATATATATATATATATATATATATATATATATATATATACACACACACACATATATATATATATATATATATATATATATATATATATATATATATATATATGGGTTATGTATGGGTTATATATGTATGTATGCATATATATGCATGTGTATGTATATGTTTGTATAAATGTACATGCATATGTAAAGGTATGTATATGGGTATATATGTATGTATATGAATATATAGGTGTGTATAAGGACATATATATGTACAAATATTCGTTAGAGTAGACAAACGGGTGAGTGTGAATAAGCTATGCTTCTGTCATTTATTTCTTTTTTCCTTCTTTCCTTTTTTTGTTTCACTTTGGCTTCCTTAAATTTTTCATTTATAGTTTATGTTATGTAAACAAATTAACAGTGCTGATTAGGAAGTCCTGTTTTATTTGCACATTTGAAATGAATTATAAGAAAAGGAGGTGGGGAGCAAACTCTATATTGAGAAGATGCTTGAAACGGAGCAGGAACCTTTTATTTTGGTATTAAAGGACCCGACAGGTGTTCTTCCCTCAGAGCTCAGGTAACAAAGTCAAGAACAACAGAATAAACCAGCGTCTCTTCTCTGTGACTTTAACAGGATCTTTTCTTTTGGAGAAACCGAGATATTAGACCTGAAAGAATGAAAGCTGTCCAAAAACAGTCTAGAGAGGAGCGCTGAGTAATTTTCTATCATAACCGCCCTCAGTAATGGCTTTTTGGAGAACGCAATCACGGGTGAACAGCAGGTAATGTTTTTTTCTTTTTTTTTTTTCTTCCTCCAGGAGTGGATACACAGCTCTGCGAATGAAATACTCCAATTGCTTTTGTAATAGAGATTGCTGCACTCAGGACGACATCCATGCAGTGTAAAGAGGAGAGAGGTTCACACACACACACACACACACACACACACACACACACACACACACACACACACACGATGTCCTTCAACTCTCACATCCAACAGGTCTCCAGGACAGCGTTCTTTCATCTCCGCAATATTAGAAAAATTAGACACATCTTGTGTCAGAGTGATGCAGAGAAACTGGTCCATGCTTTTGTTACCTCCAGGTTAGATTACTGTAACTCTCTTCTATCTGGTTGTCCTAACAAGTCTATTAGGACTCTTCAGTTAGTTCAGAATGCTGCAGCCCGGGTTCTGACTGGGACCAGGAGGAGGGAGCATATCTCCCCGGTATTAGCGTCTCTGCACTGGCTACCCATAAAGTTTAGAATAGAATATAAAATTCTTCTTCTGACTTTCAAAGCTCTTAATGGCATTGGGCCATCCTATCTTAAAGAGCTTATCGTGCCATATTATCCGTCTAGATCGCTGCGTTCCCAGCATGCAGGCCTGCTCGTTGTACCCAGGGTCTCTAAAAGTAGTCTGGGAGGTCGAGCCTTTAGTTATCAGGCTCCTCTTCTCTGGAATCATCTACCGGTTGAGGTTCGGGGAGCAGACACCCTCTCTACTTTTAGGAGTAGACTTAAAACTTTCCTTTATGATAAAGCTTATAGTTAGAGCTGGATCAGGTCTGAACCAGCTCTTAGTTATGCTGCTATAGGTTTAGACTGTCCGGGGGGAACTGACACACAGGCTCCTGCTTCCCTCTCTTCTCTATCTGTCAGTCTAACTTCTGATCTTAATGTCCCATTAAAGTTATTAACCATGGATCTCTCTGGGAGTCTCTGAGTTTGTCTGTTAGGTTCCTTCGAATTGTTGCTGTGGACGGCCTGCTGCCATGGACCTGACAGACTCCAGCTGCTACGGCTTCTTACAGTTACAGTTTCTCCGTGATCATCACTACAACACAGAAATATGGACTCTGTGTTTATGTCTCCCTGTGTCTTTGTCTCTCTGCCCCTCCCCCCTCCCCCCCTTCTCTCTCTCTAATCCCAACACAGTCGAGGCGGATGTCTGTCTAACATGAGTCTGGTTCTGTCCGAGGTTTCTGCCCGTTAAAGGGAAGTTTTTCCTTGCCATTGTAACTTGCTAAATATTGTAAAGGTCTGTACTCATGGTGGGTTAAGATGAGATCAGACTTCTTATCTTGTCTTGATGTTGGGTTTCTGTTAATAAAATTTTATTACCATTTACAGGTCTAGACCTGTTAACGCTTGGAAAGCGTCTTGAGATAACGTTTGTTATGAATTGGCGCTATATAAATAAAGACTGATTGATTGATTGATTGATTGATGTTAAAGGCAGGAGTGTCTTGTGGGAGAATCTGATGCCGTCGTGTTACCCTAACAGGGTCTTGTTACCCATCATCCTCTCCTCCCTCTTCATCTCCCCATCATTCTGCCTCCTCTAATGCACCAAACAATGCAGGCTGTGCTGTGAGGCTCTGAGCTTACATTACATATTGATGTCGTTGCCCCTGTGAGGTTGGGGCGCTCCGAGAAAAGCCAGTGGAGAAATGTCACAGTGAAATTAAAAAGAAGAAGTGCAGGAGGAAGCATGAAGTCCCCGCTGGGAATAAATGTGCATGTTTGAAAGTCGACTGCAGAGTCGTTAGAGGACAGGGTTTGTCCAGAACCATCTTTTTTTTCCCTTCGTTTTCTGGCATCAGATCCTCTGAAACTAGCCAAAACTTCTCTGCACTTTTTCGGGTAATTTCCCAAAAGGCCCCAGAAACTGGAAGAGTTCAGCTTCTTCTATAAAAAGAAAGTTCTGGAGAACTCACCGAAGGCGGTCTGAAACCAAATCCAAGCTGTGAGATTTGGGATATTATCTGAGGCGGACGCAGGGCGGATATTTGAATGTTGGTATTTCTGTAACCGGCTAACAGGTACAAGACGCAAGAGTGTAAATTATTATCAGTGACTGTGTTGACTCAGGTACCGAGCTCCTGATGCTCCAGATACCAACTCACGCCCAGGAATACACTGCTGGTGAGTAGAGGTAGAGAATTTTTAAATGTTCCATCAATCAATCAATCAATCAATCAATCAATCAATCAATCACACACATTTATGTGTGTGATTGATTCACATTTATGAAGCTGAAATTAGAGAATTTGGATTTTTTTCTAAAATAATGACCTAAATGACTTCATTGAGTATCAAAATAGTTGACGATTAATTTAGTAATCGATTAATAATCGATTATTCGATTAATTGTTGCAGCTCTAGATCATGATAGAATTGTGTAAGCACGGGTTGTCAGAAAGCCTGTTAGTCAGACAATCAAACGGCCCATTAGTCAAATGGCCAGAAGGCCTGTTAGTCAGAAAATCAAACGGCCCATCAGTCAAATGACCAGAAGGCCTGTTAGTCAGAAAATCAAACGGCCCATCAGTCAAATGGCCAGAAGGCCTGTTAGTCAGAAAATCAAACGGCCCATTAGTCAAATGGCCAGAAGGCCTGTTAGTCAGAAAATCAAACGGCCCATTAGTCAAATGGCCAGAAGGCCTGTTAGTCAGAAAATCAAACGGCCCATTTGTCAAATGGCCAGAAGGCCTGTTAGTCAGAAAATGAGTTTGGACTAAGAACATCAACTTAATCCAAACTAGTTTTCTGACTAAAGGGTCTTCTGGTTTTCAGACTAACAGGCCTTCTGAGAATAGGATGGACCCTGTTTTTGGCTGTCCCCCTTTTGGTTCCAGCTTTATCACGACACAACCGATGGTTTACATGAAGCTCATGCTAAAGCTGCTTTTCAGTGGATGTTAAATCACTTGTTGATAGAAACATCTTGTATTGCTATTAAGAAAACAAACTGTCTGGATTATAATCAGATATTCCAAAGAAATTCAAACTGTCCTTGGATTAACCAAAGTTTGGTTTTGTCACTCTTCAAAAAGCAGTTCCTTTTAGCTTCTGGTTCTTTCGGTTTTCATGACGGTTTCTTAAAAGTTGAGCACCGCAGAACGATAAACGCATCCTTCCACAGACGCTGTGTTCATGAGGATGAACGTGCATGCACAGCTGCACGCTGCTGAGGCTGCTGAGGCTGCTGGGCTCCATCCAGCGTGGATCAAAACTGCACAGATGCTTCAGATGCAATTATGGATGATTTAGAGGCGGTTAATAAAGAGACAAAGTGTTGTTAAGACGACATTAAGCCAGCAGATGTCTTTGCAGCTCTCCAGCTCTGAGAGTCTTTAGTGGACCGCACCGTCCCACTTTCATCCCTGATCATAAAACCCTATTACAGCCCACAACACAACACAAATTTCATTTCTGCCCGTCATCAAGTTTCTTTGAGGAATTAATGTTAATTAGCGAGCGGCTGATGTGAACGTCCTCTGATGACTTTTGGACTTTGAAGCTGCTCGAGCTTCTTTCAGCAGTTTGTTATTTTTTTTTATGGACGCAGCTCTTTGCTTAAAGGAAGACTGAGCTGGAGCTCCAGTTTCAGGAAGAACATCAGAAAAAAAAAAAACACATTCAGCTTTTCACAGCCGTGAACAAATAAAGACAACTCTGGTGGACAGAGCCACACACACACACACACACACACACACACACACACACACACACACAGCAGTGTTACCCCGCTCAAAGAAACTTCTTTATACACAAATTTCCAACTTCCAACTCAGTGAAGTGGACAAAGTCTGATCATGTGGAAAAGGAGTGACTTGTAACATTTAAGCCTGGTCCATTACTGTTAAATGAATAAATGATTTCATCCCCCGGCTCACACTGATTCATGCATTTTCAATGGATCAGCAGCTTCTCTTGATTCACCGCAGACTCCTCAGAGTTCAGAAGAAACTTGATATGAATCTCAGAATCCTCTCCACACGTTGAACTGTAACAGACGTGTTGTTGCTCCACATGCGACGGCCCTGAACGCAGCTCTGTTATTTTGGAGATAACCTCGTTTGCTCCATTCTTTATTTATAACCTGCTCTTTTCTGTTGCTGTGTCTCATTTGCCGCTGCGATGATCCAATTTCCCCAGCGGGATCATTAGAGTTTATTTTCCTCTGGAAACCATTTAATGCACAACGGAACACGGAATGCATCTTTTAACTCTTTGCTGCCCGGGCGGAGGAGAGGAGTGTAAAGAAGACAAACAGGGAGGCGGAGGAGGAGTCAAACTAAAGAGACGAGGTGGGCAGAGCTCGGCCCGTCTTCCTCCCACGTGTGGACATCTGTTTGAGTTCCAGCACGCTGAGTCTGGACATCCTGTCCCTGCATGACTGACAACCGTCTCCCCGTCCACACGCCGTCACTTTCAAACCCACTTTCCACCAGATTTCTTCCAATTACGACCAGTAAGTTGTCAAAACCAGCACTCCGCGTCCTGAAAAAGCTTAATGTGGATAATGTATCATAATGAAACTCCTGTTTTCCACGTTTCAGAGTTTTAATTGTCTTATAATCACAGGGAGCCTGCGGATCCTCCCCGGCGGTGAGTCTGAAACGACGGAGTGAAGGTTTGACGGCAGACGATTCAGCGCTCAGCTGTCACAGCGACAGGATTATTCGTCTCTGATGGCTGGAGAGCTCAACAGGGGATACAAATAATTAGCAGAGATGAATATCGTCAAGGCTCGTCGTGCATTTGACAGCTTGTTGTGTCTAACGGTCTGAGTGCTATTGGTCTGAATGCAGAGGGTACAGTTTCAGATACACTGAAGCAGCTGTCTACCTGGAGAGCAGAACATACGGCACATAGTCATAATATATAGCACGTAGTCGTAACATACGGCACGTAGACTTCATATACAGCAAGTAGTCTTAATATACGGCACGTAGTCTTAATATACGGCACGTAGTCTTAATATACGGCACGTAGTCGTAATATACGGCACGTAGTCTTAATATACGGCACGTAGCCGTAATATACGGCACGTAGTCTTAATATATGGCACGTAGTCTTAATATAAGGCACGTAGCCGTAATATACGGCACGTAGTCTTAATATACGGCACCTTGTCTTAATATACAGCACCTAGCCGTAATATACGGCACGTAGTCGTAATATACGGCACTTAGTCTTAATATACGGCACGTAGTCGTAATATACGGCTGAGTCTTAAAATACCGCTTGTAGTCGTAATATACGGCACGTAGTCATAATATACGGCACGTAGTTTTAATATACGGCACGTAGTCGTAATATACGGCACGTAGTCTTAAAATACGACTTGTAGTCGTAATATACGGCACGTAGTCTTAATATACGGCACATAGTCGTAATATACGGCACGTAGTCGTAATACACGGCACGTAGCCATAATATACGGCACGTAGCCGTAATACACGGCACGTAGTCTTAATATACGGCACGTAGTCTTAATATACGGCACGTGGTCGTAAAATACGGCACGTGGTCTTAATATACGGCACGTAGTCTTAATATACGGCACGTGGTCTTAATATACGGCACGTAGTCGTAATATACGGCACGTAGTCATAATATACGGCACGTGGTCTTAATATATGGCACGTAGTCGTAATATACGGCACGTGGTCGTAATATACGGCACGTGGTCTTAATGTACGGCACATAGTCTTAATATACGGCACGTAGTCTTAATATACGGCACGTGGTCGTAATATACGGCACATAGTCTTAATATACGGCACGTAGTCGTAATATACAGCACGTAGTCTTAAAATATGGCTTGTAGTCTTAATATACGGCACGTAGTCGTAATATACGGCACGTAGTCGTAATATACGGCACGTATTTGTAATATACGTCACGTATTTGTAATATACGTCACGTAGTCTTAATATACGGCACGTAGCCGTGACACCCTGATAAACAGTCATCATGATAAATAATAAAAACATGAGCTTGTTTTAGTCTCTGAGGAGGCCTCCATAAGCCGTCCTGTTGTCTCCTCCTGACTGCTGATTGGTCAGAATGTTATTAAAGGGATACGGGGATATTTTGCCATCATTAATCATCAGAGTATAAAAACCTGCTTTCAAGAATCCTTCACAAGCTCACACACCGCCACAACAACCACCGTCTGAGAACAGGAAGCCCCCACAGAGGTGATACTACCTGCACCTGTTCACCCGGTCAACATCATCCCTCCTCCCCTCTCTGTTCATAGCTTTGAGGTGATGTAAGGTGGCCAAAAGTGGCCATGTGACCAAATATTTAAATTGTTTCAGTGCTCCATTAAGGTAAAGAAAAAGCCAGTAGAAATGTTTAAATTATTCATCGGAACACATTTAAGGTTCACCATGATGAGAAGGCCTGCATACAAAAATATAAAAAACTATGTAACGAGTAACGCCCAGTGGGAGGAGCTAAACCCTTTAAAAGAGGGCTGAGCTCTCTGGGTTGAGCCAGGTTACTCAGCAGGTAACACCTCAGTTCTTTATATTATTAAACTGCGTCGTTGTTGTTGTTTTTTTGTTGTGGGTCTGTGGGTGGACGTGGACTTCAGACCACACTGACGTATTTTTGTAAATTTGTAAAATCGTTTTCTTTGCGCTGGAGGTTCCGGCAGCCAAATTAATAACACCAAACTCGATTTTTCCGACTGCGCCTGTTTTTCCACATTTTCTTTGAGTCTGGGACAGAGAGTCAGAAAAAGTAACGTAAAAAAATCACAGCAAGACACAGAAATTAAAACTTTAAAGGCTCCCAGGGCTCCCAAGTTCCCTTCTTTCAGATGACCGTACCAAATACATGCTGTTTATTTGACAAAAACTGCAGTTGATTCTAAATTTGTCATGAAGTCAAAATATCGGACACAATCACACCTCGCTGCTTATCAGCCACCAGCTGGAATCAGGATCATCACAGTTCAAGTTTCAGAGTTTAACCGAGGGTAACCGTGAGCGCGCGCCGCGCGGAGCGCGCTCCTCTTTGCTCAGTTACAGCATTTACAGTGTCTTCAATACGAAAACAGTGACAGGCGTGCTTCATGTTTCCATCATCACCTCTCATTCTGTCGCTCCGTCTGAAGCAGGCTGCCTGTGACTGTCCCTGAAGACGCAGAGGAAGCTTCAGATGACATCGAGCACAGAGCAGGTCGGCTTTAATTGGAGCTGCAGGCTTTGTTGAGCTAGCTTACTTTAAGAACGCACGGACGAGTAAATAAAGACAAGACGGAGCCTGAGACCACTTCCTGTTAACACTGTTTTGCAGCATGTTTTTCTAAATGCGGTGCATGTTCTGTCAAACTGATGAAGACGTTTTTCTCGTGTTTTGTCTTTTTGCGTGTGTTTTCTTAAGACGCAGTGCTGTGAGCTCTCAGGGCCACCGTACTAAACAGTCATATACAGGAAACACTTCCTGATCCCTCTTCTGTTCACTGTGTAAACAGCTTTGGGCTTTTATTTTGAAGGCAGGCTTTGATTGGGTAACGTGTGACGTGTGATGGAGTATTTCGCAGTATCAGCGGTTTACAGCGACCTCCTTCGAGCTCTCATCGTCTCGTCTTCGTTTCACGTCATCGATTTTATTTTCGTGGTGATTGTTTTCTTCTTCTTCTGTTTTCGCTCTCTAACTGTACAGAGAGACCGATTCCGTGTGCAGCACGAGGATTACATCCACAGGTCCTGCTGTAACACGTGACCTCCTCAGCTTCAGCTCCAAACACGGATTGAAGCTTTCACATGTCAAAACAAACAGGCGAACACGCGTGTTGAGCTCCCAACATGAACACAGACTTTATACAAAACTGTAGAAATGTGCCGTCAGTGTGAGCAGCCATGCAGGCCACATGAGGAGAGGAAATCTCATTTAACATGCCCACACACACACACGTATACACACACACACACACACACACACACACACACACACACAGATAAGCCTGGATGTCAGCATAAAAACAACAGCAAATTCACATCCCCCTGAGGACACACACATAAACAAATGTTCCATTTGATAGTCTAAACATAAAGTCTCTCTTCAGATAGGCACACAAACACACACACACACACTCTCTCTCTCCATTAAGATGAGTGTGTGTTCATTATTTATCATTGTTTATATCTTTGATGGAGAGCCAGTGGAGATAACAAGGCTGAAACTGCTGACTGATGGATATTCTGCCTGCACACTTAGAGACACAGAGATAATACACCCCTTACCACTCACACACACACACACACACACACTCACACACACACACACACACCCTCAGGTTAGTGCAGAGGAATATGAGCGTGCTAACCGCCTCTCTCAGTGGCTGCGCTCTGGAATCGTGGCCGACATGCAGACGGAGATGAAGAGCGCTGTTTACAAAGACTCTGCAGAGTGATGCACATCCATCGCTGGAGCAGCTCTCGGCCTGCGATCCTCAGAGATCAGCCGTCAGTCAAACGGAGCGCCGGCTGCTGCTGCTGCTGCTGCTGCTGCGATGTCTTGTTTAAGTCTCCAGTTTGAGTGACGTGCGTCTCTTTCCGTTGCAGGCAGCTGACTGTCACCGCTCGTGTAATCTCATCAGAGCAGCTCTGAGTTTTCTCTCTGGACGATGTATGGATCTGTCTGACATCCTCTGCTCGCTCACCCACAGGGCTGAAGTTCAGGGCTCAGTCATTATTTATGCTTTAAAGAACCTCTGAGAGTCCGTCCTCTTTATTCAGACATAAAGGTGAGGGTGTATAGTGAACAGGTGCTGATGCAAAGTAGATTACACTGAGTCCTGTTAGGTCAAGTTTCAGCTCCCCTGCCTCAGAGTCACCTCTCTCATTAGACATGAAATGATCATTTTGACCATGTTAGACTGTTCAACACTCGATAGGTCCTTTACTGTACACAAAACAACAACAAGTGTTTTATACTCTTTGAACTTTTCAACACTGAAGTTAAAGTTAAAGAGATTTAAAAGTGATTAAAAACTCAGTCTAACAAAACCCAGAGCTCACTTAACACACATTTTATTATTTATCCTGGTAATAAATCATTCACTTGGTGCCTGGACAGGTCATTAAATACATGAATGAATGAATGAATGAATGAATGAAAAAAAAAATAATAATAATAATGATAATAGCAAAATAAGAATAAAACAAAATAATTTAAAAAAAATAAATAAAATAATAGTAATAATAATAATAATAATAATAATAATAATAATAATAATAATAATAATAATAAAATAAAAATAAAATAAATAATTAAAAAAATAAATAAAAAATAATAACGATAATAATATTAATAATAAATAAAAATAAAAAAATATAAAAATAAATAAAATAAATAATTAAAAATAATTACAAAATAAAATAAACAAATAAATAAATAAATAAAATAATGATTATAATAATAATAATAATAATAATAATAATAATAATAATAATAATAATAATAAATAAATAAATAAAAATAAAAAATAAATAAAATAAATAATTAAAAATAATTAAAAAATAAAATAAATAAATAAATAAATAAAATAATGATAATAATAATAATAATAATAATAATAATAATAATAATAATAATAACAAAATAAGAATAAAATAAAAAATAAATAAATAAAATAATAATAATAATAATAATAATAATAATAATAATAACAAAATAAGAATTAAATAAAAAATAAATAAATAAAATAAAATAAATTATAAAACACAAAAAAACCAAATCAAATTAAATTAAATTAACATTGAGTAATCAAACGTCCCCAGTTCATGATCATTAGAAGTCCCTGTGGGAGGAGGGGAGGTTCACACTGTCCATGTGTTTTAATGAGAGAGGCCTGAAATGAAGGAGTGAACAGTGAACCCAGAAATGGACGAGCTGCGTGAGAAACACTCAGAGGCTGATCGAGTGTTTGATGGTCGTCGACCTCTGCCTGCTCGCCTCTTACTTTCAAACCAACTCTGTGATGGTTTCTGCTGCCAGTGTGTGTGTTGGTGTGTTGGTGTGATGGTGTGTGTTAGTGTGTGTTAGTGTGTGTTAGTGTGTTAGCGTGATGATGTGTCAGTGTGTGACACAGGAGGACAGAGTATTTCACACTGGACTCTTCCATTACCTGAGGTCAGCACTGTTACTGACAAAGTGAGAGAAATGTATGTGTGTGTGTGTGTGTGTGTGTGTGTGTGTGTGTGTGTGTGTGTACTGTATGCTTGAGCCATAAATTACACGCTGCAGGTATGAACGGCCATAATGACAGAGGCCGGTCTGGACCAGGAGCTGAGGACAGCAGATTCAGACCATCAGCAGCTCATTTCTCTCTCTCTCTCTCTCTCTCTCTCTCTCTCTCTCTCTCTCTCTCTCTCTCTCTCTCTCTCTCTCTCCAGCCTCTCATTATTTCAAAGTAAAGTCTGGTTCTAGTTCCAGGAAGCAGCTTTGAGAGGATCCTGGGTCAGAACGTCATGAAGGTGAAGAACTCTGTGACACATCAAACTCCACTCTCGCCCGTCAGGCCTTCACTTCCACTCCATGAGGCAGGGAGAGGGACACCTCAGTGGGTCCCAAAGGACCTCAGAGGCTGGAGACGGGTGAGAGAGGCTCAGCACGGATGAAGGGACTCTATTTCAGCCACACACACAGACACACACTCTCTCTCTCTCTCTCTGTGTTTACCGTGCTGATCCCTGTGATCACTCTGTTTGTCAGGAAGCTCGGAGCTTCACTGTATTCGCGGGTAAAACAAACGCGTCCCGTCAACATGAATCTCAGCAGCAGCTGTGGCGGCTCTGAGCCCTCCGTGCGTTAATTGAGATCACTGCACCTCTCGCCCCGTTCGCCTGAAGGACGTGACGAATGAAAACTGCCGTCGGAGCAGCAGCAGCTGGTAAACGCTCCACACAGGAAGTCTGGATCTGTGGAGATGATTCAGATTCTTACTGGTGTGTGATTCTCCTCATGGAGGAGCGAGTGTTGAAATAACTGAGCTCCCACTTTGATTTGACATCCAGGAGAAACGAATCGCTCCATCGGGGGGACGTTGCTGCTTGATGCAACCTGCTCATAAACTGGACTCAGTCTCCTCCTTCAGCAGTTACCATGACTCCAAGCAAACAATGTGATGCTATGTTTCTGTCCAGACGGCTGGAGAGGTGTCAGACCGCCTCCTCGTCCAGGACGTGTTAATTATTCATGGATTTAAACCAGAATCCAGAAGCCAAAATAATACAGGAAGTGGAGGCGGGAAGCTGCCGGGTTCGGAGAGCGACTAACGGATGTTAGTGAAAACTTGTTATGGATTTACTCTAAATGCAGATTTTCCTCCTGGTTCAGTTTTCAGCCAAAGAAAGAAACAGACGGAAAGAAGCTTTTTAACTTTATTAGCGTTTTATTCCCATAAAAAGCAGAGACTGAGAGCTGAGATCGTCATCAATCACCCTGATGTGATAAGACGCTCATATAAAGTTCACCCAAACTGGATCAGTCAGTCTGAGCTGGGTTATTATTCCAGATTTATTGGGACCTGTGAGGGACCTGCTCCACTTCTGGAGACTCTGCTTCATAAGCGCCTCGTAACACAGATTTGTTTGGCTTCTTTTATTCCTGTTTGTGATTTTTTTTTTACGCAGCCGTAACCCCGTCTCTAATTAATGTTGGTCATCTTTATGGATTTTTCAGTCCTGGTTTTATCGCCTGCGTAGCTCACTGTAGAACTCTTTTATGAAAAGCGAGTAAAGAGTAAAGTTTCGTTTCGCGCGCTCACTGGTCGGCCGCCAACGGTGATTAAAAACCCGAACGAAGCAAACGCCGCACGGTCCCAGGAGAAACCTGCAGACGTCAGAAGTTACAGAGCGGAGGAGGTCTGAGTTTAATTCCTCTCCCATCATCACTTTGATGATCTGTTCATACCAAAGGCGGACTGGCCATCGGGAGCACCCGGAGGTTTCCCGGTGGGCCGCTGCCTCAGTGGGCCAAGACTGAAAAAAAAAAAACCATGGTGTGTCAATCACCATGTGGGCCAATCACAGCCAAAGGCCGAGGGCCGCGGCCCCTCCTCACTCTGCATGTGTCAATCAATCAATCTGCAAACATGGATAAGAAAAGGAGGAGGAGGAGGAGGATGAGGAGGAGGATGAGGAGGAGGAGGAGGAAGAGGAGGAGGAGGAGGAGCGGAGAAGAAGAGGGAGAAAAAGGGACAGGCGCTACAAGCAGATGCTGCCAAGAGCAAAAAACTTACAGCATCAGCTGCAGCTCTCGAGGCCGATGACGTTTGGAGGAGGAGGAGAAGGAGGAGGAGGAGGAGGATGAGGAGGAGGAGGAGGAGCGGAGAAGAAGAGAGAGGGAAAAAAAGAGACAAGCGCTACAAGCAGATGCTGCCAAGAGCAAAAAACTTACAGCATCACCTGCAGCTCTCGAGGCCGATGACGTTTGGAGGAGGAGGAGGAGGAGGAGGAGGAGGAGGAGGAGGAGGAGGAGCAGAGAAGAAGACGGAGAAAAAGAGACAGGCGCTACAAGCAGATGCTGCCAAGAGCAAAAAACTTACAGCATCACCTGCAGCTCTCGAGGCCGATGACGTTTGGAGGAGGAGGAGGAGGAGGAGGAGGAGGAGAAGGAGGAGGAGGAGGAGCAGAGAAGAAGACGGAGAAAAAGAGACAGGCGCTACAAGCAGATGCTGCCAAGAGCAAAAAACTTACAGCATCACCTGCAGCTCTCGAGGCCGATGACGTTTGGAGGAAGAGGAGGAGGAGGAAGAGGAGGAGGAGGAGGAGCGGAGAAGAAGAGGGAGAAAAAGAGACAGGCGCTACAAGCAGATGCTGCCAAGAGCAAAAAACTTACAGCATCACCTGCAGCTCTCGAGGCCGATGACGTTTGGAGGAAGAGGAGGAGGAGGAAGAGGAGGAGGAGGAGGAGCGGAGAAGAAGAGGGAGAAAAAGAGACAGGCGCTACAAGCAGATGCTGCCAAGAGCAAAAAACTTACAGCATCACCTGCAGCTCTCGAGGCCGATGACGTTTGGAGGAGGAGGAGGAGGAGGAGGAGGAGGAGGAGGAGCGGAGAAGAAGAGGGAGAAAAAGAGACAGGCGCTACAAGCAGATGCTGCCAAGAGCAAAAAACTTACAGCATCACCTGCAGCTCTCGAGGCCGATGACGTTTGGAGGAGGAGGAAGAGGAGGAGGAGGAGGAGGAGGAGGAGGAGGACACCATGACCGGGGGGATGCTAGTGAGGTAAGCTATATGCTAATGTGATAGCTTGTTAACTTATAGCACAACGCATGTAGGCTTGTTTAGATGTCAAAACGTCATTGTTTGTAGAGTTCAGCTCAGTGGGATCAGCCGCTGCCCCGGGCCCCTGAGTGGTACCAGTACCAGTCAGGTACTAAACTCCCGGGCCTCTTTTTGGCCCCAGTCCGCCCCTGCTTCATCCGCTCAGTCATCACAAGGCGACCACAGGGTCAGACCTCTGAGGAGCTCAGAGACCAGTCCTACAGCCGGGACGCAGCAGACTGCACAGCGAGTCACGAGGAGACCAAACACAGAGGAGGGCAATTAGATGAAGAGTACACACGACACACACACACACACAGAAAGAGACTCCAGGAACCAGGCCGGCTGATTGGTGAGTGACAGTTGGAATCGAATTTCTTTGAGTGAAAACCCAAAGGACTCATGGGAGACACACACACACACACACACACACAGAAATCAGCATGAACAATCGCTGAATAATTGCTGGCACCAACACACAGACTCTCTCTCTCTCTCTCTCTCTCTCTCTCACACACACACACACACAAACACACACACACGGTAACTCCGATCCCCCCACAGGTCCCTCCTCTCCAATTTACTGCCAAAGCTGTCTCTTCAAAGACAAATCTCTTTTTTCTCTGCACACCATCACAATGAGAATCGCATCTAGCAACTCCAAACAGCAGCAGAAGTTTGAGAAAGGCCTTCATTATGCCGCTGCCAGCACGCCGGCGTGATCTGAATGGAGACGCTGAGAATGACAATCATGGAGCCGGAGAGGAAGCAGCCCCCCCGATGGCCACGTCTGAAACGGGAGCTGATGAGGAAGCAGGGACACGGCGGTGTGTGTGTTTGTGTGAGTGTGATTTCTGCGATAAGCTGAGCCGATAACGGCAGCGCGCCTCTCCTGGCGCCGCTCACTTTTTAGGCGTTTTGTGTTTCTTTTCTTCCTGTAGCTGCAGAGACAAATAAAGCAGCAGGGTGTTTCAGATGAAAAAACCTGCTCCACATCCAGGCCCAGCATCAGGAGTGTGAAGGTGCAAAGTGGCACCAAGCAGAGCAACAACAGTTAACAGAGAAAAATTAACTTTGTGCAAACGTCCTGCAGCGCACGCCGACACCGGGCGATGGAGCGATTTCTCAGCTGCTGATGGCTGACAGAAAACAAACTTCAGAGAGGAAAAAAAGCCTAATTACTTATCTGTAAAGAGTGCCTGAGAGAGAGAGAGAGAGAGAGAGAGAGAGAGAGAGAGAGAGAGAGAGAGAGAGCTTCACGTTCATTATGTCAGGCTTGAACAGTGATGTTTGATCCGTTCTCTAAAAACAACGAGTCCCAAACCCTCCTCTGTCTGAGACCCCTCCACACATTTCAGGTTGGTTTTTTCCACAGTGTCAACAGGCAGAGCTGAAACACACCAGACTTCTGTCTGTGAACAGGTTTTGATTGACCCCTGTGATCAGAGTCCACAGACTCTATGATACCAGGATGTACTCTGGTCTCTATGACCTCAGTTTCTGAGCCCATTGTTGACGGGGGCCATATTTGAAATGCTTGACTCATGCTAGCTTCGTTTAAGCTAGGAGCTATCGAGTGCCCACTGCTAGTACTCAGACCTGGACTGTAAAAACTGAACTCTAAGCAGCTGTTTAAGTAAAAAAAAGACTCTAATTAGACTTAATGAGCCACATTCAGCTGATCAGTCTAAAAAAAAATGTCTGATTTTAAGCTTTTAAAAGACAAAAAAGACGCCTCATCAAGTGTCTTGAAATCAAAATAATATTTTAACCCTTCGTCATCCAGGTATCAAACAGGTCACCTGGACCGTTGATTATTATTTTGGCCCAAACAGACTCATAGAAAGCTCATCTTCTTCTTTCAGGACTGGTTTGAATTTTTTTTTTCTTGCCCAAATATTTGAAGAGTTACGGTAATGAGAACAGCTTGCATCAGTTATT
Organism: Labroides dimidiatus; assembly: GCA_030710495.1. Lineage (NCBI taxonomy): Eukaryota > Metazoa > Chordata > Actinopteri > Labriformes > Labridae > Labroides > Labroides dimidiatus. The sequence goes on from CM061145.1 coordinate 991,698, forward strand.
GCCTGTGATTTGAATGTCGTTGCACACTGATTTTTACGCAGTAGCCTACCGTAATAACCCTGATAGCAGCGTGAAGCCCGCCCCGTCCTCTTCCAGGAGGCGTTTGACTTTTCTCACTGACCCAAACAGTCGAGGAGTTACGGTAATTTAAAGAGCAGCTGTAAAACAGGAGCACCGTTTAATTCCTTTGATATCATAAACTGAGACGTTTTTCTGGTCACGTCAGGTGATTGTGGTTCATGTTAAGCCTTTAAAACATGTTTTTTTCCTAAAAACAAAACATAAACACCCTCAGTTTGTAAATCTTTGTGTTTTAGCTGTAAAGATCGGCCTTTTTGAATCCAGCCTCTAGTGGCTGCCTCAGGAACTGCAGTTTTAAACACGTGTGAAGGTTTCATATGTGAGGTTTCGACGAATCAGAATCAAGTATTTCACACAGTCGGATGAGAAAGCATGATGGCCTCCTTCACACCTGGATTCATCATCATCATGAACCCGTCCATGCTGCTCTAACTCTCCCAGCATGCCTTGGGTGTAAGCAGCGTCATTTTTAAGGTGCTCTCTGATGCTTCCTGGTTTGTGCTCACGTTTGTTTTCCAGCTCGGTGCAGTGAAACAGACACAAACAGTCTTTGAAACGATAACTACGGTGCAGCTCTCTGAAACAGAGACGGGTTCTTATTGCACGAGAGCAGAGGTCACAGAGGGGTCACCGAGGGGTCACCGAGGGGTCACGGGGGGTTAGAAAGAACAGGAAATTAGTTAAGATGGTGATTATGTCTGGAAATTCCGCCTTAAATCCAGCACAGTGTTTCAGCTTCAGGAAGAAACGTCACCATCCACTAACTCTCCCTCACCGAGCAAACGACAGGAAGTACTCTTCATCTTTTTGTCCAGCTTCCTCTCTTTTCACCCTGTTGATGAGAACTCGAGACGGTGCCGTCTGAAGACCGAGCATGCTCCGTCTGTTTGACCAACTCTCTTCCAGTAATGCGTCTCTTTGTCTTCTCTCCTCCAGAATTCATTTCATACAAAGGAATGTTGGTTGAGATAACGCTAACACCGTGTCAAGGTCGAAACATTTGTGTTTTCTTGTAATCAAAAAGCTCGATCTATTTAATTAGAGGCTTTGTGATGAATTAATCGGGTCTCTCTCCAACGTGAGGAGCATCGCAGACGAAGACGACGCGCTGCACAGATTTTATCTCTGACTCCCCACGTTTTAATTGCACCCTGTTTTCTCCTCGCGAAGCCGTCGTCTTCAACGCGATCACCTCGCCACCGATGGGACGCCCGTAACCCTCGGCGCACAGCTGCTCGCCTCACCTCGCTCCTCTTCTTGGATGTGGGTGTCAGACAAAGTCGTTTGCAGCTCTTGTTTACGTTTTCCACCGAACAGATTCTCAGTGAGTGATAACCTTGACTCCTAACATTTACTGACAGCGTCTGCAAACAGGAAGAGGTCAGCGAACAGATAAGATATAGTGTTTCAGATCCACACGAGCTTTAAAGAGGGGGTATGGTGCTTATTCTAGGCTTTGTTCTGTCCCTCCGGGGGCCCCCTACGGTAACGTCTCATGATTTAAAGCTAAAAAAAAAAAATGAGTCTAATTTTTTTCTCCCTTTGGTGTTTTAAAGAACTCGTACTTCAGCGTCTGTCTGAAACACTTCATGTCAGCTGCTGTTTCTTTAAGGCTCCCCGCCCCACAAACCCCCTTCACTCTGATTGGCCAGCCCTCTAGAGTCCTGAGGCTTGTCCAATGTGTCCTGACTTAAGAGATCCTTATGTGATGACATCATCATTTCAACATGTCTGCTGATGATATGGTGCTACTTTAAGAACGGACCTTTTCTGATCAGTTTACAGACAGATTCAGGGATTTCTATGACATATGAATACGTAGAGGTTTGAAAATCTGCACATGCTCAGTCTGAACATCCAGGATTGGTTATTTGTATCCATGTTTAAAATATGGGAAAGCTGAATACCCCCTCTTTAAAGCTGGATACCCTCTCTTTAAAGCTGAATACCCTCTCTTTAAAGCTGAATACCCCCTCTTTAAAGCTGAATACCCTCTCTTTAAAGCTGAATACCCCCTCTTTAAAGCTGAATACCCTCTCTTTAAATTCTTCACAGGAGCTCGAGTGTGATTTTAGGATGATTTTTTTTCAGATTGGTGTGTTTTCATGAACGTATGCGTCGTTATTTATAGATTCTGATCTCATGGTTTCATGTTTCATAATAAAACCGAATAATAAGAGTGTAAAACATCAGAGATGCTCCATGTTTTATTCATCGCTTCCTTCACTTTAATCTTTTTGTAACTCCCTCCCTGTCTCCCTAATCCCTCCCGTCTCCCGCTCGCTCTCGTGTCTCTGTTTTCCACACATCAGTATACGGCCTCTGAAATATCTTCGCGCTCCGCGCTGGCTTCCTGCCCCGGGGCGGATTTAGATGCACCCCCCACACACACGTTTTACCCCCTGATTCCTTCTGTTCTGGAGTCGCTTATTGAAACATAAGGCGTGATGTGGGAGGGCTTCAGCGGAGGTTTGTGGGGGTCAAACGCTGCTTCATTTGCATGTATACGATCCCGGCTCAGCTCTCTGAAGCCGCGGGCGCCGTGGGATACGAGATGTGGGGGGTGCTGTGACCCCTGGACCACGAGCCTTGAAGGTCGAGGTTGAAATGAGAAGAATAATCAGACACAAAGATGTGCATAAATTAGAGACGATCTACTCTCAGGGAAGGGTTTCTATTGGTGCTCTCTTCAGGCTGACGTGAAGTGAAGACTTTCACTCATAAAAACAGCATCACGCGTGTTTCCTGCTGAACATTTCACCGCTGCACCAGCTCCTCTTTCTTCCACTGGTCTTATTTGGCATCTTAAAAGCACCGCGTTCTGAAGTGCTCTCCAAAAAAAGCTGCTAACAAAGCAGGAAGAAAAGAGGCACAGCGTGGACGTCAAGAGTCATAAAAGATGAAAACAGAAATGAAAACATGCTCCAAAAAATCAAAGTTAGTGGAGCACGGCAACGAGGAGGAGAAACAGAGTGAGAGGAGGTTCTGATTCAGACGAGTCCTGAGAGTAAAAGGCTGCGTGGAGAGTCCAGGGTTCACACAGGCAGCCGGGACAAAAGCTGTACAGTAAAGGTCTGCAGGGAGGAGAGCAGGGAGAGCTCTTCATTCAGCTCCAATCTGCTACAAGCTGCACACAACACACGAGTCCAGGACTGGTTCTGAGCATGCTCAGTGAGGAGAGGCCGGGCTACGCTCAGAACAACAACAAACAACTAAAACAGATAAATAAACAGCTTTCAAAAGAGGAACCGAGGGGGTCCATGACTGAAGCCTGCAGGGGGGGGGGTCCATGAGAAAGACCTGCAGGGGGGGGACCATGACCAAAACCTGCAGGGGGGGTCCATGAGAAAGACCTGCAGGGGGGGGGCCATGACCAAAACCTGAAGGGGGGTTCATGACCAAAACCTTTAGGGGGGGGGCCATGACCAAAACCTTTAGGGGGGGGGGGGGGTCCATGACCAAAACCTTTAGGGGGGGGGCCATGACCAAAACCTTTAGGGGGGGGTCCATGACCAAAAAGTTTAGGGGGGGGCACGACAAAAACCTTTAGGGGGGGTCCATAACCAAAACCTTTAGGGGGGGGGGTCCATGACGAAAACCTGCAGGGGGGGAGATCCGTGACCAAAACCTTTAGGGGGGGGGCCATGACCAAAACCTTTAGGGGGGGGGGCCATGACCAAAACCTTTAGGGGGGGGTCCATGACCAAAAAGTTTAGGGGGGGGCACGACAAAAACCTTTAGGGGGGGTCCATAACCAAAACCTTTAGGGGCGGGGTCCATGACTAAAACCTGCAGGGGGGGGTTCGGGACCAAAACCTGCAGGGGGGGTCCATGACCAAAACCTTTAGGGGGGGGTCCGTGACCAAAACCTTCAGGGGGGGGGTCCTTGACCAAGACCTGCAGGGGGAGGTCCCTGACCAAAAACTTAAGGGGGGGGTCCATAACCAAATCAAATCTGTGTTTGACTTCAGGTCAGTCGTAACTCTCAGTGTTTAATCTGAAATAAATTTTACACGCGACCATCTGAATGAACACAGCAGGTAAAAAAGAGACTGAAACACTGAGTTAACTGAGAAACTGACTTCACATGATGAGAAACGAAGGACTAACAGGGCCTACATGAGGTAATCCAGGCGTTAAAACAAGAAGATAACACTCATCTTTAGATTAAAACACCTGGAAACAAACTTCCTGAAGCACAATTAAAAAAAAAGTTCTTAATTTCAGCAGAGAAGAAAAAAAACTACAAATTCATTAAAAAAAAAAAATCTCTCAGAGTTTGAGAAGAATGATCACAGACTGATCTTAAAATAATCCTAATCCCAGATTTAAACTGATGGACTGGTTCACAGTCAGGCTGTTTGTCCTCTTTGGATTCTCTGAAAGCTTCAACATCAAAACAAAAACCTGAAAATATCTGATGAACCAGAGGAGACACACACACACACACACACACACACACACACACACACTTCCAGTAAGGCCTCTGTTGATTTTATGATCTCTTCCATGTTGTTACATTACGGTAAACCCTTTAAACCATCCAACAGCTGCATCATATAATGTCCAACGTAAACAGGAGCCATATAACACGCTGACACTTTAATCACACACACACTCAGAGAGAGAGAGAGAGAGAGAGAGAGAGAGAGAGAGAGAGAGAGAGAGAGAGAGGGGCGTCTCTTACCGGAGTGAAGTTCATGACTTTCAGGATCCAGATGGTCAGTGCCAGGTTGACGATCATGGTGACGAGGAGGAGGAGGATGAAGAAGTACAAACATCTCTTCCTCCAGCCGTAGATTCCCACGGCGGGGTAAACCTGGGCGCCGCACACCGACGGCGCCCGCTGGTGGAGCGGGTTGGGCTGCGCTGCGAGGATGTACTGCTCCTGAGTCATCTGACGGGAAAGAACAAACGGAGAGAGAAACGTTAGAGTCTTTAATTCTCTGAGTCCATCCCGCCCCCCCAAAACCTGGTTTAATCCAATCCACCGTTAGAGCCAGGGTCAGGGAAAAACCTTCGCCATCAGCCAAACTTCAGGAGTTCACTTTATTTAACCCTTTCCTTCACTTCCTCTGGATTCTTCCATCCTGATGTGAAACTTTCAGCTCTCCACAAACAACACGACCAGTTTAAAGAGATAAAGGAAGGAGGAGGCATTTTTTTTACTCTGCCTTTATTCCAGCCGTGCGTTGCAGCGATAAGATAAAAGTGAGAGAGGGGGAGGGATGAACGGAGAGAAGGATGAACGGAGAGAAGGTTTGGTCACGGTGCAGGAAAGAGAGGAAACCATGTTAAAAAAAGCAAAAACAGAAAAAGAGGAAAGAAAAGGAGAGTGAGGGAATAAAGAGAGAGAGAGAGAGAGAGAGAGCACAACGTGATGAAATAAGATAGAGAAGGAGCTGCCGTGAAGGAGGGAGATAGAGCGGGTGAGGAGAGAAAGAGAGGGAGGAGGAGAGAGAAAGAGAGCCAGATAAGGAAGCAGAGTCCATTAGCTGTGGTGCAGCAGGAGGAGTCATGGCTCCACTATCAGCGTCCATCTCTCAGTCATTACCGTCCTCTCTCCACCTAAACTTTCTCTCTCTCTCTCCTTAATTCACTTCCTATCTCCTTCCTGCACCTCTCTTTCTCTCCCTTTATCAGTCTGCCTCCCTTTCACACACACACACACGTACACACACACACACACACACACACACACACACACACACACACACATTATGTCTTTATTGCTGAGGCTGCATGACCTTAGCACCTCCCTGACTTGGTTTTTCTTCGCCGCCTGTGATGCTTTTTCTCCGAAACGTCTCACATGATGAAACCAACGAAGGTTGATGGCGAACAGAAACGCTGACTCCTGCTGTGGAGGCAGAAAAGAAGGAACTGGAAAAACCCAGATTTGGCCTGTCGGAGTTTGTTTTTTTCCAGCCGACGTCTCGGAGGCAGAAATCAAACCATGATCTGGATTTAACGTCGGGTTAACGTCGGGTTAGCTCCCTGTTTCCTGTTTCCTGTTTCCTGTTTCTTTCAGTGAGTCCTCGTCTCTCTCACAGACTGATGAACTCAAAGCTCACCTGTCCCTCAGGTGTCTCTTCATACCAGTTGGTAAGTGGTCAGTTTAGAGCTGCAGCTGGTGCTCAGGTGTCGTTAACGAGGTGGGCGTGGCCAACCGCCTGAGAGGTGAGCAGAAACAATCATACTCTTCTAATAATGCTGCTAAAAAATGACACACTGCACCTTTAAAACGTTAAGTCCAGACACGCTCACAGGACCAATCAGAATCAGCTGCTAACAGAGGAAACACGGTTTCTCCTCCACAGAGATATGACGCTCAACTAAGGATTGTTTTCATGATCGATCGATCTATCGATTATTCTCTCCAGCGTTTCTCTGAGTCCATGATGACATCATCAGACGTCTTGTTTGCAAACTAAAGGTCTGATCCGAACAACAAAGAATGAGAGATAATTAATTGACCCCCCATGAGGGAAAACTTTGTTTTTACAGCAGCAGCAAGAAAAACAAAAAGTTTAAAATGCAAAAAAAAAATAAAAATCCAGAATCCAGAGAGGACGGGTTCTGACGGTGTTTGTCAGGTTTGGTTGGTTTCTGCTCATCTGGCGTCTTTTGAACACGCTGTCCTGGAAAAACAGGACTGGGTGGGTCTATAAGGGTCCAGTCCGAGTACGTTACACGCCTGTCAGGAAGTCACACATAATTCATCAAAGCTTTATTTAAAATACAGCAACGACAGAAGAGGTGTGTGAGTTGACTCAACAGGACTCAGAGTTTAGTGACCTGATGACAAAACTAGCTGGGTTAACGCTCCTCTGTGGAGAAATTCTGAATTCAAGTCCCGTCTGTAGTCAAATTCTCTTATTAGAGTCTCTGCAAAGCAAATGTTTCTAAACTCATTAATAAGACCTGACCTGCAGCTGTCAGCTGAGCGTGGCTCATATAAAGACTAATAAGACATTATTTCACCAACAATAAGTGTGTTTTTACAGTGTGTTTTCATGTGTGTTTTCATGTGTGTTTTTACAGTGTGTTTTCATGTGTGTTTTCATGTGTGTTCAGATGGAGAACTGTATCCTGCAGCAGGCTCCACCCCATGTTGGAAAACGATGAGTTTTTACTAGGGATAGCCCGATTATCGGCCGGCCCGATTATCGGCCGATTATTCGATACTGTCGGGCAAAAATGGCTGTTTAACTACCAAGTTAGTTGACTTTACCTTTTTCTGTTTTGACAGAGAGAGCCCAAGCAGCAGGAAACAATGTAACTGCATCATGAAGCCTACATGAACTGCATGGTGCTCTGGGATGAATAGTCTCTCCTATTGCTATTGTACTACTTTTTCAGCTCTAACAACATTAATCATTAGTGATGTAGCAGCCTAGTTTTGAATGGCAGGGTCCCTGCTATCACATGTTGTTGAAATATAACATTTACAATAAAATCAGCTACAAGCTTCCCAAATGCTGTAATAAATTAAGCATGATCAGTTGAGCATGTCAGCACATGGCCCTACTTTTAACTTTCTCTTTTTTTCAAACCCTTATTGCAGATGGATAAACTTAAGTTTAAAAGTGCCGGTCTGCCTCTCACGTTGATGTGCGTCCGTTCAGTCTGTGCAGATCCTCTGCAAACCAGTCAGTTTGATCATTTTATCTCAGCGTTCAGCAGCGTCCACGCCGGATCAATGCACGCCTGGGAGTGTGAGTGTGTGTGTGTGAGTGTACCTGGAAGTGTGTGTAGCCCTGGAATGATGATGCTTTTATTTTTCCTGCAGTGTGAATCAGAAGATGAACTCCGGAGTTTCTGAATGACAGTTTCAGGAGAGCGAGGACACAAATCCAACAATTATCCAATTAAACCAGCAGAAACAGCCACGCTCCTGCTCCACCGCTGGCTCGTTTCTCTCTCTCTCCCTGTGTGTGTGTGTGTGTGTGTGTGTGTGTGTGTGGATATCAATCCAAGTCAAAGTCAGAGAGGGAAAATATTACGTTCTCCTCCCCCACCGCACCACCGTTTCAGGAGTCGCACACGTCATATTTTCCATCCATCACTTCCTTCCTGCTCCTTTCTTTGTCCTCATCCAGCTTTCCCGCCTTTCCCCTCTTTCCCCTCTTTCCCGCCTTTCCCCTCTTTCCCCTCTTTCCCGCCTTTCCCCTCTTTCTAACTCCTTCCTCATCTTTCTAAAATCCTTCATGTTCTCTTGTATCGAAGTCTTACCTTCGTGCTCTCCTTGATTTCCAAATTCTCTCTCCAGACACTTCATTTCTCTCTCTCTCGCCCCTCTCTGTTCTTTTCTAATCCATTTAGTTCTCCCCCTCTCCTCCCTCTCCTCCCTCCCTCCCTCCCCTCTGTTCCTCCCTCTTCAAATGCATTTCTGAGATTGAACTGACAACAGAGTCATCAATCAGTCCCACGGTTCACCAAAGCCTGGCGGCCCCGCGCGGCATGACCTAACTTTATGGACAGCATAATGTCTGACAGTCATAAAAACCCGAGTCAGCCGCGGTCCAACCCTGATCTCAGGAAACCGTCAGAAAAAAACACTTCAGCTCTGAGAGATCAAAAAGCAGCTAAAACCACAAAGACAGACCGAGAACAAAGAGACGAATGAAAGGAAATAAACAACCAGATCATGAGCTAAACAAGTCAGCGCTGCACACAACTCCTCCTCCTCCGACGAGCGGTAAAACATTTGTGAAGAGCTCGTGAGCTCCTGACAGGAGCAGAACGGGTCAGAGAGACCGCCTGAAACCGTCTTTCATCTCTCAAAGAGCAGCATCTCAACAAATCCATTATGGAAGGAGGTAAGAGCACATTCAGTCCTCAGGAAACATGTGAGGTTCTCTGGAGCTGATACGGATCAGGGGTTTCACTCGTACGGGGGGCAAAGGGAACACCAGTCAGGATGAGAATCCACAGTCCATCTGGTCTTTAGGACTTCCTGAGTCTTCTTGAAATAGTCTCACTTTTACAGATTTTCCTGCTCGTAACCCAAAATTTAAAAAGAGACGATCAGCACTAAAATGTGTTATTTTGAACTGCTGCTCCTCAGCTAAACAGGAGCGCGATCGATTATTATAAAAACATCATCGAGGAAAAACGATTAAAAACTTTGGTGTTGTTGTTTTTAAAAACAGTTTCTGATATATTATTTGCGTTGTGTTTTTGGCCGTTATTAGTGATTTTTGCATGTTGCAAGTTTTACAAGTACGCATGTAGACTGGGTGATTATTTTTTATTCTTGTTTTTTTATATTTTTATTGCTATTGTTTATTATCATTATTATTATGTAACTCATTATTAATTTACTTTTGGTTATTGTTTTAAGTCGTGGTTCAATAAACTCCTTAAGTTTTGAAATCAATGAGTAATCATGTTTATTAATCCTGATTTTAATATCAATCAAAATAATTATGATAATTATTTTTGCCATGATCGTCCAGTCGCTGCGAGACAAACTAAACATTGTCCTCTCACCGTCTGGACACTAAACAACAAACTGACTTTACAAACTTTGACTAGTTTCAAACTATAAATAAATACGAGGGATGCACTGAAATTTCTTCTGAAAATGGCCAGAAAGTACATTTTCAGTTTTTGGTGAAATAACTGCATTTTTTGATGAAGCAAGCAAAAACCACAGCGGGCACGCTCTTCTTTGGATCAGGGCGGACATATTTTAATGTGTCAACGTATGTGAAGAACCCGCCTGGAGAGGGAGGAGCACACAGCGCAGCTGAAGGAGAGAGCGCAGACAAAAGGACTTGTTGCTCTCTTTCACTCACTCTCTCACACACAAACCCTGAAGGCACACAGATGAGTGCACTCCTCCTTAAAGCCGACAGAGAGTCAAGAGAAATAATGTCACAACCACCACAAGAGACGCAGAGACAAATCTTGGCCTCTGGTATTATTCTTTGAACATTCATTCATTTATGCTTTGGTACTAATGATCAGAATAATCATTTCTTTCAGTGTTTTGGTCTCTGTTTCTTCATTTTTATTTTTAGCTTTTCAGTTTCAGCCGAGAATGTTTATTTCAGTTCATCCTGAATGAACCCATGACCTCTTCATCCTGAGAGAAGTTCAGTGGAATAAAGAGAAGTAGAGTTAAAAAGAAGGTCTGCTCTCCAAAACAAATGCACATCTTAGCAAGAGTTATATCTCTACCACAGTGGGTGCATGTGCTCATGGGAAATGGAGTCTTTATCCCAGAAAAACACTACTGCCTCCTGATAGAACAATGGTCAGATAACAGATTACTCCTTCAGGTTTGGTTTCCAGCAACAGCAGAATCAGCTCTTTCATAAATCAAGAAGAAGAAGAAGAAAGTAGGACCAAATAAATTTCAAAGATTTTTAAAAAATGTTTCATGTTAAAAAAAAAGCGCCTCCCTGGTTATTCATGCTGCTGAAACGTGTTTCTGAACATAGATTCTGAATCCTGTTTCCCTGCTTCAATCTTCAGACGTCGTCTTAAAGAAAAAAAAAACAGCCACAGCTGTTGATCTGTAACAGCCACCTATGTATGATGGTCCTCTCCTGGGGAGCTCTGCATTAAGGAGGCAGATGGTCGGAGCAGCGGAGAGAGAGAGAGGATGTCAAGGCCATGTGAAGCAGAGTGATATTGAAGCGCTGGTATTGATTAAGTATGAGCAGATGAGAGGCGAGCGAGCCGGAGAGATGCTGTCTGACAGATACATCTGATCATCCTCAGCCTTTAACGTACAGCAGCAGCAGCAGCAGCAGCAGCAGCCCCGCTCTGTTCTGCATGCATACTGATTGCACTTTGATACGGTTCTCAGCTATGAAATAAAATCTCAGGCGATCCGTCCATCCTTCCATCCATCTCTCTATTCATTAGCCAACCATGCGTGTGTGTCAAATCCATCCAAATCCCACCATCTGCCAATTTTACGAGCTGTCACATACATTACCAGGCGGCACACATGTAGGGGTGTGTGTGTTCAGACTGTGCCTTTGGTTCTGAACCTGTCAGATCACACACAGGAAAACATCCGTTTGGTGAATAAATTCAGTCCAGGAAGAAAACTGATATACAGAGGAGATGAAAAAAGCCCACACACCCCCTGCTATTAAAAAAAAATGATACAAAGATGAATCATCACCAAACTTTTTACAACACAAATAAAGTTCAGCTCATGGAGACGACTTTTCCTGAGAGTGTCTGAGTCACATCTCACAAAAAGAACCGTGGTCCCATGATGGTCCCATGATGGTCCCATGATGGTCCCATGATGGTCCCATGATGGTCCCATGATGGTCCCATGATGGCCCCATGATGGCCCCATGATGGCCCCATGGTGGTCCCATGATGGCCCCATGATGGTCCCATGATGGCCCCATGATGGCCCCATGATGGCCCCATGATGGCCCCATGATGGTCCCATGATGGTCCCTTGATTGTCCCTTGATTGTCCCTTGATGGTCCCATGATGGTCCCATGATGGCCCCATGATGGCCCCATGATGGTCCCATGATGGTCCCTTGATGGTCCCATGATGGTCCCATGATGGTCCCATGATGGTCCCTTGATGATCCCATGATGGTCCCATGATGGTCCCATGATGGTCCCATGATGGTCCCTTGATGATCCCATGATGGCCCCATGATGGCCCCATGATGGTCCCATGATGGTCCCTTGATGGTCCCATGATGGTCCCATGATGGTCCCATGATGGTCCCTTGATGATCCCATGATGGCCCCATGATGGCCCCATGATGGTCCCATGATGGTCCCTTGATGGTCCCATGATGGTCCCATGATGGTCCCATGATGGTCCCTTGATGATCCCATGATGGTCCTTTGATGGTCCCATGATGGTCTCTTGATGGTCCCATGATGGTCCCTTGATGGTCCCATGATGGTCCCATGGTCCCATGGTCAGGTCTCACTGTTCAAAGGTATCAGTCAGATACAGACCATGAGCAGAGTGAAGACTATCATCATCGAGTGGGGGATATACGGCAACAGAGACTAAATCACCAAGAAGCGGACGTCCCTTCAAAACTGACGAACAGACAAGAGGAAAAGTGTTCAGAGAGGCTGTCAAGAGACAAACAGCAACCTTAAAGGATCTGCAGGAACAGGCCCTGGTTTCTTAGACCATGTGACAACAACTTCCTGTGTCCTTCAGATGTGTGGACTATGGGGTAGGGTGGGGAGACCTAAGGAAGCCGTTTCTGACCAAGACCAATATTCAAGCCTGGATAAAGTTTGTAGAAGACACATTTGAAAATTTGTATAAAACAGATCTGAACTCTCCCAAAAGCATGATGGGAAAATGTGTTCTGGTCTGATGAAACGGAGGCTGAAATTTTTGGCCGTAATTCAAAAAAAAAAAAAAAGCCTAAAACAGCAGAGCCACAGTGAAGCATGGCGGTGTATGGCATCAGGCTCTGGGGCTGTTTGTCTTCAGCTGGAACTGGGACCTCAGTCCAGATGGAGGGAACTATGAACAGGTCTGAACAGCAGTCAGTGTGAGTACAACAGAAGAACGACGTCAACAGAAGAAGGTTCAGGTTTTGGATCAGAAGAGGACTTTGTACAGAAGATGAAGATCTGACAGATTTGGAGCCAAGTCCAGATGAGTGTTTGATTGAGGATGTGAAAACTTATCAAACCACTTTATTTCCTTTCTTTTATCCCCCTGTGAGGACTTCATACCTGACCTTAGAACAGTCTCACCTTTAGGGGCATAGTTTACAAAATCCATCCATGCAGGACTGTTTGATCCCTGTTTGAACACTAAGAAGAGCAGGTGTGCACACCTGTAACATGACACTCCATAAGGGAGGGCAAAACACATGCAACACACTGCTGATGTTTAATACATGTACACCTGTCTCTCTCATGTGTGTGTGTGTGTGTGTGTGTGTGTGTGTGTGTGTGTGTGTGGAGCCTTTAGGATGAAACACTGAGCAAAGTGAACTGGGAGCTCTCTGTTGGCTGTTGGTTGTTGTTGGTTTGGACAGCCTGTCATTCCTCTCTGTCACTGAGGGCACTCAGGTGTCCAGCCAGTGGATGGATCTCCTCTCTCTCTTTCTCTCTCTCTGTCACACACACACATACACACACACATATATATATACACACACACACACACACACAGAGATATATATATATACACACACACACACACACACACACACATATATATATATACACACACACACACAGAGGGCTTTTGTGCAGTGAGGCATTCACTGTTCTCTCCAGCAGATTTACGGGGTTGTGCTGCAGGTCCAGTGTGAAGAAAAGACTTAAAAGGACAACAACCCCCCCCCCCCCCGCACACACACACCTCTCTATAAACAAACACTGTAAGCCAAGACTACTACTATCTACTACCTGGGACAGACAGACACAGAGGACAAAGGGACGGCAGCATCACCAAGAGGACTAACAGTGACTGAAGAGGAGACAGGTGTGATGGCAGGTAAAGCTCTCTACACCTTCACTTACAGAGACAAAAAACAGCGGTGTTTTACCTGTGTTTATCTGTGTTTAGCTGTGTTTTAGCCATGTTAAGCTGTGTTGAGCTGTGTTTTAGCCATGTTTAGCTGTGTTTTAGCCATGTTTAGCTGTGTTTTAGCCATGTTTAGCTGTGTTTTAGCCGTGTTTAGCTGTGTTTCAGGCGTGTTTAGCTGTGTTTTAGCTGTGTTAAGCTGTGTTTTAGCCATGTTTAGCTGTGTTTCAGGCGTGTTTAGCTGTGTTTTAGCCATGTTTAGCTGTGTTAAGCTGTGTTTTAGCCGTGTTTAGCTGTGTTTAGCTGTGTTTTAGCCATGTTTAGCTGTGTTTAGCTGTGTTTTAGCCGTGTTTAGCTGTGTTTAGCTGTGTTTTAGCCGTGTTCCGCTGTGTTAAGCTGTGTTTTAGCTGTGTTTAGCTGTGTTTTAGCCGTGTTTAGCTGTATTTAGCTGTGTTTTAGCTGTGTTTAACTGTGTTTTAGCTGTTTAGCTGTGTTTAGCTGTGTTTTAGCTGTGTTTTAGCTGCGTTTAGCTATGTTTTAGCCGTGTTTAGCTGTGTTTTAGCCGTGTTTAACTGTGTTTTAGCTGTTTAGCTGTGTTTAGCTGTGTTTTAGCTGCGTTTAGCTATGTTTTAGCTGTGTTTAGCTGTGTTTTAGCCATGTTTAGCTGTGTTTAGAGTCAGCAGAAACATGAAGAAGATGTGTTCAGTGTTTTTGCTCCAGACGACAAACACGAACAAACTCACAGAAAGTCTCTGCTCTGAAACCCTCAGATGTTTCAAATCTAGGTTGAACACTCACCTTCTAACAGCTGCCTTTTTTTTTTATCATAATACGTCATTTGGTTTGATTATGCTGCTGTAAACAGTTTGTTTAGACGTTAATGTTTTATTTATTGATTTATTTATTTTAACAGGTTAAAAATTTGACTGTCTCAGAACGTTATGTACTTTTTTAATCTCTGTATTTTGAAACATTTATTACAAATAATCTTTTTGTTTTTCAGGTTTGTTTCACTTTTGAGAAATGAGTTGAAGTTGTTCAGACATGAGTCAACGCACGTTTTTTAACACTCGTGATGTGATGTTTCCGCTGATGTGAACCAAATTAAAAACAGTCACCACATCATGTTAAAACTGTCAGACACACCTGTTCAAACGGGCGGTCTGTATCTGTCCCTGTGAAGCACTTTGTGGTTTTGTCCTTTATAAATAAAGTTTACTCACTCGACATGTGACCGCTTCTGTCCTCCACATCCGCCTCTTTACTCGGCGGAAACGTCGCGCGCCGTTTGCTGGTTCGGAAATACAAACGGATCATGGCGGAGCGCGTGTGCAGCGCACCTTCAGCGCACCTTCAGCAGGTGAGTGACGCTCAGGCTGTGTTCGTGTCTGTCTGCGGTGAGAATGGAGCCCGGAAGCGTTCAGGTGTGAGACAAAGTGAGTCCAGACGCGACTGTTCAGGAAAAGTTTGGCGCTCACGTGAGTACGTCGGCGTGCGTCCGCGTCCCTGCACGCGATACCTGCAGTCAGTGACGTGTCAGTCTGTCACATGTGAGCCGCGTGGAGGAGGTCAGAGAGAAAGAGAGACGTCACACTGCTCAAACCAATCAGTTTGAAGCTTTTTAAAAACAATTAATAAACAAATACAAATCAGAGACGCCCTCCTCCATCAGCGTGTCGGTGTTTGTTGGAGCTCTGCGGGGCTGAAGGGTTTGCTTTCTGCTCCCGTCTCTATTTATAGAGACTCCAGAGTGAAGACTTGTTCTCATTTGTCTCTGTCTAGATTTATCTCCATCCAATGGGGTCTTTTTGCTTTTTTTTTTTTTTTTTTTTTTTTTTTTTTTTTTTTTTTTTTTTGAGGGGGTTTCAGACCCGCGAGACTAATTAGTGGATGATAAAAAAAACGGAGAGGCAACTGAGAGAGGCTGGACGAAAAAGTAGCAGTGAGGAAGGTGAGGAAAACATGGAGAGCTGCATGTTGGTGTTTGACTGACTGGAGCGTTCTCTGTGTTTGTTTCTGGGCTTGGCTCTTTATATTAAAAAATAAACAATTCATAAACAAAGAGGGAGCAGGTGTGCAGATAGAGGTGTGGGCTTCGAACCTCATGATCCACTTCATTTTCTATTAAAAAAATAATAAAGTAATTTTCATCTACCGGGCAGTTGAAGGAATAATTCTGAGCGGCCTCCAGTCTTATAATCTTGTGCAGTTTGTGGAGCAGCGTCTTCTGTCAGCTGCTCGTATACTGTGAAGGAATGACAGTTTTGTAATGCTAGCAGGAAACAAAGTAAGACTGATAGCCGGACTCGGTGACTACACTACCTGGACGGGCTGCAGCTATGAATTCTAGTTAAGGAGGCCTGACATTCATCATGCTTCCCTGGTGTTCATTTGGAGCTGGGAGAGACTCAGCGCTTTTCCCCCCGCACGCCTGAGGCCCATTCATCCTGACACACCGTGACATTTCTGGTGTCGAACGTTTGTAATTGTATTTCTGTGTAGCGTCTCTTTCTGCTTCTGCCGGTGAGAAAGGAAAAAAAAAAAAAAAAAAAAAAGGGTGAGGTGTTGTGATGTATTGATTATGCGTAATGTGGAAGATAACATTGCAACACTTTGGCAGCTCTGTCTTCATTTATACGTCTGACAGACAAACTGTCCTCAGATAACTTTCTATGTTTGTTAATACTTTCAGAGCTTGTTTCAAGTCGGCAGATATTCATTTGCTGCTCTTGTTTGAACAGCGAGGAAGGAAACACTGGTACGTTTTGCATATCATGAGCAGAGAGTGCTAACAGTAGTGTTTCAGCACCATGGACAGCTCCACCAGACAGCAAGGAGCTCCTGACACCACCTGGTGTCGACTCCAAATCTGAGAACTGGTTTCTTAGATGGTCCACGCTTTGAGTCAACAGTTAGTGTTCTGAGCCATTAAAGAGAGGGTATTCTGCTTTAAAGAGAGGGTAATCTTTTTTTCCCATATTTTAATCATGGATCTAAAGTACCAATCCTGGATGTTCAGACTGAGCGTGTGCAGATTTTCAAACCTCTACATATTCATATGTTGTAGAAATTCCTGAATCTGTCCGTAAACTCATCAAAATGGTCCGTTCTAAAAAATAGCACCAGATATTGAAATGATGACATCATCACATAAGACTCTTTTAACTGTTTTGTGACACGTTTGAGAGGGAGGGCCTTAAACACCAAGGTGCTGTCGAGCTCTACCTCAACAGGCCTCCAACGGGGTGGCCAATCAGAGTGAAGGGGGTTTAAAGAGCGGGGAGCCTTAAAGAGACAGCACCTAAAAATGAAACATTTCAGAAAGAGGCTGAAATAAGAGCTTTATAAAAACAGCAGACGGAGAAAAACAGAGTATTTTTGGAGTTGGTAATCGTGTAAAGACACCACCAGGGTACCAGAGGACAAGAAAAACACACCGTACCCTCTCTTTAAGCTGTACTCAAGCGAAGTTGTGGATACTTGTGTCAGAAGATGTAACTGTAAAGTTCAGCAGTGAGGCAGAGAAAAACTCGACACATAAAGGCCGTGAACAACATGAGAGGCCAACTGGTCACATTTGTTGACGTACAGACGGATTTCTGTTCAGCTCCACAGACTGATCCCACAGTGTCTGTCAGCTTCTGTCTGTGTGTGTGTGGCTTTTCCAGTAAGATCAACAAATTAACACTGCTGCTCAACGATGCCTCAAATAGAAGTAAAGCCTTCCTGTGGTTTGCAGCTCCTCTCTCTCTCTCTCTCTCTCTCTCTCTCTCTGCCCTGTTCTCGTTCCTCCTCCGCCTGCCTCTCCTTCTCCTTGGCACGCTGCCTCCCGCTGAGTCAGTATCTGTCAATCAGGGAGCCGCCGGTGTTCGACACCGCCAAAAACAACAACAGGCTTAGGCTGTGGTTTTTCCTCCTCCTCCTCCGGAGGAGGAGGAGATGGATGGAAAACGTCACGGAGACGGAGTCTGCTGGCAGCTGGAGCTGCTTTTTACAGCTCTCTGAAACTGACGGTGAAGCCTGATGAGGGGGCGTTGCTGTTTTCTGCTGAGGTGTTTCAGGCAGCGTGGTGGAAAACTTTTAACAGAAGTGAACACACGCTTAGTTTAGAATGAATTAACGTCTCAGTTCCAGTAATTTGTTCAGGAAACCCCCCAAACTGTGAAACCACGGAAAACATGTCCGCTCCCGTCTCCACCGTCACACACAGACGATAAAAATAACGCCGGTGACGTGGTGACCGTGCGCCATACATTCGGTTCCAGCGTGGGAACATCGTGATGATGGAAAGTGAAAGAAAGAGGCAAAGTTACTCTGAGGAACTTGTGTGTGTGTGTGTGTGTGTGTGAGAGAGAGAGAGATAAGCTCTGTGACTTTGAGAAAAAGGACGAGAAAATTAACCGTTTCTCTCTCCTACTGTGTTGATTCTTAGTGGGGTAGAAGAACTGTGTGTGTTTATATGAATGTGTGTGTCCATGTGTGCGTGTGAGAGAGAGAGAGAGATGCCTAAGAGAGGAATCGCAGAGAGAGAGAGAGAAGGAGACGGACCATAACCAAGGGCAGGCGAGCTGTGAAAGATGTGATGGACGTCTGCTGTATGAGCGTCACATGACTCTGTGTGTGTGTGTGTGTGTGTGTGTGTGTGTGTGTGTGTGTGTGTGAGTAAGTAAGTGTGTGTGAGTAAATCTTTGCTCCTGACAGAATCAGCACACAGGCTTTATGACCCAGCTCAGAGAGCCAGCTTCCTCCATCATCGCTCCACGCTCAGAGCAAAAACACACACACTGCACGTTCCTCATCTCCTCTTTTATTTGTTCTTTGGGGGGATTTCTTTCATTCTTTCATTCATTCATTCATTCATTCATTCATTCATTCATTCATTTATCTATTCATTTATCTCAGTCTAGCTCCATTAAATGTTCATGTGCTCACTCTCTCATATCAAGCTGAAGAAACAAAGGAGTCCAACACGGCACCAACCCCACCTTTAAAGAGTAAGCTAGCCGTTCTCTTGGTGGATGAAGAACTATCCAGACTTTAACACTGCCAGCTGAAAAGGTCGTGAGAGCATCCCAGAGCCCTTTAAAGCTGGTTACACAAAATGCTAAATGCTAAATGCTGTGGAATGAACTGGACCTCCTTTTCCTCCTTTTCATTAAAATATATGAACTCACTGCAAAAAGCAGACCCTCCAGAACGCAAGCCTCATTCTGTGTCTGAACAAGCAAATATCAGCCAGACGTCCAGAAAATAAAGAAACACTCCGTGATTTTAAAAGATCACCTCTTGACCTTCGTAACGCCTCTTTAAGAGCGTCATGCAGAGCAGGACTCCCAGACTTTCAGCCTAAAACACCTGTGCTGTGTGTGTGTTTGTGTGTGTGTGTGTGTGTGTGTGTGTGTGTGTGTGTATTTTCAAACCCGAGCCATCAGTGTTTGTTTGTTATAACGTTGACAGAATTGTTTTGTTGAAACCCTTTTTTTCATGAAGATAACGAGACAGTGAGGAGCTGAACGTGGCTCTTTGATGACTGAAACATGACGAGACGTTTGTGAGTTTTTAGTGATGAGACTGGGTGGGCGGTCTGTCCGAGGTTCCAAATTCAGAACATGTGGTGACGGTGTGTGTAATCCGTCTCACACAGACACGAGTTAACAGACCCCTCACAGCCTGATATCATGACAGAGGGAGCAGCGTTCAGCTCCGTTCATTCAGAACAGTTCTGGTTCTTTAGACTCTAAATTCAAACTGTGAGCAGCATCAAAACATCCGCTTGTTCTGTGGTCCATTGCTCTGTGGTCTGTTGTTCTGTGGTCCGTTGTTCTGTGGTCAGTTGTTCTGTGGTCGCTTGTTCTGTGGTCTGTTGTTCTGTGGTCTGTTGTTCTGCGGTCGGTCGTTCTGCGGTCGGTCGTTCTGCGGTCGGTCGTTCTGCGGTCGGTCGTTCTGCGGTCGGTCGTTCTGTGTTCTGTTGTTCTGTGTTCTGTTGTTCTGTGTTCTGTTGTTCTGCGGTCGGTCGTTCTGCGGTCGGTCGTTCTGTGGTCACTTGTTCTGTGGTCTGTTGTTCTGTGGTCGGTTGTTCTGTGGTCGGTTGTTCTGTGGTCTGTTGTTCTGTGGTCTGTTGTTTTGTGGTCGGTCGTTCTGTGGTCACTTGTTCTGTGGTCTGTTGTTCTGTGGTCACTTGTTCTGTGGTCTGTTGTTCTGCGGTCGGTCGTTCTGTGGTCGGTCGTTCTGTGGTCACTTGTTCTGTGGTCTGTTGTTCTGTGGTCGGTTGTTCTGTGGTCGGTTGTTCTGTGGTCTGTTGTTCTGTGGTCTGTTGTTTTGTGGTCGGTCGTTCTGTGGTCACTTGTTCTGTGGTCTGTTGTTCTGTGGTCACTTGTTCTGTGGTCTGTTGTTCTGTGGTCACTTGTTCTGTGGTCACTTGTTCTGTGGTCTGTTGTTCTGTGGTCTGTTGTTCTGTGTTCTGTTGTTCTGTGGTCACTTGTTCTGTGGTCTGTTGTTCTGTGGTCTGTTGTTCTGTGGTCTGTTGTTCTGCGGTCGGTCGTTCTGCGGTCGGTCGTTCTGTGGTCGGTCGTTCTGTGGTCACTTGTTCTGTGGTCTGTTGTTCTGCGGTCGGTCGTTCTGCGGTCGGTCGTTCTGCGGTCGGTTGTTCTGTGGTCTGTTGTTCTGTGGTCGGTTGTTCTGTGGTCTGTTGTTCTGTGGTCGGTTGTTCTGTGGTCTGTTGTTCTGTGGTCTGTTGTTCTGTGGTCGGTTGTTCTGTGGTCTATTGTTCTGTGGTCTGTTGTTTTGTGGTCGGTTGTTCTGTGGTCTGTTGTTCTGCGGTCGGTCGTTCTGTGGTCACTTGTTCTGTGGTCTGTTGTTCTGTGGTCGGTTGTTCTGTGGTCTGTTGTTCTGTGGTCGGTTGTTCTGTGGTCGGTTGTTCTGTGGTCGGTTGTTCTGTGGTCTGTTGTTCTGTGGTCTGTTGTTCTGTGGTCTGTTGTTCTGTGGTCGGGTGTTCTGTGGTCTGTTGTTCTGTGGTCGGTTGTTCTGTGGTCTGTTGTTCTGTGGTCTGTTGTTCTGCGGTCGGTCGTTCTGCAGTCGGTTGTTCTGTGGTCTGTTGTTCTGTGGTCGGTTGTTCTGTGGTCTGTTGTTCTGTGGTCGGTTGTTCTGTGGTCTGTTGTTCTGTGGTCGGTTGTTCTGTGGTCGGTTGTTCTGTGGTCTATTGTTCTGTGGTCTGTTGTTTTGTGGTCGGTTGTTCTGTGGTCGGTCGTTCTGTGGTCGGTCGTTCTGTGGTCGGTTGTCAGAAATGATACGACCCCATGGAGTCAACTTCTATGGAGTTCAGAGCGTCACAGATCAACAGGTGTTTTGGAGTAAAGAGTGACCGTGCTAACTGGTGACTCTCAGCTGAACGTGTCAGGATAAACCAAATTTGACCCTGTTTTTGTTCATATTTGTACAGTAATGGATGAAATCCGTACTTTTACATAATTTACAATCCTGTACGTCATTTGGGGACCCAGCAAACAGAGATTCATGAGTTGGGCCTGTGAGCAGGAGACTCCAGGAGTCGTTTCCTGTCTGTAAATAACGCAGCTTCAGATTTAACTGTGGAGCAGAATTTATGGTCATCAAGACGAGTTTTCAAGCTTTAATATCACAAATTATCCACACAGCCTCACAGAGCTGACATGCCCGTCATCAACACCCCCACCTCTCCACCTCTCCACCTCTCCGCCTCTGCGGCCTGTCGCTCTCTCTCCACCCTGTCGCTCTCTCTCCTCACACTTCTGTCTGACTTCCATCCTAATTGAGTTGTGTGTTGTCAGCCCAGCAGCTCCTCTCAAAGCTCCCTTTCATGGCTTTGACCAAAGAGTGGATGTGGGAGTGATGTGTGTGATGTATGTCCAGCAGTCGCTCATGTCCCCCCACCCCTGTCTCTCTCTCTCTCTCTCTGTGGGGCGATCGTATATCAGCCCTCCAGCCCTGAGCAGCATAATGGAATGAGCTGCGACGGGCTGACAAAGAGGAAGGGATGAAAGAGGAGGGAGAGTGTGGAGAGATCTGAAGTGAATGCTGATAAGTGACAGTGTGAGACTCTGACTTTCCACGCCTCTTCTTCTTCGTTTCTTCGTTTCTTTAGCAGAGGAAGAGTCACATCTGAAGTCAAATCCAGCCTCACCTTTCCACTCCAGCCTTAATAAACCATCTGTTTGTCTCCAAACTCCATCTCCAGATCTTTGAACTCTCTGTTTATCTTCATCTCTTTTAAAAGCACCCATTATCTCTCTCCCTTTCATCTCCCGCTCCTTTCTTCCTCCGATATAATTTGAACCGTGAGGCTTTTCATCAAATTTAATGCTTCTTCAAATAAAACTTAATGACGAGCGCACCTTCAAAACCAAAACCACCTAAAACAAACATCGAGCTAATAAACGTTTCCCCAAACCAGGACAGCGGACAGCTCTCTGGGAAGAGTCCAGGACTCGGTTCAGACCTGATCACTTTAACGCCACGTTAAACGGAACATAAAGCAAACATATCGGTGAACTCATTTAGAGCGCCGTCCCTCATCCAAATCAGGACGCTTTAGTTCCAACACACGGACCGTAATGTTGAAAATCTTCACCAGAGGAGGAATGAGATGATCCTGGTTAAAGGCAGCATGAAGCATGAAGAGGTGTCTCTGTGTGTGTGTTTTAACACTCTGCAGCACACATCATCTCCTTTAAAGACGCCCCAAAGACATGGTCCAGCTTCAGGCTGTCTGTGGAGACCTGGAGTCAGTCCCTCAGGTGAGGAGGACACCAACACACGGCGCACACCAACGATTGAAGGGAATAAGAGCTCCTATTTGAGGCTAATATGACACGTTTGCTCCATATCTCCCCCTAGTGGTGAGCAGCTGTGCTGATTTGAGCTCAAATTAAGCTAGCGTCAATTTTCATACAGTCGCTACATGTGATCACAACGCTCCACGACTACTGCCTCTAAAGTCTTCAACAGATGCCTTTTTCCCAGCATGCAGCACTGGCCTGTGCCCTCTGTTACCGTGGTGACATGGTGTATTAATTAGCCCGCTCTCTGATTGGCTTGTTAAAGGACAAATCTAATGAGGCACTCGTAGACGAGAGAGGTGGAAGTGATTTATCGCCGATGCCAATCACCTCGCACCAAAACACACAGATAAGACGTGCTCACAGGTGCCCGAGGACACACACACACACACACACACACACACACACACACACACACACACACACACACACACAGAGCGAGAGAGAGAGTCACACAGGCCACATTGATTTAACATCTCACTCCCACAGAGTTGACCCTGAACATGGCTAAGGTGTCCTGGGTCATCTGGGGGGTCAGCTGGGGGGGTCACAGCAGGTGCCCCCGGCTGGGTCTCGACAGCGTGACCCGACCCCTCCAGGCCAACAGTTTAGAGGCGATAAAACACCAACAAGCTGCAGGAGATGGAACCTGATGTGCAGCTGTAATAAACAAACCTTCTCTGCAGAGAAACAGAAAGTGTTGGATTTGTTCCAGTTTCCACGTCATGAAAATGATCCTTCAGGTTTTTCTCTGGACCGTCGGCGTGTTGACCAGGGACGGCATTTCATGCTAACATATTATTTGACAGTCACTGTTATCTACTCTGGGATTGGTTGTTTGAAAGCTAGCATGTTGACAGTAACAGTAAACACTCTTTGGATCTCGTCGTGTCGTATCTTCCGTCTAGATCACTGCGTCGTTCGCCTGCTCGTCGTCCACGTCAGTCTCTGCGGGTTAAGAAGGTTTTTATTTTGTTTATCTGTATGAACCATCTTTATATCATTTACCCATAATGCTCTTTGTGACACTCTCTGCTCTCTGTAGCTGTGAATATGATTCAGTCCTCTGCATGTTTGCAGCGTTGGGATCAAAGTGGGTCAAGAAGGACGATGAACCGTTCAAACGCTGCCTCCATTCCTTCGTCCTTCTGGACCGGCCGCTTGATATTCCATCTCTTATCTCCGACATTAACAAACAGCAGAAATCCCACGGCTTCCCTCTGCACTCGTTTTATTTCTCCGCCTCACACACTCACACACATACACACACACACACACACAGTATGAATCCCTGCGCTGCCCACCGGGTATCAGAAATCCTGGGAAATGCTGATTTCAAAGAAAAGCTGTTGAATCTTTCTAGTTTGGGGCTGCAGAGACTTGTCGGGATTTGATGAAATGAAAACAAAATCCAACCTTTGACACGATCTGTTCTCTCTCAGCCTCCCACTGTGGGAATGTGAGGAAGCTGTGTGTGTGTGCGTTGTTTTTGAATCCAAGCATTGTTCTTTGTGTGTCATTAATGTTGGAGTTTTGCAAAATGTGTGAGTGTTTTGTCTGACAGAGGTGAGGAGAGGAGAGGAGAGGGGAGGAAAGGAGAGACGTGGGGAGGAGAGGAGAGACGAGGAGAGAAGAGACGAGGAGAGGAGAGACGAGGAGAGGAGAGACGAGGAGAGGAGAGACGAGGAGAGGAGAGACGAGGAGAGGAGAGGAGAGACGTGGAGAGGAGAGAAGAGGAGATACGTGGAGAGGAGAGTAGAGACGAGGAGAGGAGAGGAGAGGAGAGGAGAGGAGAGGAGAGGAGAGGAGAGACGAGGAGAGGAGAGAAGAGAAGGGGAGAGGAGAGGAGAGACGTGGAGAGGAGAGGAGAGGAGAGAAGAGAAGGGGAGAGGAGAGGAGAGGAGAGGAGAGACGAGGAGAGGAGAGGAGAGAAGAGAAGGGGAGAGGAGAGGAGAGGAGAGGAGAGACGTGGAGAGGAGAGGAGAGGAGAGGAGAGACGAGGAGAGGAGAGGAGAGAAGAGAAGGGGAGAGGAGGGGAGAGGAGAGGAAAGGAGAGACGTAGAGAGGAGAGGAGAGGAGAGGAGCGGGGAGGGTACGTCAGAGCGAAAGAGCTGGAGGAGAAAACTGAATGTGAAAAGACAAAAAGATGAGGGAGGGGGGTGAGGGGGTGAGGGGGTGAGGAACAGACCAGAAGATGAAAGATGAAAACTTCAGCTCCTGCTGCACCGGCAGGGCACAAACGGTGTGTGTGAGTGTGTGTGTGTTTGCTCTTGTGTGTACGTGACAGTCATGTGATCTAAGGTCTTCAGTGTCACTACACTGCCTGAGCTGTGATAGCAACCCATTCATCATCTGAGCATCTGGTGCCCTTGCCACAAAACACACACACTCGTACACACACACTCACACACACTCTCACACACTCTCACACACAAATAAAACAAACTTCATCCTGCTCATGTTATCTTTGTGTCCCCCGTGTCTCCCTGACTCTCCTCTGCGTAGATGGTTGAGTTAAACCAAACGTCTCCTTCGTCTCACAGAGTCAGAACAGAAACGACCCCAACAGATTCAACCGATTCGACCGATTCAACCCATTCAACAGTTCCAACAGTTCCAACAGATTCAACAGGTTCAACCGATTCAACCCATTCAACCCATTCAACAGTTCCAACAGATTCAACAGGTTCAACCCATTCAACCCATTCAACCCATTCAACAGTTCCAACAGTTCCAACAGATTCAACAGGTTCAACCGATTCAACCCATTCAACAGTTCCAACAGTTACAACAGATTCAACAGGTTCAACCGATTCAACCGATTCAACAGAGTCAACCGATTCAACAGATTCGACCGATTCAACAGGTTCAACAGGTTCAACCGATTCAGCAGATTCAACAGAGTCAACAGATCCAACAGATCCAACCGATTCGACCGATTCAACAGATTCAACAGATTCAACAGATTCAACAGAGTCAACAGATTCAACAGATTCAACTGATTCAACAGAGTCAAAAGATTCAACCGAGTCAACAGATTCAACCAATTCAACAGATTCAACAGAATCAACAGAGTCAACAGATCCAACCGATTCAACAGATTCAACCGATTCAACAGAGTCAACAGATTCAACAGAGTCAAAAGATTCAACCGAGTCAACAGATTCAACCAATTCAACAGATTCAACAGAATCAACAGATCCAACAGATTCAAACGATTCAACCGATTCAACAGAGTCAAAAGAGTCAACAGATTCAACAGATTCAACAGATTCAACCGATTCAACAGATTCAACCGATTCAACAAAGTCGACAGGAAGAATAAAAAACATCATGATATGACATCAAGTTTCAGTTGATCTGCTCAGAAGGTTCATGAGGGAACCTCCAGAGAAGAAGCTAAAGACTTCAAACTGCAGTTCCTGGCGTTTCCACATGAGGCTGGACCCAAAAGCACAAACTGTATCCAGAAAAAAAACAGCACCACTGGAAAAATGTCAGGCAAAGGCAGAAGAAAAGCTCTGTGTGATAAATAAATCCACCATCCCCTCCTGACCCATTAAAGGGACAACCCATAACCATTTCTAAACAAGGTAATGGTGCACAGGTGGAAACATTGAGGCCGGGGACAATAATCACAAAGGCTGGGTAACACCAGATCAGGAAATGAAGTTTCCAGAAACAGCAGAGACGTTACACCAAATCAAACAGAAGTTTAGTTTCAATTTCGAACCAAAGAGTCAAAATAAAAAGACTGATAACTTTAAAGTACAAAAAAGAAAGATAGTTGGATGAAAATCAGGAGTTATGTTTGTTGACAGGTTGCTCTCAGAGGCTTGAAGTAACAGCAGCTCACGGGAGTCCATTGACCTTCAAAGAAACGTTAATCAGCCTTAAAACATTTACACTGAAAGACTCATCTGTTCTGATCCACTGAGATCAGAGCAGGAAACTGAGGAGAGGTCAGGAAGAAGAAATACACCGACTAATTCAAAGAGCGACGGGGAAGCACTCGGATTACGATACAGGAGCTAGCTTTGAGCTAAAGCGAGTCAGAGGGAATCAGACAAAGTTTCACCTCCCAGAGGAGCACACGGCTCTTTGAGTCTGATCAATAATTGAGTCGCTAAACTGAAACCATCAGCAGCCCGAGAGGGAACCAGTGTGAGAGCTGGGGCTGGAGAGAGAGAGTGTGTGTCAGAGTGTGAGAGAACAAGAGGAGCCGTGGGTTGTCAGAGCTGTGAAACAGTTGACCTCCCTGAATGAGAAGCTGGACCTGGATGTAAAGAGAAGCTCCTCTGGGTCCGTCCTGTTAGCTCTGCAGAGAAACCTAACGGACGGAGCAGGCGAGGAGCCGCTGTCAGCTCTGAGAAGATGGAGCCACTTCAGGAGGGCGGAGCTGCATTCACCCTTTACATCAAGCAGCACCACAGGACCCTGACGGGGGGGCGATGGGAGTCCTAAGCTGCCTGGACTGGGATGGAATACAGGAGTAGCCGAGTCACTGAGAGCTGAAGCAATTACAGAGAAAATAATGTAATCCAGGTCCCTCTGTCACAGGCTAATGCAGGCTGCACTGAGTGTGTGTGGGTGTGTGTGTGTGTGGACACTGCACACACATCTGGATGGTCTGAGTATAAATTAGACAGGAAGTGACGGATGAGGAGGACAAAGATATGAATAAAAAACAGATTCTTTAAAGTGGTGCTGTCACCGTACCAGAATATTACATCATTATTATCCTGACTAAGAAATATCACAACATCGATTCTTTCCAAACATTTACGTCCAAACTTATCTTGAAAGTCATTTCCTTTCAAAATAAGGGCATCAAAACTCAGGATAAGAACTTCAAAATAAAATATGCAGTTCATCAGGTGTCCACCAGGGGCTGACTGAAGAAAGAGTGAAAACCACGTCGTAAATGAGCCATGTGTGAGTCACTGAGGCTTTAATAAGTGCTACCATCTAGTTTGTGATGTTTGTTTGATGGTCTTTTTCTTTTGTTGTTGTTTCTTATTTTATTGATGAGACTGAATGAGGCTTTTATTTTGAAGGCTGGGTTTGGTGTTCACAATGAAGGAAATACGATAAAATCAACAACAAGGTTCTGGTTTTATGGTCTTTGGGGTGTTTGATGCTTGTCGTGGTACTTTGTTCCTTTATCGCCTGAAGTGAACGTTAAACCAAGGAAGACGCTATGGACTAGCTTCATGCTAGCTCTGTGTCTGGTGATGTCATTAGACCCCGCCTCCTCTCGTGTGCTTTTGTTTGGTGCTTTAAATGTTTCATAAACTCACCGAGTCGTTGAAGTTTGAGGGGTTTTTGTGTGTTTTAGTTGTGAAATGTGTTCATAGTTTGAACAGTTATCTGACTCCACTCTTCGCTCAGAGGTTTGGAGTTTATAACTCGTCTTTTGTTCGTGTTTCTGGCGATGGTTCAGTCTGTTTTGGTCTTGTTCTGAAGCTCTAACAGTTTCTAACAGGATTATGAAAAAGGAAATTAAGAGTTTCAGAGACACCTGTTAAGGGACAAACCATTAGCCTTAGCTGAGTACGCTACACAGATACACATCAACTCAAACAGTAGCAGTTAGCAGTTAGCAGGAACTGTTTAGGTCTTGGTGCCCCATGCTGTACAGGGGATAACTCTGTTATCAAACTTCTGAGTTGATAAGTACAAGGCTGACTGAAGATATTAGCAGAGAAGCTAAAGATCTGCCTCCTTTCAGGGTTCAGCTTTTGCAACATGGTCCCTCCTGCTGTGTTCGGCAGTCTCTGTTCTTCCAGCTCTCTCTCTCCAGCCTCTCAGGTTTGGACAGATGAGGAGATGAGGAGATGAGGAGATAAGGAGATGAGGAGATGAGGAGATGAGGAGATGATGGTGAAACTGCAGCCTGTCTGAATGTTATACTGCTGGACTTCTTGAACTTCTCTGCACGTGTGCAGCCTCCTCTCGTTACGCCGCTCATTCTTCATTGAACAGGACAAACACTTGACCTGTCCATAATAAAAACACTGAGCCAAGGATAAGTGCACTTGAAAGAGTCATAATACGCCTTCATTAACTTATTTTCTGAAATGTTTCAGTGTGAAGCAGAGGTCCCTGCTCTGTGTGAGTGTTTGATGAGAGGATGTAGATCAGCTACATGGCAAACTAAGAGAAATCCACCTTTAAATTCACAACCACGTCTCTTAGAGTTGGAGGAAGTGAAACAGCAGGGATGAACCTGATGACTCAGCCGCACTACGCTGGACAGCTTTCTACGAATGCTTTATTTTCTTAATAAAATGTCAGGAGATTAATAATAAGCACGTTGGTTTGTGTTTGATTAAAAGATGCAGTTCTTTAGACTTTAGAGCGCGGTGAGGAGAAACTGCTGTCTCCTGTGTGAGACAGGTTGATGGCACACTTCTTGGAGTCGTCATTTCTTTTCCTTTATCACTCTGCTGCAGATTCATTTTTATCCATAAATTAGGATTTCAGCAGGAACATATGGACAGCTCTGTTTATCCTCCTATGTGCTGATTACATAAAAACAACATCTTTCAGTCTAAACCAAAAAAAATAACTTTGTTTACGCACAACTCTGCCAAAACTCTCACTGCCAAACGCATCATAACAAAGCTTCTTCCAGCAGACTGGTGCTCACCTGAGTCTGTGTGGGAATAACTGTCAGAATAACTTCACAGATCAGTGTTCATCAAGCTTATGAGGCAGTTTGAGACCAGAGAGTTTGAGACCAGAGAGTTTGAGACCAAAGAGTTTGAGACCAGAGAGATTGAGACCAGAGAGTTTGAGACCAGAGAGTATGAGACCAGAGAGATTGAGACCAGAGAGATTGAGACCAGAAGGTTTGAGACCAGAGAGTTTGAGACCAGAGAGTTTGAGACCAGAGAGTATGAGACCAGAGAGATTGAGACCAGAAGGTTTGAGACCAGAGAGTTTGAGACCAGAGAGTTTGAGACCAGAGAGTATGAGACCAGGGTGATTGAGATCAGAGAGTATGAGACCAGAGAGTATGAGACCAGAGAGATTGAGACCAGAGAGTTTGAGACCAGAAGGTTTGAGACCATAGCGTTTGAGACCAGAGAGTTTGAGACCAGAGGGATTGAGACCATAGCGTTTGAGACCAGAGAGTTTGAGACCAGAGGGATTGAGACCATAGAGTTTGAGACAGGAGAGATTGAGACCATAGAATTTGAGACCATAGAGTTTGAGACCAGAGAGTTTGAGACCAGGGTGATTGAGATCAGAGAGTATGAGACCAGAGAGTATGAGACCAGAGAGTTTGAGACCAGAGAGTTTGAGACCATGGAGTGAAACCTCAGTGGGTGGAGTGATCTCATTTTAGCAGATGAGTCCACAAATTTGATTCAAATGTTTCCATTTTATTCAGGAAAGAACTTATTCCTAACAGCGCTGTGAGGACTATCTGTTTAGTGCTGACTGTGGTGTTTTAGCCTACGCTCTCTCTCTCTCTCTCTCTCTCTCTCTCTCTCTCTCTCTCTCCTGTTCGCTTTCTTCTGTCTGACAGTCCAACTCCGGTGTCCACCATCACACAGAATACATCACAGAGATCCTTTTCTTCAGGGGAAAATCTCTATTCTCTCTGCCAAACTTTGTCAGCAGCATGGTGTCAGTGAGGAGATGTTCTCCCTGGAAAATCAGACCTGACCACAGATACTGAGGGATGCAGAAGTGAGACTGTTTTAAGTCCTCGTGGGCCTTCAGTCCACCACTGCATCTGGGAGGAAATATGGCAAAAATCAGAGAAAATTAACTGCATTGATGATGACAAATGAAATTAAAGCTACAAACAGCGTCAAAGGGCCTCCGCTCCCATGTGCCTGTCAGGGCATGTCCCAGCTGCTGCATGTGCAGCAAGATCTGCACATGTGTATATGAGTGTAGAGCAGAACTGTGAATTTTAATCACAGAGAAAAACACATGACTTCCTGTTTACAGTAGGGGGAGCTGTAGTATATGGTGAAAAAAAAAGCATATACACACACTCAGGATGTGACACTGAACATGTGTGTGTGTTTTGGTCCAGATCAAGTATTGTATACGGGAGCTAATAAGATTAGCATTTAGCCGAAAAAATGTGTGAAATTTGGTTGTTGTTTGTGGCCGCGCCCACTGAGTCATGAAAAATCTTTTGCTAACTTTTTTTATCATCAATGTGTTTAGAAGACACGGGAAGTTTTTTAAGATGATCCGACAAAAAAAACCACTTGTTTAAATACGTATCCTATTAATCATCAAAATCCGACATTTAACTCAAATTTCCGAACTTCCTGTTTGGAATTCTATGTGGTCATAAGAGACTTTTTTTGTAGGACTAGTTATACACAAACCTTTTCAGGCCTGTAGCTCAAAGTAGCCCAAGAGGCTATTTTTTTTTTTTTTTTACAAAAGCACTAAAATCAAAAATTCTTTGCTATGACTGAATTTTCTGCAAGATTTCGTGACTTTTGACTCGCGTTGCAGAGACGTAATTTAGGGTTAAAGACGACACGGACGATGGAAGAATAATTATCTTTAGGGTCATAATAAGGCTTCACTGACCCTGATGTTCAGGCTCTAATTATGGAGCTTCACCAGATGTGGGGTAAAAAACTATCAGAGCGGTGAGGTGTGTGTGTGTGTGTGTGTGTGTGTGTGGATCACTGCAGCTCATTAATTAAAGCAAAGAGTCAGAGGAGGTGAGTAAACCTGACACAGAATAGAGAAATATGTTTGCCGCTCTGCCTCAGCGAGCATCAGCAGCGATTTGTCTTCAGAGACGCTTTCACGCGCTCCGTCAGCGTGCTCTCATGACTCAGCACATTTCCATAACTTCACACGTATGTGTGATTTAGTGTGGCAACGGTTACAAACAAAGAGTGAGACGGAGAGAGACTGAAAGAAAGGGAGAGCAAACTCTTCTTGGAAAACACACACACACACACACACACACACAGAGTCACAGACATGATTGAGTGCTGAGAAGGCTTTTGGCACAACACCAGAGACAAGAAGAGAAGGACAGAGAGACCGAGGGGAGGGAAGAGTGATTTGTGATCCTTTGAAAGGACATTTATCACACGAGCTTCAGACACCCACACATGCACACGGAGCGGAGTGCACGCACACACACATGTTGTGTATGTTACACGCTTGCAGAGCGACCGGATCGTAGAGAACCAGAGACAGAGGAGACGTTAGCTTGGCACCGAAACCACATCAGTGAACCCGCTCGGTCTCTTCGTCTGCATGAGGAACTGTTAAAGAGCAGGAACGTCTCCAGAGCTATTTTTAGCTCGGCTCATTTGGCTGCAGAGGCTGTTAGAGGGCGGGATGACGTGCGTGTTTGATTGACAGCTGAGCAGCAGGAGGCTGCAGACTTGCTCCAGTAATTGTGGTTTACAAGAATAGGAGCAGACAGTGTGATGTGGCTGAACTAGCTCACACACCTCACGTTAAGCGTGTGTGTCTGTACAGTCATGACATCCAAAGGTGTGTCGAGCATTCCTCTCCCATAAAGACATACAGAGGACGAGACAGGACCAGGACCAGGATCTGGTCTCTGTTTTCTGCTCAGCCTACAGGAGCTCTGAGGTCCTGATCAATTTACCAATTAGAACAAATCCGCTGAATAAGGAAACAACTCTCATTCATTGTAATCCCTAATCTCAACATAAACAGCTCAGGATAAAACACTAATGCTGCAACAATCACTGCAGGATCTCATTAAGATTATTATGAGAGGGAGCACCTCAGGGATCACCTCAGGGACCTCCAGTGATTTCATGTGATTACAGGAAGAAGCAGATGTAAACAAACCTGAGCGCACCGCGGCCTGCTGAGGCGGAGGGTTGGGGTTAGAAAGTCATGGCTGTGCTTTTTTCGCACTGGCCTACTGATCTACCATCGAGAGTGTGAACACTCCAAACAGTGATGGTGTGCAAGGAGTTGCTTCCTCCTTCGGAAGGTCACAGTTCAAATTACCACTCGTGACCAGGAGTGTTCCCCAGACGAGGAAGGACCACTGGGCGCTGCGGCTGAGTGTGGAGGATCAGAGCCAGCACAGGTAGGGATGTTACTCTTAGGTCTCCAAGGTACTCTGGAGATGTGAGACTATTGAGTTCATGGCATAAATCCTGGCGTGGTGCTTGTGCAAGACTGTAGTGCGTGCATGCGGAAAGGTAGCCTAGCGGTACTGGCGATGTTCCGGTCCCCTGAAGGGAGGGTTCAAGTCAGGAACAGGATCCATTGATGGATCCATTTTGCCGTGAGCTCCCTGGACTCCTGTAAGCATGGACCAAATAAAAAGGCCTCAGAGAATGAATGGGTTAGTTTAGGTTAGGTTAGGGTTAACCCTCTGGTGTATTTTGGCCATTTGAAATTAGGGCTGCCAAGATCAGTCGACTAGTCACGATGACGTGGACGATCAAATTCGACGGCGACTTATTTAATAATCGACGTCGTCGTTTTGATATTTTTAAATGATTTATGATACAATAAAAACCCTCCTCCTTTATCCGGGCTTTTGACCGTCAAAAGTGACCGAAAAGAAACAAACATTAGCGTGATTCATTAGCACGCAGTCGTCTGCTTGGAGCTGTGAGGGGAGGAGTCTGTGTTTGGAGAGGGGAGGGGCTTTAAAACATGTTTTCACTCTGTCCCAAAATGACAGAAAAGTCACTGGATTTGTTGCTTCTTTAGAAAAAAAAAAGGCGCTAGAGGGGTCTGAAAGTCACTAAATAAAGCGACAGAGACGCTAATTTGGCAACACCTTCCTGCATAACACAACCAAGTGTAACATTACAGTGAATCACCGGCGACATTATTAACCGTTTGGGTACCGAAACTTGGCACCAAAAAAAAAAAATCATAATGCGTCTCTGGTATTGCAAAGGGGGCCGGGCCAAATGTGGAGGCGGGCTGTATCCGGCCCGCGGGCCGTAGTTTGGGGACCACTGATTTAGAGGCTGGAAAAAAGGGTCAAAACTAGGGATGAGCCGGATATTCGTTTCAAACGAGTATTTGTTACGGATAATACATTTTTGCCGAATACGAATACAACACAAGTTTTTTTTAGGATTATTCGTATCCGTGCTAAAAGAATCCTCATTGGGTATCAACAACTGCTGTCTTCACTCTTCCTGCTCTGTGATTGGCCAGTCACACACAGCACACCCCCCTCCCTGCACCCACATGCTGCAGCGAGGAGGTGCCTGCTCTCCTCTTTCACACACACACAGACAGGCAGCGAGTGACAGCGACTGCTTCTCTTGCTTGCTTGAGTTGACTGTAGTTTACGTTGCTCTAATCTCTGTACTACTCACTCAGTTTTCTTCTGCTCGTCTCTATTGAGGTTTGTTTGGTATTTAAAGTTACTTCTTCAACTTATTTCCTGTCATACGCGATGCACGTGACAAGACGGGGCTGAAAACGGCTCGTGTCGCGCTGCTCAGTGCCTCTTGCTTCAATTCAGGACCGTTTTTTTTATGGTTTTCGTTGTTTCGCATCTCTTTAGTTCTTTTTTATATTTAAAGTTACTTGATTAACTGTTTTGCAACGTACACGCAACACATTTGAAGGCTTAAAGCTGTAAACTCCTGGTGTCGCGTTTTTTTTTTTTTTTTTTAACTGGCTGCGTGATTTTAGTTTGGCTGGTGAGAAAGAAACAGAAACACTGTGCTCAGAATGAGCTCAGTGTTTTTGAAAATAAAGTGAAAAACAAGGCATATTTTTTATTTTCTTGCCACTGAATGTTTGCACAAATCATCTATTAAATTTACACAGATCATAAATAAAGAGACAGTCTTTCACACCACTACATACACATTTTACCAGTTGTACATAATACATAGCTGATCACACAAAAGCCTTTAAAAAAAAAAAAAAAAAAAAAAAAAGCCAGTTACAGACCTAAAATAAAGTTCGGGTTTAAGCCCCGCCCATTTCCGGGCAAAACACACCCACTTCCGGTTTAGGCCCCGCCCATACGAGTACGGATACGGATAATATGGATGGGCAAACAGATACAGATAATGGTGTACTCGCTCATCCCTAGTCAAAACTTTCAGATCTGTCAGCTCTGAGCGTCTTTAAAATAATCTATAAACCCTGAAACCAACCAGGCCCAAACTTCACCTCTCCCCGTGGGGTGATAACTGGGTGTAAACTGACCTCTAACGTGTGTATTCTGCCTGTTTACTTCCCTCATAATGAAGCAGCTTTCATGTCTGGATGGATGTTGGATGTCTTCCTCTGACTCCTGAATTATCTCATCTACATGTATGTAATTAGTAGAAACGAGTGTTGAGTATGTTGGCTGAACGTAGCATGACGCGCTCCATGGTACCTTGACTAAAAGGTCTGGTTTACCTAAAGGTTCCTCACATGCGGAGCTCGTCTTCAGGCAGCCGTACGACCCAAACCAGACAAGTTCCCGCTTTAATTAACACGGCTGAGCCGGCTGTAATGAAAATCATTTCCTCTGCCAGTCTCTGCGATCGCTGAAGTGTCAGGCTGAGCATATTCGTCGTATGAATTCTTATCATCAGTCGCTGCCAGCAGAGCGTCTCTTTCTGCTGATTAAAGAGACGGATTCTTTCGCGTGAGGAGAGGACTTCATGATATCTCGTTGTTAATGAACGGGAAGTCACGAGCGAGGATGTGTTTACGAGACGAGAGGGAGTCGGAGGTGTGTCACGGCTTTTGTCGACCTGAACGCCCCGAGATAATTACTCACAAGGAGAGAATCCAAACAAATCATCGTCTATCTCATTCATGTACCGAGCTTCGCACCGGAACGAATCAGGCCGAACATGGAACCAAAGGTCTGGTTTGGTCGCTCCAAAGACAACGAGGCCTTCGTGTGTTTTTTCCAGATGTACGAGTGGGAGACGTCCACACTGCAAGGGCTGCAGGCTTCATACAGGGCAGAGCAACAAGCAGAGCTTTGAAACAAGAGAATTTAGAATGAGGGCGGGGAGGGGAAGGGATGAGCACACACACACACACACACACACACACACACACACACACACAGAGTGGTCCAATGTTCCAGCTCATTTCAGCACAACATCATCCGACAACAGAGGAGCTTCAGAAGTATCTGGTCTCACACTGCTTCCTCTGCCATGGGAAACACAATCAAAAAGACCATTTTCTTGCAACTTGGACCCCGAACACAAAGTTTTGTGCGCTCAGCCCGCTGGAATCAAAGCCGTGACCTCTGGCAGGTCGGGACCAACACAACACGGCCATGGGCTCTAATTCAGCACTAATGTTCCTCTTGTATGTGCACAGTCTGGCGCATCGAGGCTGCTCTGTGTGACTTCCTGCGGCGCCCACGGTCGGGTGGCGGCTCCAGGGGCCATGGCAGCAAACACTGAGGCCGTGTTGGTTGTTATTAAAGCTACAGCTGTTTGTGAGCAGGCTGTATTCACTGGATTTAACAAATCATGTGCGTTACGTAAGCCACACTGGAGCTGGTGTGTTTTTTCTTCTCTGTTTATTAAACCCATCTGAAACCAGCTCAAGGATCTGGATCAGATGAACAAGTCTTACACCAAAGAGGGACACATTTAGTCCTGTGGGAAAGACCAAGAACCAGCAGCTCAAACTGACTCGTTATTCACCTGAAGCTCGATTTGTGGTTCCTGTAAAAATCAGTCTGAAAGTGTCTCAAACCTCCTCGATCATCATCACAGACTGCTCACCTGTCCCTCAGATGTCTCATCTGTCCCTCAGGCGTCTCACCTGTCCCTCAGCTGTCCCTCAGGTGTCTCACCTGTCCCTCAGGTGTCTCACCTGTCCCTCAGCTGTCTCACCTGTCCCTCAGGCGTCTCACCTGTACCTCAGGCGTCTCACCTGTCCCTCAGCTGTCCCTCAGGTGTCTCACCTGTCCCTCAGGTGTCTCACCTGTCCCTCAGCTGTCTCACCTGTCCCTCAGGCGTCTCACCTGTACCTCAGGTGTCTCACCTGTCCCTCAGCTGTACCTCAGGCGTCTCACCTGTCCCTCAGCTGTCCCTCAGGCGTCTCACCTGTCCCTCAGGCGTCTCACCTGGCCCTCAGGTGTCTCACCTGTCCCTCAGCTGTACCTCAGGCGTCTCACCTGTCCCTCAGGCGTCTCATCTGTCCCTCAGCTGTCTCACCTGTCCCTCAGGTGTCTCACCTGTCCCTCAGGCATCTCATCTGTCCCTCAGCTGTCTCACCTGTCCCTCAGGCGTCTCACCTGTACCTCAGGCGTCTCACCTGTACCTCAGGCGTCTCACCTGTCCCTCAGGCGTCTCATCTGTCCCTCAGCTGTCTCACCTGTCCCTCAGGCGTCTCACCTGTACCTCAGGCGTCTCACCTGTCACTCAGCTGTCCCTCAGGCGTCTCACCTGTCCCTCAGGCGTCTCATCTGTCCCTCAGCTGTCTCACCTGTCCCTCAGGTGTCTCACCTGTCCCTCAGCTGTACCTCAGGCGTCTCACCTGGCCCTCAGGTGTCTCACCTGTCCCTCAGCTGTACCTCAGGCGTCTCACCTGTCCCTCAGGCGTCTCACCTGTCCCTCAGGCGTCTCACCTGGCCCTCAGGTGTCTCACCTGTCCCTCAGCTGTACCTCAGGCGTCTCACCTGTCCCTCAGGCGTCTCATCTGTCCCTCAGCTGTCTCACCTGTCCCTCAGGTGTCTCACCTGTCCCTCAGGCATCTCATCTGTCCCTCAGCTGTCTCACCTGTCCCTCAGGCGTCTCACCTGTACCTCAGGCGTCTCACCTGTCCCTCAGGCGTCTCATCTGTCCCTCAGCTGTCTCACCTGTCCCTCAGGTGTCTCACCTGTACCTCAGGCGTCTCACCTGTCACTCAGCTGTCCCTCAGGCGTCTCACCTGTCCCTCAGGCGTCTCATCTGTCCCTCAGCTGTCTCACCTGTCCCTCAGGTGTCTCACCTGTCCCTCAGGCATCTCATCTGTCCCTCAGCTGTCTCACCTGTCCCTCAGGCGTCTCACCTGTACCTCAGGCGTCTCACCTGTCCCTCAGGCGTCTCATCTGTCCCTCAGCTGTCTCACCTGTCCCTCAGGCGTCTCACCTGTACCTCAGGCGTCTCACCTGTCACTCAGCTGTCCCTCAGTCGTCTCACCTGTCCCTCACATGTCCCTCAGCTGTCACTTAGGTGTCTCACCTGTCCCTCAGGTGTCTCAGTGTTACCTGCTGCGTGAACATCATCAAACTCTGCTTCAGACCAAGAACATGTTCTCCATTAGGGGGCGATATGGGACAAATATGTCAGCAGGTTTTTATGGCAGGATCAGGATCAGGATTTGTATTTGATCAGGATCTGGATTTGATCAGGATCTGGATTTGATCAGGATCTGGATTAGATCAGGATCTGGATTTCAGATTCAGATTATTTGTTGACTAAACCCGAGTTGAGAAACTTCTTTAGGAGAAAGTTTAGCTCCCCTGCAGAGACTCTCTCTCTCTCTCTCTCTCTCTCTCTCTCTCTCTCTGTCTCTCTCTCTCTGTCTCTCTCTCTCTCTCTCTCTCTTTTGATAACATTAAACTACACATTAACATTTCATCAGTGGGTTTTTGTTATTGCTCCACAGCTGTGTGAGTTGAAGGCAGAGTTTGAAGACGTGTTGCCTGTGAGCGCAGCCACCTGCTGTGTTTGCCTTATTAAATTCACGGACGCAGCCTTTAATGGAACAGGATGAATGCTTTGTGTAGGGGCTGCGGACGCAGCGTGTCGTTGCCTGTTTGTGGTTTCATGGAGGAGGCTTCTGGATGTACATCACAGAGATTTACACCCGGACTTTAAAGAGATGAATCAACTTACACGTGAGCTGAACATTTGAATTAAAGAGGAAAATTAGCAGCTTTATTTCTTTTTAGTTTTGTGTTTTATTCTTTGTTCTATTTGTGGAAACAGCAGAGCTCACGCTGCCGCAGCAGCAGCGTCTGTTTTACACGTCCTTTCTTGCCCCCTCTCGTGTTAATGTGGACGTTTTCTCAGAGGTAATGAGTGTCCCTAAGTGGAAGCACGATCTTTGATTCATTGGACCCCCCCCCTCCTCCTCCTCCTCTCTCTCTCCTCTTCCTCTCTAATAAAGAAGCAAACCCATGACTCGGCTCAGAGAGGAGGTATTGCTGCAGGGGTCGCAGCTGGTATCCTGGATGAGGACCTGGAAGAGGACAAAGAGGAAAAAAAAGGGGAGCAGAGGAAGAGGAGATTGAGAAAGAATGGAGACCGGGAGATGGACAGATGGAGGGAGAGAAAGGGATAATGATGATGAGACCTTCGCTGGGCAGCGTGGGGCTATTGGCGGGATAGAAGGGAAACTGATTGGGCTCAGAGGGTTATGGAGGGTGAAAGGATGGAGGGAGGACGAGAGATGGATGGAGGAGATGGGCTGCAGATGGGAACACCCCTGTTCCTCTCTTTTTGACTCTTTTCTCTCATCAGAGAAGAATTGTACGGCGGCTGTGGATCAGTGGAGGAGTCTGAATCCCAGCTCCTGTCGTCGCTTACTGTAGAGTCCTTCAGCAGGACCCTGAAACCCAAAGTCCCAACTT
Organism: Labroides dimidiatus; assembly: GCA_030710495.1. Taxonomy (NCBI): domain Eukaryota; kingdom Metazoa; phylum Chordata; class Actinopteri; order Labriformes; family Labridae; genus Labroides; species Labroides dimidiatus. The sequence goes on from CM061145.1 coordinate 1,030,654, forward strand.
GTTCCTGCTTCTCACTTTAACGATCAGCACCAAAATACTTGATTTCTAAACACCGGACCGGATTGGTTCACGGCATGTAGAAGTCTCCGTGACCACAGCACGCCAGCCCGCCAGATTCTGTGCTGAGTTACATGGGAAATGGAGTCTTAATCGTAGTCCTTGCAGCGCCTTTAAATATGGGATTCCACAAGGAAGCATTCTGGGGCCTCTTCAATTTTCTGTTTACACGTTTCCACTTTGTAATTTCACTTCATGGTGTCAAGTATCATTTATGTCAATGACACGTCTGTGCAGCTCCATTCCCACATCATCATCACATGACCTAAAAAAATTACATGAGGCCAAAAAACTGAAACTCTGGTGTTAAAGGCGAAAACTGCCAGAGACAGAGTTCAGTCCAACATGGGAGATTTTAAGAAGTGAGAAATGTTGCAGACACACTGTAGCTAAAGGCACACACACATACACACACTTACATACACACACACACACACACACACACACACACGCACACACACACACACACACACACACACCTTGTCCTATCAGATGTACATTGCTGGCAGCCGTCCTGGACATCTGTCTTTCTGTGGTCAAAAAGCTCCAGACTGGACGAGCTCAGTCCAGCTCAGGGTCAGCAACATACAATACATCACCAGCCTCTCTCTCTCTCTCTCTCTCTCTCTTTGTGCTCCATCAGCTCTTGCTCGGCCTCCATCTGTCTTCTCCAGCCGCTGTCTCCTCTTTTCTGCACCTGACTACAAATGCAGCACAGCTCAGGGTCAGCTTCACGCTCTACATCTTTTCCTCTGCCGGCTTCTATCCCTCTCTTCTGTCTGACCCCCCCCCCCCCCCACTCCTCTCTCTCTCCACACTTTCTTATTTTGCAACATCATCCCTCTCTCTCTCTCTGCCATGTGTTTCTTGCCCTCTTGTTCTTCGTCCTCATTCCACCTGCCTCAGCTCTCCTTCCCCCCGTCTCCTCCTCCTTCTCCTCCTCCTCTCTCTCTCTCTCTCTCTCTCTTTCTTTCTCTCTCTGGTTGCTACATCACACAGCTGACATCAGTAGAACACGTTCGTTCAGTCCTTTAGTTGGTTCCATATGAAATGTCACAGGAAGTCTGAGCGATGCCACTCAGCACCTGCTCCCTGCGTGTCTGAGGGACGCAGCGTCAGCTCAGAGTACCTGAGGGTTTGAGACTGCAGCGCTCACTGTAACCATCAGCTCCTCCCCCTTTCACTCTGAGACTCACTTCATTCTGACAGGTCAACACCCCATGACAGCAGTTATTAATGCAGAACAGAAATTCAGGAACAACTCACCCTGTCCACATTCTGATTCACCCAGAACCACCTTCTCACTAAACACCATCCCTTCATCTGCTTTTCAACTGCAGGAAGTAGGAACTTTTTGAGGAACTATGTGCTTCTCAACCACAGGAACTAGGGTCTGAATTTAGTTCTTGGGTAATTCATCTACCTCTTCAATCAGCCCTCCAGAGGTCCAGGAACTACGAGCGTCATGCTTAAGATGGCAGAGATCAAGCAGTTCTTGACCGCCAAGAACTTTCTAGATGTCCAGGAACAGGCTAACTGCAGGGCTCGTTCATAGTTCATAGTTCCTCGGAAGGTTTTAGTGTGGGACTAAAAGTTCCTGGACCTCCTGGTTGAAAAACATCTTCTATGGTGCCGTCTTTTCTACATAGATTCAGGCGTTGTCTTACTGCCCTCTGCTGGTCTGGTTGTGTAATTATGTATAATTTTTCTACACGCCTGATGTATTTTATCTGCTCAGGTCTTCAGCCTGACAGACAGTGGGCCACAGAGACAGTTTAGTTCCTGGAACTGTTGGTTCCTCTGCTGTAAAAGTACTTGTACTGGTTCCTGCGTGCTGTGTTTTTACAGACCTCTTTCTTTAAAGCAGCTCGTCTGCAGAGGTCGTGCCCGAACTGTGTGATGACGCTAAAATGAAGTTCTCTCTCTCTCTCTCTCTCTCTCTCTCTCTCTCTTTGAATCTGATGCTCCAGGTCCAGCTGAAGGCTCATAGCATGCTAGCACTGATTCAAACGGCTTCATTGTTTTTATTGACCATCAACGGCCCATTAGCGTAGCATTGATTAGCATTAGATTTCCCTGAAGCGCTCATTTGGTGTAGGACTCTGTGAGGAGCTCAGTCTTCAGGTCCTCCATGTGTGTATCCGGTACTTCAGCCGTGACAATCAAAACACAGCGGACACACACACACACACACACACACACACACACACACACACTCTGTGTCACAGAGGCAATTACAGAGCAGACACAATCAAACCTAAATGAACCCGCTTAATGAGACACTCCAAAGAAACTAATACAGCTGCTCATCTGTAACCACGTCAACCGCTCGCCAACTCCCGACTGGCGCCGGCTGACGGTCAGAATCAGACACACGTGCGTCTGCGCAGAGTCTGAAGGTGTAATGAGACGACAGCATGTGAGGGTGTTAACGGCTTCATCGGCGCCGTTAGTGGTGCGGAGGGACTCTGTTAATGTCTTAAACGAAAACAACATAAAACCAATCGAGACGCCCGAACACACACGCATGCACGAATTCAGCACACAGGTAGACACACACACACACACACACAGATGCAAAGATGCCTCTGGCAAACTCTTGCACATCACTGACACAGTCTCTCTCTCACACACACACACACACCGTGATTAAAGACCAGGGCCATCTGGCGCTGTAAAGAGACCGAGGGGAAAGCACCCTCATAGATGCTGATGCAAGCCTTGAGACACGTCCTTTATGTCCTCATTTCCTCCCCCCCCTCTCTCTCCTCCTCACATCCTCTCTTCCCTCCCTTTCTTTCTCCTCTTCCTCTCACTGGAACACGTTCTCTCTCTCTCTCTCTCTGTCCTCATGTTTGGAAAATCAGTGTGGGAGGTAACCTGTGCACGCAGCAGGTCCCTCTCTGCAGCCAGCGGCGGTTAGCTCCTGCTCAGGCAGGTTTGCTGCTGCTGTTGCTGCTGTTGCTATGAGACTAATGAAAATACGTGTGAGGAGCAGAAGCCTTTAACTCAAAGTGAGAGGATTATAATAAATGCTGATGTGAATTTCAAGTGAAACAATTGAAAGGAAAGAGAGGTTTGGCCAGCCTTGGATGAAGAGCTTCATCATCATCATCATCATCAACTGTTCTCTGATTATTCTGAAGGAAAAGTTCTGCCTCAGTTTTTTTTAATAATGTGGTTTTTCAAAGTCTCTGGACTTTCCTCCGTTTAGATAACGGATGCGTCATGGATTAGCAGCGGTGGTTTCTGGGACGTTAAAGAACGTCAGAGTTCATGTTTACATTAACTTCAGAGCAGGAAGTCAAACCTGACGTGGAAAGTCGCCTGAGTGATGGTCAAAAAAGTGTCACATTACAGAGGGGGCGGGGACTTGTAGTGGGCCCTTATAGCGTATTGGCTGTTTTACTTCACATGGATCCGATTTGTGGATTTGAGCTGCCAAAAAAGGGACTGAATGAACGGCTTTAGCTTCGTAAATTAAAAAAAAAAAAGTCTCACACTTTGAGGCATCAAAATATGAAAGAAAATCACAGCTCAACAAAGAGACTCAGTTTGCTTCGTAAACGTCCAGATATTCTGTAAAACAAAGTAAACCCAACATCAGACGCTGCGCAGTGACATCATCTAAAGACACAGCTGATCAGTGAGTAGAGTTAATATTGGGAAACGGAGACAGAAGGTCAAAATGGAGAGAGTGTTTGTTCTATTTCAGCACCATGGACAGCGCCACGGATTTATCATTAAACAGCGACCTGCTGATAATCCAGCACCACAACTGCTGATAGGCTGTTTCAGCACCATGGTTGGGGGTTGAGCTGCTGAGAAGAAGTTTGTCAGCGGAACGCAGGAGGCAACAGGATTCTTCCTCTGCTCTTGCTCCTCACGCTTTAGTGCGCCCAACTCGTGTTTTTTCATTTTAAAGCTATTTAAGCGAACACACACACAGAGTGAGTAACTAGGGCTAACTGCACACTCAGAGACCACGGGGAAAAAGACCGCACCCCACAACAGGAAGAGTCGCCTAATGATGTCACATTAGGCGACCTCCTCGTGGTATTTCAGAAACGCTCTGATCTGGATTGATTTTTATATTTATTCTCACACTTCTATCCTTACAAATACAGCAGTAAGAGACTGACTTTACGACTTTACGTTGTTTTTGTTTTTTTTGCCACCGGTCTTGCTGTGGGCCCCCTGCAGCCTGCTGGATTTCGCGGACCTGCTTTGGGATCATTGAGGGCTAAAATCTCTGATTCTGCAGCAGCTTTTTGAAAACACTACAAAGCGTGTCGTCATGGTTTTAGATGATTTTTTGCAATAAAATTGCAGCAATTAGCAAAAATTTCAAAACTAGCTGCAGTTTTTATTTTGATAAATACACAATTTATTTAGAATCAAAGAATGTTCAGAGTTAACATTTCTCTCTCTTATTTTCTCTCTCTCACACACTCTTTGTCTAATATCATTACACATTCAAAGTATACTCAGTATGAAGCTTTGAAAAAAAACTGGAAAAAAAGCTTTATTGATACACACACACACACACACGCAGAACTCATGTTGATTAATTGAATTTGCGTTAATTGTTTCAATCTCAACATCACAACTACCTGGAGGGACTGAAAAAAACATCTTCACACTGACAGACGGCTCTTGTTAGCTAAAGCTCCTGCTGCACCTGAGGGTGACCACCTGAGAAGGACGGAGGGTCTAAACCCTGAAGGCGAGGGGTGTGTGTGCCCAGCGGCCTGTGAGCTTATAGAAGAAGAAGAATGACTTGTTTCTGCAGACTCCTCCTCACAGTGATGTAAGCGTCGCTCCACGCTGAACGAGACTGAATTTTATATTTTTTTTAATTTAAAATGAAATTGAAATTGAATTTCCTGGAGGCTAAACACACTTTCAAATGAAACAAGTTCATTTTCCAAACATTAAATCCGGTTTCAGCTCCTGCTTCTCGGTTCAGTGTGAGTTTCCAGTTTCCAGTGGCCCAGATCTCAGCTCACACTCAGAGCCCGCTAACACAATGTGCTGGGGTTTAGCTAAAGCTCTCTGCTCTGATCTACCATTCTGAGTTAGAGCACACGCTGAATGCTGGCAGAAGAAGATCCTCACACCAGCTCGTCTCTGCCAGCGTGTTTGCTGCTGGGAGAGGCTGCAGCACGAGGCTTCAGATCCATGAACAGAGAAGAAACGAGGGCAAAGAGCCCAGACAGAGCCAGATCTGCTGCAGCTTCGTTCAGTCTCCATCGCAGAGAGGCGCTGTGGCAGGATGCAGGATGCTGGTGTCGTGAGGACGGACAGGATGGAGTACATGTATGAGTCAGTGCTCATAAGAGAAGATTTGACTTTAATGTTAAAGCTAGGGAAACTGGACGTTTTTATTGGCCGTGACCGAGAACAGGAAACAGGTGAAGATTAGAGACGGTGCTGAAAACATCTGATCGAATGTTGATCAGTTTGTTGACTTTTTTCAAATTGAAACAGAAGCCCGTGTTACGCCCCAACTAAAGGTGGCCCATGTGGGGCCAACAAATGGGGGCTCGTCCGGGATGCTGAACATCCATGAGGTTTTCTTTCCTTGTTTTAGTGCCCGTTTGAGTTGGATAGTCTTTTTTTGGCACACCATTAGTTGTTTGCTTTGTTTAAACTTTAGTTGTGAGCACCCTGGTCAGTCAGTCTTCGGGCAGGTAAGAGCTCGACACTTTATTATTTTGCCTAAGACTAGAGAGGTAAGATATTTGTAGGCAGGTATTGGGGTGTCTCAGGTAAGTTTGACAAAGCAACATGGGTCAACTTGGCGTCTATGATTGAGTACTTTCATGTTCAGTAACTTGAGTCTCATTGGTGGTAATTACACTCCACTTTTGTTTGGGTTTCTTGGTTGCTTCTTGAGTGCAAGTTGCAGCATTCGTGTAGCTGAAGGCTGCACTGTAACCAATTTGTGTTGTGGGTGTGTGGTCCACATTTTTGATTGAGACATTTTGCTCTTACTGGTTGTACTTGTTAGGGGCTCGGGCTTCGCATGAGCCACTCTCCCCCATAGCAAAGCTATACTATTGTTCTACCGTTCGTTTCTTTTTTCTTTTTCAATATCTTCATCTTCCGGACAAAATTTCGGTTCGCTTCTCCTCCCAGAGCTTTGAGAAAACCCCAACAAATTATATATCAAAACGTGCGGCTCGGTCCAGAATGGTGTGCTATGACTTTTCTAAGAATTTCGGCAATTTTTGGCCGAAAAAAACCAGAAAAACCGACGAAACAGTCCCATTGAGAATGAATGGGAAGGCTCCCCGAGAACACCAAAAAAACACACTTTTTCACACGGCTCCTGCCTCGCCATACTTTCAGCTAGAGACGTCATTCTTGCTTCAAAACGTTGACACATCTGTCCACGGCTTAAGTTTCAAGGGGCATTCTGCTGTCTTTAATAGTTTTTAAGAAAACAAAGGTAAAGCAACACAAAGTTTTGAGTTTTTTCACTAAAACTCAGCTCTCAGAGTGCGTGACATCATCAGTTAGAGTGGGAGCAGCAGCTCATGACACACAAGGAATTTCCCAAACAAATGTCTCGTGGGACCACAAATTTCACTCCACGGTCATAAAAATTACATCAAAACGTAGGTATATCCGTTGCGCTTCTGTCAAAGCAGCCTTTGAAGTCAAAGGATGGAGCTTTAGTCAGGAAAGGGCCAACTGTCAGCCAAACCTGACCACCTCTCTGTATTTACTTGCATTTTAAATCTCTCGGGTTTTTCAGAAAAGGGTCACTCATTTTCAACTCGGCCGTGAGGGCAAATTCTTGGCCCTACATATATAAACTTGACACTGACGGATTCCTCCGAACCTCTGGAGTCTCACGGTGCGCTCGTTTTTCTGATAGCTATAATGGTTTGGCCACAGCGAGCATTTGTTCGCACACATGCCTCATCCCAAAAAACAGCAGAGAACAGCTGTCACAAAGAGGTGTCCCTTGATCTCCACAGCTGCTCTCAGTTAAATCGTCATGGAAACCATGTAGCTCTACATGAAAGATGACTCATAAGGACAAAACTTTGGACCGCTTCTCCTCCCAGAGCTTTAAGAAAACCCCAACAAATTATATATCAAAACGTGCGGCTCGGTCCAGAATGGTGTGCTATGACTTTTCTAAGAATTTCCGCAATTTTTGGCCGAAAAATGAGTATCTTGAGTAGCTTTAATGTTCCCACAACAGTTAGGGAGAGGACACATTACAAAGTATATCAAGAAGAGTCAGCCGGCATGCGTCCCGAGCCCCTCTCACGATTTCCGTGGAAATTGTCTAGTTGTAATTTTTGTTTCATTGACTTCGGTGGGTATTTGAAGTCACTCCATGGATCAGTGGATCTTGAGTGGTGGGTGTGGCTTCCGTTGCTCACAAGGTCAATTCGATGGCCTTACGTCGAACGATCACAAAAACTGGGATTTATTGATAAACAAGGAATTAAAGTGCACAAACAAAAACACCACAACAAAACTCCCAGGAGAGGCAGCAGGGCAGCAGTCCCCAAACCAAAAATGCGTCCGTCTGCTGCAGGCAGCAGGGAGCTTTTAAAGGACTGACACCAGGTGAGCCTCGTTGGTAATCAGCTGACTCACCTGGAAACAAGCAAAAGGGAGAGAGACAGGGAACAAATGCAGCCGTATCACCCTCTGGAGCCTGGAGTAGCTCTTCATGATTTACAGCTCAAGAAAATCTTGATTTAGATGCTGTCGCTTTAAGACTCCCTGCTCCACAAACCCACTTCCTCTGATAGGTCAGCCTTTAAGAGGCCTGTTAGGGGCAGAGGTATCTGCAAACCTTCGTGTTTGAGGTCCCCGCCCGTCCAACGAACCAGTTAGGAGATCCTTATGTGATGTCATCATCATTTCAGCAAGTCTCAGTTTTGATCCGTTTACAGACGGATTCAAGGATTTCTAAAACATCTGAGGTTTGAAAACCTGCACACGCTCAGTCTGAACATCCAGCAGAATACCCCCTCTTTAATCTTCATATGTATCATTAATTACAGACCCTCTGTGTGAACGTATCCATACATTTCTACAGGAGCTGAATTAGCATAAAGGGAGGGTCCCTTTATACCAGCAGGTTTGAGACCATATGTTTACAGCTTTGATGAAAACCCCTCTGCAGACCGACAGGGGAACTTTTTCCAGCAGGTATCAGCTGGATCCAGAGTTCCATAAAGTTAGAAGTCCTGAAATCCTGAAAATGAAAAATGTGCATCATTTATGGCGCTCCAGCTCAGCTCTCCGTACGCATCCTCCGCCTCGCTCTCTCTCTCTCTCTCTCCACTATTGATTCTCTCTCTCTCATCATCATTTTCCCCCCATGAGGTAAGAGCACCTTGGAGAGTTAAACCAACCTATGCTTCACTAATCTAGGAAACAGTGTGTTTTAATATGCGGCGCTATATGCTAATCACCAGAAAAGTACGGCTGAACACCTACTTAAATGCAAACATAGGACCCTCCATCTGTCCCTGGGGCGAGAGGAGGAGGCAATTTACATGATTAATTACCTATACCTAACAAGTACGAGCACTGTTCAGGGCTGCAAGGGTTCCTCACATCGCATGTTGATGTGTGTGTGTGTGTGTGTGAGAGTGTGTGTTTGAGCTCAGTTATGCAGGTATATTCCAGACTTAATAGTCTCGTCAGGTAATGATCTATAATTAATGATGCAGCCTGATTCTGCAGGCCTCTCGTTCTGTTAGCTGTAGGGACGTTTGGCTGCGGTTCAATTTCAACACTGAATCATGAACTGAGCGATTCTACACCTGGCTGCTGAGTTTATGCTCAGAGGATGTCAGGTTTGTGGCTTTTTCGGATGTGAAACGCGGACGATTTTCTGACTGATAACTCTGGGAGTGAAAGTTCAGCTCCTCTCCGATTGGCCTCCAGGTGACCCGTGCGCAGCAGCAGATGTTTAGTAATGGAGGTTGGCGCTGCTGTCAGGTCGGAGTCGCTCTAAAGATCAGCGCGGTTAAAGAGGAACAAACGCAGGACGGTTGGAAGCCGAAGAACGACGAACGGAGATGCGATGTTCTACTTTTACGTGACGATCAAAACGGCTGACGCTAACAGCTCGGGACGGGAGCCTCTCAGGCTGCAGTGATGCTGCAGTGTAGCTCTCTCTCTCTCTCTCTCTCTCTCTCTATGTGTGTGTGTCTCTTAAAAACTGACTGCAGACATATGGGCTGCTTCATTACCTGTAATGTGGTATAATAGCAGCTTCCACATGAGGCGTGTGTGTGTGTGTGTGTGTGCTGCATGTGTGGGCAAGTGGGCACTGAGTCTACGTGTGTGCAGCTGTGTGTGTGTTCCTCCATCAGCGCGTCTTTGTGTGTGTTTGTGTCTGCTGGTATAATGTGCTGCATAACGATGGCGGTGTTGTGATTAGGCATCAATCAGAAGCTAACAAGCTAAAGATATCACACACACACACACACATACACACACACACAAAGGCGTGCAGTACGCTCAGTTTCAGGATCTAAACGTCGTGATCTTTCACGAACACACCAACATGCGCCAGAACCCTTTAAAATGTGCTACAGGAAATCCACCCGACCCGGTTTGACCTCTGAGCGTTAGCCGGGATGGAGGGAAACATACTGATGAAGCTTTTTCCAGCAGGTCTGTGGACCATCAAGGCCACATAAAAAAAAAAAAAAAACACAAGGAGGAAAACGCATTTTATTTTTGAACACGTCTCCTTTCCTGTCCCATCTTTTGAATTTACATCTTTACGCTAAATGCTAACATTAGCTTAGCTGAGCTCTGCCATTAGCTCATTGGTTGACACATATGTATTTTATTTTTTGTGATTAGTCGACTATTCGGATCAAACATAAATTGCAGCTTATTGCAGCAGCATACAGCTAACATCATTAGCTTCCAGCTTCAAGTGTTTAAGGTATGTGCTAACTAAAAATGAAGACAGTTAATATCATAGTTCATTCAGCTTTTAATGAACTTTGCAGCTTGTAGCAGCATTTCTGACATTTTTTTAATGGACCAATTTTCTATTCAAACATGACATCGCTATTAAGTAGGTAGCTCCCTGTTGACGTTAATGTTAGCAGCTAACTAGCCAATAAGCTTACTGAGATTGTCATTCTTGGTCAGAAAATCAATCAGCCACGGCGTGCTGTCTTTTCAGATGCTCGTGCGTCGCTGTCGTTCTGTCATGGAAGGACATTTCTGCTTTGCAGATTTTACATTGCACACTTTTCTCCTTTATTTTGGAAAAATGCTCCCAAACTTTCCAGCTCTGTTGTCGGCTAGCCATGATACTGTTGGGCATAACTTTTCCACTGACATCACGGGTTACCCCGGTTACCACTTCTGCGCGTATGCGTCAAGGACAGAACGGCAGACGAGACAGGTGAAAGTACAGCGGCAGTTTAAAAAAAATATTAAAACGACGACGTCGATTATCAAATAAGTCGTCGACGTCATCGTGACTAGTCGACTGATCTTGGCAGCCTTAGGGTAAAGGTCTTTTTAAAACAACAGGATGAGGTAAAAATGTATGTCCAGCATTTGTTTTCTGTCTGATTTACAGAATTAAGTTTTGATTTTATACTTTAACCATTTTTTATTTCAACTTTTACTTTTCTCTGTTGTTTCATATCTACATATTTACCTGCAACATTTCAGCTGCTTTTTCACTGCAGGAACTTTTAGGAACTATGAGCAGGAACCAGGGTCTAAACTGAGTTCTGGTGTCATGACTTTGCCCCAGTAAACAGTCCTTCCAGGGAGGTTAGTTTCTGCTGTTTGAGTCCGTTTCCACAGGAACCAGCTTTGCCACTAGCGTTTCTCTGTTACCGTCAACAGATCAACCTGCAGCGCAGTAAATCAAAACCAGCACAGGCTGAATCCCCTCCATGCTAACAGGCTAACTGCGGTGCTACACATAGCGATGCTGGCCTGTCTTCTCTGTTTCTGGTGTCGTCTGGTCTTACTGCCCTCTGCTGGTCTGGTGATGTGTTGCAGTTCCTTTTATTTCTCCTCCATGTGTGTTCTCAGCTCTTTCACCTGCAGTGAAACGTTTAACCGTGTAGTTCCTGGTAACCAGGAACTAAAAGTTCTCATAGTAAACCAGTGTGTGATGTCACTGAGATAGAGTCCATGTGGTTTTCCAGCTCATCTTGTCTCACAGTCGTTGCCATGGTGCCATTTTAACAAGCAGAGCGATAATCACTCTGAGGCCCAAACAAAACGCACAGCCACCTTTACAGCTCGCTGCGTGTCTCCGCTCTCCATGAATCACAGCTGACTCACACTGTAACCAAGTCATCTCTCATTGTTTCACTCTAATAAAAAGGCAGAGGGCGCGGGAGAATAAATAGGTGTCTCAAGTTGCTGTTAGGGAGTGTGTGAAGAAGATTGGACTCATTCATCACAGGGAAACACACGGGTTACAGCGTCCTGGTACAGGAACGACGCAGTGAGGAGGTTTACTGTCATTTTCAGTCACACAGAGATCTAAATGAGACGTTCGAGGGGAAAGGATGTGGGTCAGAAACCTGCCAATCATGATGCAGCACAAGGAGGCGTGTCCTCACCTACTTAAGAAACACGGCCGGCGGCGGTGCGTCCGTGAGCGAGCTGGTGTGTAATCTCTGAGAGCGTGGCGAGCGTTCGGTGGAGGTTTCTAAAGCCCTGCCAACTGTTAAAGCTTGTTTTTCAGCCAATACCTGCTGTCAGCTCCACCTGTGCCACGAAAAGACACACACACAGCTCTGCACCTGTCTCGCCTCGGTGCAGCGAGCGGCAGACGGACGTGCTGCAAGTGGAGCAGCAGTGGTTTGGATAAGCGGTTTGAGGAGCACCTGAGGAGACTTTGATGGAAGTACTCGGAGTGACTTCTTTTGTGTCGTCGAGAAAGAAAAACAAACACTTTAAATCCACAATGACCCGTCTTATCTTTGTCTTTCATGCTTTCTGTCTCCGTCTCCACCTGCCTCCACCTGCCTCCACCTGTGTCTCCTTCCCTGTGAGAAGCTCAGATATGCAGATACGTCTGAGTTACTGTGACGCCGCTGCAGGAATAATGTTACAGGTCTGAACATTTCTCTGCACTATCTCTCCGTCCTCGCTTGACTTCCTGTCTCATTTCCTGCCTCTTCATTTTTCTTGCAGCCACATCAGCTCTAACCGTTGGGTTGCTTCATGTTTTGGGACGTCTACCCTTCAGTATGAATGAAGGTGAGCGAGACCTGCAGACAGATATCCACAGGGTCTGGATCCTTTGGTACCAAATCAGAAAATCTGGATGCATGAGTTCTGGTTTCTTCTGGACTGGGACCCGTTATGTGTTGTTACTCCGTGTTGTAGCTGGTGGTCACTGGAGACGGAGGCTTCTCCTCTTTGTGTCGTCTTCATTAACAGTCCAATCAGCACTCAGAGCTGCTCTCCACAGCTGCTGCTGCTGCTCAGTCGTCATCTGGAAAGCCGGTCTTGGATCGGCGGTGGACTTTCTGAGTACTCCAGGAAAACAGGAGAATGTAACCGTCAGCTCAGTCTTTTTCCTTTTGGCTTGTTTCTCTCTTAATTCTCCGTTTCTCTCCTGAAACAAGTAAATCTACTCTCAGCTAAAAGCCCATTTATCCTCCCTTGACGTATGAAAACGTCCTTTTCACAGCAGGGAGTCAAACGTTTCTGACAACAACAAACTGGAAAAACCAACATGGCGGCTGTTTTCCTTCAGACAGTTCCTCCATTCTTATTTCTTCTTTGCGTCTCACTGGAGCTACAGATCAGGTAGTAACAGAAACTCTGCCCCCTCATGGTTTCCAGTGGTACTGCTCCGTTTGGTCCAATTATGGAATCGTGCAGAGAGACGGACGGAATGTATCAGTTAGGGATGAGCCGGATATTCGTTTCAAACGAGTATTCGTTACGGATAATACATTTTTGGCGAGTCCGAGCACAACACAAGTTTTTTTTAGGATTATTCGTATCTGTGCTAAAAGAATCCTCATTGGGTAGCAACAACTACTGTCTTCACTCTTCCTGCTCTGTGATTGGCCAGTCACACACAGCACACCCCCCTCCCTGCACCCACATGCTGCAGCGAGGAGGTGCCTGCTCTCCTCTTTCACACACACACAGACAGGCAGCGAGTGACAGCGACTGCTTCTCTTGCTTGCTTGAGTTGACTGTAGTTTACGTTGCTCTAATCTCTGTACTACTCACTCAGTTTTCTTCTGCTCGTCTCTATTGAGGTTTGTTTGGTATTTAAAGTTACTTCTTCAACTTATTTCCTGTCATACGCGATGCATGTGACAAGACGGGGCTGAAAACGGCTCGTGTCGCGCTGGTCAGTGCCTCTTGCTTCAATTCAGGACCGTTTTTTTTATGGTTTTCGTTGTCTCGCATCTCTTTAGTTCTTTTTTTATATTTAAAGTTACTTGATTAACTGTTTTGCAACGTACACGCAACGCATTTGAAGGCTTAAAGCTGTAAACTCCTTGTGTCGCATGTCCCCCTAGTTTCTCCACACTGGTCTTTTTTTGTTTGTTTTTTTTTTTAACTGGCTGCGTGATTTTAGTTTGTCTGGTGAGAAAGTTAGTTGGAAAGCTTTGCCCATTCTGAGCACAGTGTTTTTGAAAATAAAGTGAACAACAAGGCATATTTTTTTAGTTTTTTGCCACTGAATGTTTGAACAAATCACCTGTTAAATTTACACAGATCATAAATAAAGAGACAGTCTTTCACACCACTACATACACATTTTACCAGTTGTACATAAAACATAGCTGAAAATAAATATAGCCATTTCAAATCAATTCTTGCCAGTTTCAGACTTAAAATAATGTTAGGATTTAAGTCCCGCCCATTTCCAGACAAAACTTCCGGTTTAGGCCCCTCCCCCTACGAGTACGGATACTGATAATATGGATGGGTAAACAGATACAGATACAGATAATGGTGTACTCGCTCATCCCTAGTATTAGTTGAGGATAACTGATCCCTGAGAGGTCTGTTAAATATCTTTTGCAGAGTTTGAAAACAACGTTGAGAATTCTTGTTTGTTGAACAGCGTCTTGATTTATCTTCTCTTACGCGTCATGCTAAGGCGTCCCCACAGGGCTAACCACAACTCACCAACCGACCAACACAAGATACTCATGAAACACCTTAAAAAAAAACACTGATTAATCAGATTCATTTTAAACACATTTAGAATAATATCATTAAAAATCAACAAAGACACAAACGTCTTCAAGAAGAGGCCGCGAGGCTCCAAACGGAAAGGCACACAGAGGAGGGAGGGGAAGACAAACAGAGTACACAGCTAAAGCTAGCTGAAACCTGATTGGTCAGTAAGTGAAATACAAACTTCATAATAAAATTAGAACGATTCCTCTGCTTAAATCAGACCCTGAAACAGATTCTTTACGTCCATTCTTCAACCTTTGCTCTAAGAGTTTAGTTTTTATCATCCTTCACTCAGTTCTCCAAACGCGAGTCTTTCGTCGTTTTTATTCATGTAGTTTTGTGACTTTCTGTCGTTGTGTTTATACTCCAAACGTTCACTCCGACTCCTAGAGTCGTATCTCAGCAGCTCGTCGCTCGTCTCGATTATTTACATGTCTGCAGAATCACTTTCAGGTGATTCTTTCATCATGAGCGAGAGGATCTGAACCCATCCGTACTCCAGCCTTCAGCTCTCTCTCTCTCTCTCTCTCTCTCTGCCATCTCTCATTCCATCTGCCGTCCTCCGGCTTTTCATCACTCGTCTACCTGATTGTCTTTCCTGTTCTGCCAAGCGTCTGTTGTCCCCCAGACTTCCTCGTGTCCTTCATCTGTTTGCCTGTCATTCATTCCCAATCTGCTCCCCGTCGTCTTCCTGTTTTCCACCTCCAACTGGCAGACCAGTTACCTGCCGGCCTCAGACACTTTGGATTGGTTCCACTCATATCGCCGCCAAATGCTTTTAATGAATTACTTTGAAATGTTGAATTAAATGGAAATCAGGTTCAGTTCCCTCGATGAATTCCTTGAAGCAAAGTTTGACAACAGGAGCGTCTGCCCAAAGTCTTAACTGGAGCTCGACCCATTACTGCGACTGGAGCGTCCTCCAGCTGAATCCCGAAGTGGGGATGAGATGTAAATGTGCTGTACTTTGAAAACCAGCTGCATGACTCAGACGTGTATCTCACAGAGAGTGAGCAGAGTCTTTGCTTTGTGCTCCTGTAACTCGACTTTTTTTTTTGTTTTTTTAAAGATGTGTATGAATGCATACAACATCATCTTTGCTGAGAGGCGTCTTCATCTTTCTCCTCTGTGAAGAAAAAAACACCTCGTTCTTGCTGCACGGAGCGCTCGAAAGTAACGCCGCTTTGTTTTTTGACGTGCTCACAAAGGAAATCGCTTCCAGTTCTTTGAAACCTTTTCTTTTCAAGATGCTCCGTCTGAAAATTTGAGACGTTTCAGAGGAAAAGAAAACCTTAACTCGATGCTTCATCAGATTTGATTTCCTGGCTGTGTCTTTATTTATAATCTTAAAACACAGCCGCCGGTAACAGACAATCCACCGCGTTTGTCTTTCTCCAAGTCCTGATAAGTCTGAAAGCCGGGCTGAGGTTTAAATGTGGACCCACCTCGGGGATTTCCTCGATCTGTTGACACGATAAACTTTACTGAACCTCAAAGCAGCCGTCCATGTTGGCCAGCGTCTCTCAGCTCCCCCAGGGAACGGACTCTATTATTCACAAAGAGTCCGCTCCAGATTCTTGTGGACCTCACACAAACACACCGAGCCACCTACACACTCAGACAGATTTGTTATTTATCTCTTTGACTCCCTCTGTGTGTGTGTTTTTTTTTTATGCTCTTCCTTTCTGAAAAGTTTAGCGTGTTGTTTGCTGGAGTTTGTCTGGCGTTGGAGCCCTGACCTGGGAAATGAGTCACCGCTTCAAGCAACCTGGGAACAGCTTTATGAAAACTGCGATTCATGAAGGCTACGTTGGTTCTGAGGGTGTTTTGTGAAACCGCTCTTGAGATTTCTTGTGCGGCTCAGAGGACTCGCAAACAGAATACCAAAGAGCATTTTAGATGGAAGCGTGTATCAGAAACACCAACGAGGTTTCTGAAGTTTGAAAGATTTTGGGAACTCAGGCTTTGCCAGAGTTTGGGATTCAAACCTGTGTGGATTTAGAGAAAATATAAGTTCATCACCGAGTTACGTCTTAAACAAAAACACTAAATCCTTCCTAGATTTATCCCGAGCTAAACATCCGTGACTCTTTGCAGCTCTGCTTGCTTTCTGTTGCCTTTTGTCTTCTTCTCTTCGATGGACGTTACAAACTCAGACAGCGATGGATGAGCAAAGACTCACTGGATTATTGAGACCTTCCTCGAGAACCGTGTCCTCTGCTTGGCCTTTCTGACGATGCGTATAACGATGCCGTGTACAGCAGCTTCGTCTGGATCCATTTTCACGGCGCTGAAGGAGTCTCAGGTGCCCTCACCCCGGCCCTTCAGGGGACGTAATGGGTAGAGACTTTGGAAACTTACGGTAACCCAGTCCTCTGACCTTTCTTTGCCAGTGAGAAGTTTTGGGGGCGTTTAAATCATTCATGAGACAGAAGAGTTGTTTCCTTCCTGAACCCTGCACATCCTTAGGAGAACTCTAGGAGCAGCTGGCAGCCGACTGAGCTGGAAAACATGGAGACTCAGTGGGTCCACAGTCGACCAGTACGTCACATGGGGACGAGAGAAGAGTTGTCGACCTCGTTCCTGAAAGTCGTTGGGGTCACATGATCCCTGGTGTTGGTCTGGTCTTACCTGCTTGGATAGGGGACTCGGGGTAAGGCCACACTCACACCTGGGATCATGTGACCCCATAAACTTTCAGGAGCTGGGTTAGCGACTCTGCTTATGACATCCACAGATAACTGAAGACCCTAATGACTTTTGGAACGAGGTTGACGACTCTTTTTATGGACCCATGTGACTCACTGGCCCGCTCACAACCTCTAGAGGCTTAAATTTTCTTCCACCAGTCTGTTCATACGTTAAGTCCTCCAAGTCCAGTTCGTCTTATTGAATCAAGCTCAAATTACCAGAACTTGATGACCAAGAAACACTAAACCGCTCCCACTTTGAAATAAGCCATCGTAAAGCCAATAAGGCCAATAAGAAGTCAACCTTTTGTTTGAAGCCAAAGAGCTTCGGTAAGGACCAGGATGTTCAGACTCAGTGATCCATCCCCTACAAAGACTTGTGACGGCCCCTGCTCATATATATGCATATCTTTGGCTGAAGGAGTGTTCAATCTGTTCCCTTCAAGGTGCGGGGATTGGCTATGTGTGTAATGATGTGGATGTGGGGCACCTGGGCCCGCTGCTCCACTCCCTCTACATAAGCTGGCTTCCAGTGACCTGGGGGTCTCTCTGTTCCTGCTCCTGTCGTCCGATCCACCCACAATACTACTGATCTCACAGACAAACACAGGCCATACCTGCAATTAATCTTTGTTCATCTTTCTTTAATTGTAATAAATTATTTCGTTATTTTGGAAAAATGCTCTCCCTCCGTCTTTTTGTCATGGCCATCTGAGCCATTGAGGAAGTACATCGGTCTGTCTGAAGTGTTGATTACGGGCAACATTCGAATAATTTGGTTGCGCAACTTGTTTGTTTTTGGTCGGGACCTGATTTGATGATTAGTACCTAAGTTAAGGTAAAATATTTGTTGGGTTTTTCTGTTTTTGGTAGCTTTGATTCTGAGTTGTTTGTCTGTTTGTTTCATTCAGACTAGACGTTTGACGGGTGAGAGAACACGTGCGTAAAAGTGTGGGCGCACCGGTTTCCTTTTGTTTCCCTGTTTGTTTACGTGTGTTTGGTTGGTGATCGGGTAAGTTGGGTAATAAATGGTTAAACGTAGACTCTAAACTGTGTCTGTTTAGTTGTTTACTTACCCTGGGTTATGACAGACTGATTGGTCCCATAGCAGTCCAGCTAAACCACGGAAAGAAGGCAACACGCTGAGGTCATCAGATCCCCCGAAATGGTAAAAACACAAACTAGAGAATTTGGTTGGAAAACAAGATGTCTGCTAGTCACATGGTCCAAACCATGTGAGCAACTTCAGGCATACAACTCGAGCTGTTACTCACGTCACATGTCCCACTCGTCGTAACCATCTTCCAATCACATCCTCTTCCTCTCAGACCAGCGGTCTATTTGAACTGGAGAAAATCTCCCATCACTCCCTCTGCCTGTTAAAGCCGCTGCTGCCCTGCATCCGTGTTACTGCGTGTTCTCTCGTCCCCAGCGTCCACCTGCAGGCTCCGAGAGGGGGTTACCTTCTGTATGTTTCACTCATCACTCCACCGTGTCGCCACGTAAACCCATCTGCGAGGAGTGATGAGGTCAGAGCCTGGTGCCAAACATGTAACATGTATTTACTGCTGCCGTTTAAAACACGAGACGTCAGACTGAACTGGATCAGTCAACAGCACAGACGTCTTTTTTTGCACCGTAAAAGTGAAATACTGAGTCTGACTCCAGCACCCTTCAATAATTTGCTTCCTCAAAGCGTGTTTTTATTTTCAGAGCTCGGCTTTCAGCCGTCAGAACTGGAACTCAGGACTCGTTCAGCTTTAAACCGTCTCTGCTGAGAGGTTCTGGTTTTGACAGCTGTGTCACACAAACCGTAGGGACCCGTGCTCAGGTCTTCTT
This sequence comes from Labroides dimidiatus, assembly GCA_030710495.1. Taxonomy (NCBI): domain Eukaryota; kingdom Metazoa; phylum Chordata; class Actinopteri; order Labriformes; family Labridae; genus Labroides; species Labroides dimidiatus. The sequence goes on from CM061145.1 coordinate 1,049,439, forward strand.
CAGACAGACTGACGTTAATATGACCCGACAGTGACGAGCTTCATCATTTACTCACGAGGACTCTTCACCCTGGAACGAGAACATTAACTGATGGATCAGAAACATCCTCCGGTTTCCAGTTTGGTCCTCAGCTGTAAAACTACCAACCGCTCATTCTGTAAAGTGTTGGGATCATTTCCTCGTTGAAGCGTTCGCCCTCATGCGGCTCGGGTCTTTATGAAGGATTGAGACTCATGAAGGAGAGAGCGACATGAAAGAGGAGAAAAGATCCTTAATGCATTTTTTATGACACGTTCAGTGAACTCCAATTCATGTGGAATATTTACAGTCAGAGAGAGAGAGAGAGACGCTGATCATGGTGCACTGACAGGCTCTCTCATCCCAGTAATGGCTGACTGCTGTGGGTCACCATCCTCCTTCGGGGTAAAGCTTTAACCCTTTGTGCTCCTATTACAGATCAGCATTTTCAGGACTTTAAATGACGCTTTATATGAGGTATGTGATGTAGCTTTAGCACTAGCAAGACTGGAGTTTTTGGGTACTCCTTTAAGAACTGAAGAGAGGTCATTTGATCCCCTGCCCTGGAATGCGGTAGCTGAGCAGTCCCTGTTGTTATTCTAATGTGCCACTAAGTGCAGGCAGCCACATGCTGGGAGTACAATGCAAGGTGTGGAATCTAAATGAGGCCTTGGTCTTCTTGTGATGTGACTCTGAGGCTGAGCTGATTCTGAATCTGATCTATTTGAATGACATCAGATTAGTATATATATATATATATGTATATATTGCTACAAAACCAGATAAGTTTGGTATCAAGTTTTGCGACTTGAAGTCAAAATATATCTGCAATATCTTTCCATATGTTGGCAAAGAACCAGGTCGTCCCAAAGAGGAGAGACTGTCCGAGAGTGTGGTAATGAAGTTGATGGGACCATTTCTGGACCAGGGCAGAACTGTCAAGACGGACAATTTTTTCACCTCCATCACACTTGCAAAAAAGCTGCTTAGCCAGAAAACTACCCTTCTTGGGACACTCAATAAGATTCACAGAGAAATTCCCCCTTCGGCTCAAGAGACTAAATGCAATGAGTTCAGCACTCAGGTGTTTTCAACGACTGACGCCACTCTGACAGTGTACGCAGCCAGCCGGAAGAAGACGGTCTACGTTATGAGCAGTATGCACGGTGTGGTTCAGACTGAGGACAGCCACAAAAGAAAGCCAAGCACCATCACCCAGTTCATAAAAAGATAAATATGTGGTTAACCAGCATCAAGCAATGCAGAATATTTACAAAAAAAACAATAACTTTCAAGCTTTCAAGAGGAAGATCGGAGTCAGAAGCAATGAAGTTACAGTTACAGTTGCTGGAAAACCTAGTTCTTCCTTTTTGGGAAATGACCCCTGGTTAGGTGAAATCCATGTAAAACTGTGATTCACACCTCTTCTCCCCCCAGAGCAGCTCCTCTGACAATCTGCATTCAACTTCCAGCAAGAAGCTGCCACATTATTAGCATACTGGACAGACCACATTCCATGGCAGGGGGATCAAATGACCCCTCTGTAGTCACCAAAGGTATAAGGATCAAATGATCCCTCCTTAGTCCTTCTAGTGTTAGTCAGGGGTGGATCTACAACGGGGACAAGGGGGGGCAGCCCCCCCCCCCACTGAAGAGTCCTGCCCCCCCTCCAATTTTAATGTTCCTAAGAACATCCTAAAAACACTACTGTGCTCAAAAGCCCCCAAAGCATTGAAGTAAGGGATGAATTTTTATTGTTATATTTTTAATTATAAAGATCATCTTTGGACTTTGGCCCATCAAAAACGTAGCTACGTGACGAACGTCCTGCTCGGAGTGGAGAGATTGAGCTGGCTGTCCGTGAATGAAGCTTCCACAGGTGATATTTTTGTACCTATTTTGACGTTCAAGTTAAATTAAATTCATAATCAATCTGTAACCAACCGCCAAAGGCGATCGTCCAGTACGTCTGTTAACCTCTTGCTAAAACTGTCTCTGTTTATGTCTGAATTGTTGGAGCGTTATCCGAGCGTTAATATCTGTTGTCTCTAAATTTGCGGTGCATCAGTCCTGATGGTATGGTGGATTTCCCAGATGCAAACACTGAGACAATGATGACCAAGAGAACACGACCAAGCTCCAGCCTCTCGGGTTTATTCAGGTTCACAACAGCTCTGATCACCTCTCGAGTAACACACAGACAGACAAACGCCAGACGGCCAGACGGACCAAGATCTAACTTTCACCTCCTCTTTATAGACCCTCGGTGATGTCATTGTTTCTCTGGTTTCAGCTTTGCTGAACCATGGCCAAACATGAGAAACCTCCCATGGAGGGAGATTTCCTGTAAACGCTCTTATCTTGCCTGGACACATTTGGTGTCCAACTTGCCAAAACCCCCTTTACGGTTTTCTGGGAAAGTGAACTGTTAGACGCTCCCACACCATCACTCAACTTGTTTTTGGGTCGGACTGACCTGAGTATCCTGTCTCCAAGCACGTAACCTCTTAAACTCCTACAAATATCATTTCGGGATAAATTGAGCTAACATCTGTTTCCTGGAACATGAATTTTGCCACCACAATGGAGGTGGTTTAAGGAGCTTTCAGTGATGTAGAGATGACGGGCAGGTAAACATCAGGTGAGCACAGTGAGCAGATCATGTTCTGCCATCCTGGAGATCAGTGTCATTGATCAGACAGTCAAACACCTTTTTTTAACCCTGTTATCTCCACTGTGCTGTGGATCAGTAGAAGTTTATCTCATCTTATAATACTGAACATTTAAAACAGAACGCACCACGACTGACAGCTGGGTCAATAAGAGCAGTGAAAATAAACAACCTGAACATTAGTGATTTATCTTTTCTAGTTGTACATGTGAGGACACTTCTGCTCCTACTGTGAAACATTATGAAAGCAGTTTAACCCTGAGTTCTTCATGTCCTGTCGCTCCATCATGGCAGATGGAGAAAAGGTGCCAAAGCATAGACTCAGACTTATTTCTGAGACGTTTTGCTGCAAAGCTCAACAATCGTTGTTTGAAGCTCTCTTGAAGACATGTCTAAAACTACGATTTAACCTGTTACTGTATTTTATTTTGAGGTATTTCAAATTAATGTATGTCAAAATCCTGTCTGTATTTTATATGATTACTTTTCTGTTTATCAGAGGTCAGAATGATTCATCATTCAAATGTGTCAAAGTTTTTTGTGGACCTTTTGTTGACTCCATTACTATATATATATATATATATATATATATATATATATATATATATATATATATATATATATATATATATATATATATACACATATATATATATATATATATATATATATATGTATATATATATATATATATACACATATATATATATATATATATATATATATATATATATATATATATATATATATATATATATATATATATATATATATACATATATATACATATATATACATATATTTATATATATATATATATATATATATATATATATAAATATATTAGAATTTCCACTGCAGTGACGTCGTCCCATGCCACCCTGTCCAGACCATCTGCCACCCCTTTGCCCCCCCCATGATAAATGTTCTCGAGCCGCCACTGGCTTTAATCCACTGACAGTGAGATTCATCTCTTTCCTGTTTTGTTGTCATGGTTTCAGGGAGCTACGGGTCGCTGCAGGGATCCAAACTTCAAACTGTGCTGCTGTGGGTTTAACTTCAGCTCATGAATCAGTGATGAGTCACCACCACAGGTTCATGGACGTCAGCCTGCAAGGAGGTCACATGACTGGTGGTGCTGGCTCTGCTAACTTTAGCCAACCTTTGGAAGCCAGTTGGACATACTCTACACGCTCTACCTCTGGAGTCTGTTCAGCCATGTTTCATAAATGATGATAATTCTTCACATCTTTAGACGAGAAGGTCAGTCCTCATTTTTTCTTCTTCTGTGGAAACATCCAGAGGACAGTCGCTGCTTTGGACCGTCCTCAGACTCTTGGTCAGATCTTATCTTGTTGTAGTCCAGATAAATACAGTCTGGTTTTGATACACTTTGTTTTATTTTGAAAGTTTTTGGGTGTTTTTAAGTGGTTTTAGTGCACCACTTCCTGTCCTGCTCGATCTGCTTGTTTTAATTGATGCGTTGTTGCTCGATCAATCGACAAACAAACACAGGACGGCGTGTGAGTTGAACAGGAGCCTCTCTGATCTGGTGCTGTGTCTGCTGTATTTTGTCTGTTACGGTCGTGATAAAAACTTCATCTGTTCATCTTTTAGTCGCTGAACTCTCAGAATCTCAGCTCTGCGTCCTGCTGCAGTCATAAGGCTGAATATTAATATGTGCTAATCTCTAACGCCTCCACGTGTGAGACGTTTCTCCTGAAAATAACAGACCTTTTTTTAGATAATTGGAGAAACTGTGGCTTTAAATTCTTTTTTTACAGAGTGTGACTGTGAATGAACACTGGAAGAACCAGGAACAGAGGCTCATCGCCTCGTCTCCTCTTCCCAAAGCTGCGTGATTATTCTCCCTTCTCCTCGGAGCTGATTAGTGTCAGCCTCTTCACAGGACATCTCATCATCCATAAATGGAGGCCCTATTTTTAGGCTAATGTTTTCTGTTTTGTTGTAGTCTCTCTTTGTTCCTGGCTTATTGCTCCGGAGCCCTTTTGTTCAGGCGGTTTCAGAAATGAAGTTACCCAGCTTGGGGTGCGGGGTGAATGGAGAGCAGGGAGGAGGGAGACGGCAGGGGGGGCGGGGGGGGGCGATGAAACACGCAGAGTGGAGTATCAGATTGAGAACAAATGTAGCCCATGTGCAGTAAATTTCCAACATTTAGCTGTGATGAGTGAGGTCCATCCTGCTCACATAAAGGCACACCTGTGGCCCTGGACGGCGTCCACCACACCTATTTATCTGATGTTCATTAAAAGCTCTGAGTGAGAGTTAATGCAGTCAGAACGAGGAGCAGAGGAAACGAGCAGGAGAGGATTAATAGCAACTCCCTGCTGCTGTTCTACTCTTTATCTCCTCCTATTGTTTCTCCAAGAGGAGCTCACAGCACGCAGACACCCATCACACACACACACACACACACCAACACACATCTGCTCACACACACCTGTCAAAGGAGACCATTGAGGATGGCAAGTGAGTTGGCCGCTGCCAAAATGGCTGCCTTTTGTTTACAAATCTCATTATCCTCTTCAGTTCACGGCGAGCACGATGAGTAATTACTCCACCAGTGTACAAGTCACACGGCTGGTGTAAAATTCACACTCTAGTAGGGTGGATAATAGCTCTTAGTAAACACACACCACTCTGTGTGACGAGGCCATCGCTCACAACAGAAGATAATAAGTGTGAAAGGATCCGTAATTTACAGCTGAGGGTAAAACACGAGCTGCTGAGGGTAAAACACGAGCTGCTGAGGGTAAAAGAGGAGCAGCTGAGGGTAAAAGAGGAGCTGCTGAGGGTAAAACACGAGCTGCTGAGGGTAAAAGAGGAGCTGAGGGTAAAAGAGGAGCTGCTGAGGGTAAAAGAGGAGCTGAGGGTAAAAGAGGAGCTGCTGGGGGTAAAAGAGGAGCTGAGGGTAAAAGAGGAGCTGAGGGTAAAAGAGGAGCTGCTGAGGGTAAAAGAGGAGCTGAGGGTAAAAGAGGAGCTGCTGAGGGTAAAAGAGGAGCTGCTGAGGGCAAAAGAGGAGCTGAGGGTAAAAGAGGAGCTGAGGGTAAAAGAGGAGCTGAGGGTAAAAGAGGAGCTGAGGGTAAAAGAGGAGCTGCTGAGGGTAAAAGAGGAGCTGCTGAGGGTAAAAGAGGAGCTGAGGTTAAAAGAGGAGCTGCTGAGGGTAAAAAAAGGAGCTGCTGAGGGTAAAAGAGGAGCTGAGGGTAAAAGAGGAGCTGCTGAGGGTAAAAGAGGAGCTGAGGGTAAAAGAGGAGCTGCTGAGGGTAAAAGAGGAGCTGAGGGTAAAAGAGGAGCTGCTGAGGGTAAAAGAGGAGCTGAGGGTAAAAGAGGAGCTGAGGGTAAAAGAGGAGCTGCTGAGGGTAACAGAGGAGCTGAGGGTAAAAGAGGAGCCGAAGGTAAAAGAGGAGCTGCTGAGGGTAAAAGAGGAGCTGCTGAGGGTAAAAGAGGAGCTGAGGGTAAAAGAGGAGCCGAAGGTAAAAGAGGAGCTGCTGAGGGTAAAAGAGGAGCTGCTGAGGGTAAAAGAGGAGCTGAGGGTAAAAGAGGAGCTGAGGGTAAAAGAGGAGCTGCTGAGGGTAAAAGAGGAGCTGAGGGTAAAAGAGGAGCTGCTGAGGGTAAAAGAGGAGCTGAGGGTAAAAGAGGAGCTGAGGGTAAAAGAGGAGCTGCTGAGGGTAAAAGAGGAGCTGAGGGTAAAAGAGGAGCTGCTGAGGGTAAAAGAGGAGCAGCTGAGGGTAAAAGAGGAGCTGCTGAGGGTAAAAGAGGAGCTGAGGGTAAAAGAGGAGCTGCTGAGGGTAAAAGAGGAGCTGAGGGTAAAAGAGGAGCTGAGGGTCAAAGAGGAGCTGAGGGTCAAAGAGGAGCTGAGGGTAAAAGAGGAGCTGCTGAGGGTCAAAGAGGAGCTGCTGAGGGCAAAAGAGGAGCTGAGGGTAAAAGAGGAGCTGCTGAGGGTAAAAGAGGAGCTGAGGGTAAAAGAGGAGCTGAGGGTAAAAGAGGAGCTGCTGAGGGTAAAAGAGGAGCTGAGGGTAAAAGAGGAGCTGCTGAGGGTAAAAGAGGAGCAGCTGAGGGTAAAAGAGGAGCTGCTGAGGGTAAAAGAGGAGCTGAGGGTAAAAGAGGAGCTGCTGAGGGTAAAAGAGGAGCTGAGGGTAAAAGAGGAGCTGAGGGTCAAAGAGGAGCTGAGGGTCAAAGAGGAGCTGAGGGTAAAAGAGGAGCTGCTGAGGGTCAAAGAGGAGCTGCTGAGGGCAAAAGAGGAGCTGAGGGTAAAAGAGGAGCTGAGGGTAAAAGAGGAGCTGCTGAGGGTAAAAGAGGAGCTGAGGGTAAAAGAGGAGCTGCTGAGGGTAAAAGAGGAGCTGAGGGTAAAAGAGGAGCTGAGGGTAAAAGAGGAGCTGCTGAGGGTAAAAGAGGAGCTGAGGGTAAAAGAGGAGCTGAGGGTAAAAGAGGAGCTGAGGGTAAAAGAGGAGCTGCTGAGGGTAAAAGAGGAGCTGAGGGTAAAAGAGGAGCTGCTGAGGGTAAAAGAGGAGCTGAGGGTAAAAGAGGAGCTGCTGAGGGTAAAAGAGGAGCTGAGGGTAAAAGAGGAGCTGAGGGTAAAAGAGGAGCTGAGGGTAAAAGAGGAGCTGCTGAGGGTAAAAGAGGAGCTGAGGGTAAAAGAGGAGCTGAGGGTAAAAGAGGAGCTGAGGGTAAAAGAGGAGCTGCTGAGGGTAAAAGAGGAGCTCAGAGTCGTCTCAGGTGATCGTTGTGTTCAGGTGACTCCTGCTCGGTATGCCTGATGTTTTGCACATGTGCAGTGGCGCTCAGTCCAAACACTCTCCCACAGCTGCTCAGGTATAATTGCAACACCTGACAGGTAAATCCAGAGTGAGGAGACTGGTCCTCTCTCCTTCCTTTCCCCCCAATTATATCCCACATCTGCTCCGAGGGCTCAGACCGGAGACCCGCTGTGGTTGTAACCACGTCTATTAACTGGTCATTTGTATTCAGATGAAGCTGAGGTGTGTTTCAGTGTGGGAGGCTCCCAGTGGAAACTGACCTCTTAACACCAGCAGTGTTAATACATCGCTGCGCTCCAGGCGATGCATCGGTTATCAGAATACAGAGCGAGGTGTGTTCGCTCTCGCTCATCACCCGTTTGCACGGTAATAACTGATAATGCTGCACGGTGCATGTGCGGAGCGGCTTCCAGTAAACAAACACCAGCTGTTTCAGAGGGCCCTGCTCGTCCTTCAGGGCTGCATGTGAGATTATATTCTCCTCTTGAAGCTGATGCCTCGGGTCATTCATCGCCACCCTGACAGCACAGCAGACTCATGACTCATGAAGTCATGCCGTCAAAAAGGCGTCAGTGAGACAGTGAACGGAAACCTGCATCAGCAGCTGAGACCAAAGCAAGCACAGTGGGTTAAAATCTCCACAAACAACGCTTCCAAGCAGCTAGCATGTCTGTGCGCCGCTGTTATCTAATGCTAATAACAAACAGGGTGAAATCAGCGTTGAGCTCGTCTGTGGCTCATGCTCTGCACATGCATGTCCATCACACACCACAGAGGAGCTTTCATTATGTACATTTTTGTGTATAAATGATCAGGTTGCTAATTGCTAACATGCTCCGCTTGCTAATCTGGATACAACCAGGCTTCCCAGGCGTGACAGGCGTTAATGAAATGTGCCAAACTCCTTAAAAAGGTTGACATCATAATGGAGTTTCGACCAATCAGAATCGAGTATTTAAAGCAACATTAAACAGCACAGACTGTAGAGAATGATAGCTTTGGTGTTTGGGTCATGTGATCAGCAAAAGGTGTGTGTCGTGATAAAGTGAAGAGGTGGTGACACAACACAGGCGAAGAGAGAAAAACCCTGCAGCAGTGTGTGTGTGTGTGTGTGTGTGTGTGTGTGTGTGTGTGTGTGTGTGTGTGTGTGTGTGTGTGTGTGGCCCATCAGCATGTGTAAGAATAATGTTTACAGCATAATCAACTCATCTTCTGCTCCAGAGGAGCCACCAAATGGCTTTTCTCTCTTGATTTTTCAGGGCGTAATGTGACAGTTTCCTCACAGCCTGGGACTCGGGGTTTTTTTTGTCTGAGTGTGCACAGCTTCAGCTTTATTTCTCACTCCCTGCACTCACTGCAGAAAACCCTGATGGGCAAGTAAAACATGTGCTTGAAGCGGGTGAAAAATCGAAGCTGTTTGTTCGGCCGTGCTCTGGCTTCAGTAGTCACCACATTTATTCATTTATTTATTTCATATCTTCTCCAAAGAAAAGTAAAAACTATTCTTTGATTCTAACTGTGGAGAAACAGAGGCAGACTGTAATGGGAGTGACTGAGGGGATAAACAGATCTCACCCGGTTTGGATTCAGGACTCTCTCTGAGTAACTGGGAGCAGCTTTCATCTCAAGCTGTCAAACATGCATTTTTAACCTCCGCTCTGAAGTTTTAATGGGACGAGGAGGTTTGGAAAAAATTTGTTATACACGCAGGAAAGAGCAGGAACAAGTTTTCTGACCCCAAGAGCACTTAGTGTGATTCCAAACATCACCAAACAACGCAGAGACCACAGGGACTGAACTGAAAACCTGAATCCAGCAGGAGGAGCCTCCAGAGTCAGCCAGCTGGTTCACTGCAGGACGCCATGACGTGTGCAGACAACGACAGGGTGCCATGATATCCAAACATCAGGTCTCGCTTCATGTTGTGATGTCCTGCATCACGTCAGAGAGCAGAGAGGACAGATCCTGCTCCTCACTGCCAAACACAGCCGGCTGCCGCGGTGTCGTGTGGTAAAAACACATTCTGGTGCTGACAGGGAATAAAATTAACACCCGCAAAGCGCCAATGGTGGGTAACAAAAATGGTTTGGTGTGTAAAACAAAATCCAGCACCTGCCAGTGGCTGCTGGATTAATTGAACTTTTTTTTTGTTGTTGTTGTTGTTTTTTGCGCGCTGATAAGTTTCCCGTCAGAGGGACTTGGAAGTTTACACGCGCAGTGCGTAGTCCCCCCGTGTGAATGTGAATCTTTTCCGTGAAAATGTGGAGACACATCCCCGGCGTCAAAGAACCTGAGCCTCCCGCACCGGCAACACCGGTGTGCAAAAAAAAGGCGAGAAACTGAAGCTTCTAGCGAAGACGGAGGAGGAGAGAGAGAGAGAGAGAGAGGGGCCGTCACGGCGAACCTTCAAAGAAGAATGGGGAGTAGATGAGGCGGGCAAGACTCGTTTATGGCTAAAGTATGATGCTAATAGCAAAACGGTGAGCTGCACCAACGCAAAGGCAAGGGGGGACTCAAAATATGAAATTGGGGACCATAAAAGACCACGAGAAATCAAAGTGTCACACAGAGAGCATCTGACTTCCAATCGTGGCACAGTGACACTGTCAGAGTCTGAAGGCCTACTGCCTTCAAGGTGTGTGCTAATCCGTCTGCCGAGTCAGTCCTTGTTACCAAGTCAGCCTCAGATTCTGACACGGATGTGACAGTGAGTCTGTGAGCTTGATCATCAGAGGCACGCTGAATGTGGGGCAGTTCTGTTCATAATTTCCCATAATGCACTTTTCATTATAGTGTAGTTTTTTTCATGCTATGTTTGACACGTTTGAACAAAAGTTGCACTGAATTAAACAAATAGTACAAACTGTAAAACTATTTGATGCTGTCAATCAATACATGTTTTCATTTGTTAATGCAGTCAGGATCTAACGGGGTAAAGAACTTCCACCAGATCCATGTTCAGTCCATCTCTGCTCTGACAATCACAACAGACGTTTCACTCGACGACAACAACAACCAGCCTCACTCAGCAGAGTCAGACTCGGGGTCGACAGGTTGCAGGTTTTCAGAGGCTACTGATGACGACACGGATACACTGAAAAAAAAAAAAAAGATACTTGGGACTAACCTAAAAAAATTACTCTAATTTGTTACACCTGAAATTATTAGTTTTTTCTCAAATTATATTTCTGATTTGGTTGAACTCTAAAATTTGATCCAGTATCAGTCAAAATAATATTTTTTATCAAAGTCAAAAATTTACATTCACACAAAGTAAATAAAATAATTCATTATGAAGACCACACGTTGTTCTAGTTTGTTTCAGCTTAATTTTTCATTTTGAACAAACCTAATATTTATGAGTCCATCTCAGTTCAACTTTTACTTTAGAGAAAACTGATTAAATCACTCTAATTTGGTTACAGGCAATATTTTTAGGATTTCCTTTTTTCAGAAACACGAAATCTGCAAAGAGTGCATTACCACACTGACGTGTTGGGTCGTTTATCAGCTGCATACCCTTCGAAGTCATGGTTACAATAAATAAATAATAAAATAATTAATATTCTTACCCAGTGTTATTCATAAGTGAGTCAGTCAGTGGCTCACAAACAAGTGTTTGACAAACTACTTGTAAAATAATTAATTTGTAACATAAAATACAGTATGAACTGACTTGGCTGAAATGCATCATGGGAATAACTTAGATCTGCTACACTAGGGTCACATGACATGGAAATCTCTGGTCTGAAGTGAAAATGCTATTTGAGTAAAATGATTATTTTAATTTAATCCAAGATGTTTGCTTTTTGCTTTCAGGCGAACTGAACTGAACAGGTTTAAAACAAAAACCAGGATTTTAAGTTCGACCAATTTAAAAAATGCAATTTGACTTAATGACACAGTTGTTTCACTTTTTTTAGTGTGTGCTGTGACTACAGGAACTCTTTAGACCTGCAACCTCAACTTTACACACAGTGACCACCTTATCAGAAGGAGGCCTGTTAGCCAGAAATTAAGAAGGAGGCCTGTTAGTTAGAAATTCAGAAGGAGGCCTATTAGTCAGAAATTCAGAAGGAGGCCCGTTAGTCAGACATTCTGAAGGAGGCCTGTTAGTAAGAAATTCAGAAGGAGGCCCGTTAGTCAGAAATTCAGAAGGAGGCCTGTTAGTCAGATATTCAGAAGGAGGCCTGTTAGTCTGATTTTCAGAAGGAGGCCTGTTAGTCAGATATTCAGAAGGAGGCCCGTTAGTCTGATTTTCAGAAGGAGGCCCATTAGTCAGAAATTCAGAAGGAGGCCCATTAGTCAGAAATTCAGAAGGAGGCCTGTTAGTCAGATATTCAGAAGGAGGCCTGTTAGTCGGATTTTCAGAAGGAGGCCTGTTAGTCAGATATTCAGAAGGAGGCCCGTTAGTCTGATTTTCAGAAGGAGGCCTGTTAGTCAGAAATTCAGAAGGAGGCCCGCTGGTCAGAAATTCAGAAGGAGGCCCGTTAGTCAGAAATTCAGAGGGAGGCCTGTTAGTCAGAAATTCAGAAGAAGGCCTGTAAGTCTGAAAATCAGTTTGGATTTAAGAATATCAACTACATCCGAACCAGTTTTCTGACTAACAGGTCTCCTGATCCTCTGGCCGACTAACAGGCCTTCTGAGAACAGGACGGATCCTAAAACGGGTTCATTGTTGTCTCCTCTGAACACATACATGAGAGCAGGAGAATCTGGATCTGTGTTTACAGAGTGTAAGAGTCAGCTGGAACCGACAGAATCCAGGTCGGGTATTGTCAGGCTGTCAGGGGGAGTAATTAAAAAAGCAGCTTCCATTGATTGGATGAAGAGGAGGGAGAGGAAGAGGAGCAGAGCTCAGAGTAAGGGATTATACCTGCGACCTTTATAATGCACACAAACATACACTAATGCACTCCATGTATTAAAAACGCGCGCGTGTGTGTGTTGTAATATCAACACAGCTCCTTTAACTTTGCATTCGTCCTCCATGTGTGTGCTTGCGTGTCCCCGTGTGTTCCCCGTGGGTGCGTTCAGCTGCTCCCTGCGCCGGGTTGCATTACTGTATTGATTAATCGTCATTGATAACTGATGGCTGCAATGACTTGTTTTCTTGTTCTGTGTAGCGAGTGGAGATCTACTAGAAAATGAAATATGCCTTCAGTAATTGGTTTTAAATGGAAATGCTGACTTGGGGGGTTTGTGGAAGTTTACTGCATTAGTGTGGAGGTTATTGTGTGTGCAGATGTTCCTGTGTGTCTGTGATTAGTGCGAGTGAATGTGTGTTTGTGTGTGTGTGTGTGTGAGCGCTCCGTATTTCCCCATCTAAGGTTGAGTTAAGACACTCATTAATTGCCTGAGGACTCCATTAGCCAGGCTGATTACCCCTGCATCAAAGTGACAGGTTACGAGCATCAACATAACATGTCGGCACACACACACACACTTTCACAAACACACACTCACGGGAGACAATCCTTTGAGTTAAAACGTGTCAGAGAGAGAGAGAGAGAGAGAGAGAGAGAGAGAGCTGCTGGAGTTCTGAGTGAAGGCCAAATGTAAAGCACGGGGATTCAGCCATACGCAGCACACCTGGCTGTTAATGCGAAAAGCTAAATGAATTCTGGGAGCTGCCAAAAGTTGATCCAGTCCAAAAGTGAAACATCTCCCTCTGGCACCCGTGAAATGCTTTGAACCACGTTAACATCTTTAATGTCTGTGTACGGACCCGGTCGGACAGTCTGAGGGAGAATCAGTCCAACATTTCGGCTCCTGAAACGGCTCCTCAGCCGTCCTCCAAAGACCTCCTGAGGGTTCATCTCCCTCTCCTTTACACCCTCAGGTGGACTCCAGGGCCTCCTCTTTGTTCCTAGTCCTCCCTGCACCCAGCGCTCCTTAAAGGTGACACCTTTCGATTCACAAAGAGAGACAGAGAAGCTTCGGGGCGCTGAACGGAGGAGAGAGACGGTGAGACGGTGGCAGAGGATGATGAAGGGGGACACACAGAGACGCAGAGGAGGGATGAGGCGGAATAAAAGTGTTGAGGGAAGAAGAGGACAGAAAGTGATGGATATAAAGAGTAAGACACAGAGAGCACTGCCAGAGAGATAAAAGGATTGTCTGGCTTTCACTTTTTGAAGGGAATAGCAGCAATTTTATGTGTCAGTGATCCAGTCAGAGGATCTTTGGCCAGACAGAGATGATTCACATCGAGGTTATTTTACTTAATCGCATCTCTGCAAAGCCTGGACCCTCCAGTCCTCTCCTCTCTTCTTCTGCTCTTTCTTTCACGCCCTGCGGTTGCAGAGTTAGTTTTTTGAGCAGCTACTTTGTGGAGCAGGAAAGAGCTTAAAGTCCTCTGAGTCACCTGCTGTTGTCTGTTCAGCATCTTATTTCATCAGCACGCTGCTAAAACACGGATCTTATCTGTGACCCACAGCTCATGTGCCAAAGGCTGGTCAGCGAACAAATGACCAACCAGGTATACAAGAGAATCAAGAGCCGAGCCAAAAACAGGGAAGAAGATTAACGATTAAATATGCTTGATTCTGATTGGTCAAAACCCTTAATTGACGGTGATTAGCTTTCAACGCCAGAGACGAACTGACCACGTCTACTGAAGAGGGTGCAGAGAATTCAGTTTCTCCTTGTTGACACCGTTAGTGTCCGTTAGCATCGTGGCTAAAACGTTAGCATGCTGATTCAGCAGGCCAAACAACATCCTGGATTCTGCCCGGAACATCCTAGCGACAGCAGCAGAGCAGGTGAGAGCGACTAAATCCTCTTGACTCAAAGCTGACGGGGGCAAATATTTTCATTGTTTACTATTTCGGAAGTTATTAAACTAACGAGTTGTAGCATGTGTTAGCTAGGAGGCTAAAGGCTCACATCTTTACCTCATCCTAACTTAAACAAAGCGAGGTTGAATCGAGCTTTTTCCATGTGGCTTCAAAACTCTGTATCAGAAATGAATGGGTGACATCACCACGTCCATGTGTCATACGGTCGATGGTTCAAGATATTCTATCAATGAGGAGCCAGCATTCAGTAAAGTCATATGCACAGGTTGGCATGGCAACACAGTGAGTATGTCTGATTACCAACATGTTACCCAGAGAACATGGATGCACCGCTAAGCCGACAAAATGAAGAAAGATTGCAGTCAGTCACTGATCGAATGCTGCAAAGAAAAAAAGAAACACTACAGCTCTGACTTTCTTCAAAACTCCATCTTCTCTCTCCATCAAAGAAATGGATCCCAAACTGTTCCTACTTAGCATGAATAAGCTGAGAAAAAAGCAACAGCAAAGAGCTTGAGCTGAAGTCTGAGTGAGAAATGAGTCAAACTCACTTTGCAGCCTCTGAACCTCTGCTGCTCATGTAAACTCCGCAGCACAGAGCGAGTCACGAGGGAGCAGCGAAATCCATTTTACATGATGCTGCATTTGTGTTTGAAGCGGCTGAAGATCGAGAGCCTGCTGACATATTTCTGCTCCTTTAAAGAGAGCTGCTTCGACGTTTTTTTCTGTGCAGCTTCTCTTAAAACATTAAGCGATGAAGCACTCATCTGTAAACCTCGCTACGCCGACGATGCAGTCGTCTCGCACGGTCAAATTTAGGTTTGAAATAAACAAACTGACTCACAAATCGCCTGATTCTGTTTCTGGAAAGCCGGGGCAATTAAGTTTTGTCTGGGAGAAGACTGGCTTCACATCCTGTTCCTGTGCTGCAAAGAATGACTCATAAAAAAAAAACGATGAAAACAACACGAGCAGGATTTGAAGAAGTTTTACTCTCGTTTGGAGAAGCCAGAAGCCAGGTGGAGCGTGTTTCCCATCAGTGGTGGTCCATCCACCTTCAAAGTGAAAGAGAAGTCAGAGCAGCTGCTTTTTCCTTCTATCCTCGTCTGCCCATCTGTTTCTGGAAGAAAAGACAAAGTGGACGCGTCGTTCAGCTCCCTGACCTCGGCCTGGCCTCCGGAGAAAACTCTAACTCCGTCTCTGCGGAGGACAGAAGAAGAGGACGAGACTGAAGGCTGCAAATCATTAGCAGCATGCTAATTAATCAGTGAGTGCTGTGTGTGTACACAGCACAGAGTGAGGGAATGAACAAGTGGAAGAGATGGTGTGTGTGTGTGTGTGTGTGTGTGTTTTCTCATGTGTCAGCTACCATCAGGGGTCAGTCCTGAGTCTCTTAAGCTGTTTTTCACTACCAGACTGTCAGAGGACAGAAAGACGAAAACAAACCCCTTTCAGCAAAAGTAAAGCACTGCAGTTAGCCTGTTAGCATATTAGCCTGTTAGCATGGAGGAAATTCAGGGCTTTATTTCACTGCACATGGATTAGCTGACTCTGGAAAGGAGACGAGCTCTAGAGACAAAGCCACCACCAACTGAAGCCATTTCTAAAAGTCCCAAACAGCTTCAGCTAGCAAACAGCAGACCAGCCCCCCCCCCCGTCTAAAGCATGAAGACAGCAGAGCACCAGGGCCAAGATCCACTGATTATTCAGCGACCCATGCTAATCCCTCAGGGACTCAGCCATAACAAAAGTCCTTCATCAAGGTGTCAGTGCCCTTTATGGGAACATCAGAACAAGAAATGCTTAAACAGAGCTCATCAAAATAACAGGAGTTACTTCCTGCTGACAGCAGGGGGCGCTTTAATAATGGTGACTATTAGAATATAGATGTGTGGAAGATTTATTTGGAAACAGAAAAGCCAAGAACACACTACCCTCTAAAATATGTAGCAGCTTAAACAGAGTAAGCAGCTGTTCTCTCTCCTGTCTACTAGCAAACAGAAACATAAACTCTCTACCCCTTGCATTCTCAAAAATGGCTGACACACATCATCTTTTCAAGGAACGTACCACAGGTGGTTGCCGGACAACACAAGTAGCCCAAGGACACCTTATGCAGATAACGTAACTGGACACTAGCCTAAAAAGGGGGTGCAGAATGTGTCTATTTTTCAACTTCTTTTTCAGCCCAAAAATGGAAGGACTTCATATGTGTAGAACAAGACGTCTTTACAACCTTTACAAATAAGTACCCAAAGGACAAACCCTGGTTGCCCAAAGAAGAGACAACCTACCAAAATGCAGTAAAGGAAAAAAGGGACACCTGGTCCATAAAGTATAAAAGAAGAAGCTTTAGCTTCATGGGCCAGTTGGTTCTCTGCAGACAGCTCAACTCATTAGCTTTGTTCAAACTGCTTTGACTGAAGTGTGGACTCTCTCCTGGCCACACCCATGGGTGCCCACGTGTCACTGAGCAAATGGCACGAGTCGCTGGTAGACCACAAGCCGCTTTTGATCTTGGTGTCACTTCAGCAGGTATCAAATCATGTTTTGGTTTTCGAAATGAGCCCATTGATGGAGGACTTTCAGCATCCTGCTCAAACAATTCTCCAATTTCATTTAGCAGACGCATTTTTCCAAAGCGACGTACAACACAAGCAAGAATTTAAACAAGAAGGAAAAAACTTTAGTAACCGCTTCAGATCCTCATTAAATCCTGATCTGAGGAGCAGATTCTGACTCGTATATCAAACTAAACACGGATCCATTCAGAGGACTTCTTCTTCTTCTTCTGTTGTAAACTGGATATCCACTGACACGTTCAGCTGAAGGTCACCAGTTTACAGGGTCACTCTTTAAACTGGAACACCGGGAGCTGACAGAGACACATTCAGACTATCAGGCTCAAAGGAGACCATTGATGAGGAGGTACTAAACCAAGTCCATCACAGCTGGGGGGTCAGCTTATTGATATAAACACTGTAGCTGCTCCACCAATCAGAAACTAGATTTGGACCCTGGTACTGATGGTGAAAAAGCACATAGTTCCTGGGGGAAGTTCTAGCAGTTGAAAAGCACCCAGAGAGTCTCTCTCCTGTCTGTCCCTCATGATCTCTCTGTTTCTCTCTCTTCTTCTTTCTCTGTGTGTCTCTCCCTCTTTCCTCCTCATAATGTCTCTAGCTCTCCATGTCTCCGATTATTTAGGACCCCCTCTCTCTCTCTCTCTCTCTCTCTCTCTCTCTCTCTCTCTCTCTCTCTCTCTCTCTCTCCTATGTGTCTTCTTCACTTTTTCCTCACCGTGCTCGCTCTCTGATTCTCTCTCGCCTCAGGAGTTCATCACTGGCTAATGGGCAGTGTCAGCATGGCGGCCAGTGTGTGTGTCATGGTGTGGGAGTGTGTGTGTGTGTGTGTGTGTGTGTGTGTGTGTGTGTGTGTGGGGCTGGTGCACTGACCCAAAGAGCGAGCTCAGCCGTAGGGCGTTGAACACTGGTTTCTCTCTCTTTCTCTTACTCTCTCTGTTTGTGTGTGTGTGTGTGTGTGTGTGTGTGTGTGTGTGTGTGTGTGTGTGTGTGTGTGTGTGGGCGGCATTATGCTTTTGTTCAGCCTGATTTGCAGCTTCAGATCTGCTGTTACGGAGTCGTCGTCTGACGTTCAGAGCCAGATGTTTGATCAGAGTGTTCATGAAGTTTTATCTATAGTGGAACTATTTCCATGACGACAGTGAGACCAGGAACCAGGAACTCTTTTTCAAACAGCTCAGTGATTTGATAGAATATGACGTTT
This sequence comes from Labroides dimidiatus, assembly GCA_030710495.1. Lineage (NCBI taxonomy): Eukaryota > Metazoa > Chordata > Actinopteri > Labriformes > Labridae > Labroides > Labroides dimidiatus. The sequence continues at coordinate 1,067,489 of CM061145.1, forward strand.
AAAACCCAGAGTGAGGGTGCGGTACGTCTTTAAGAAACCAACACGTTTCCACACGTCTGTTCAAAGAAAAGGAAGCAGGCAGAGGAGGAGGACAGAGGGCGGTGAAAAAAGTTCCATCCTCAGGGCAATTCCACCGTCATGAAAAATGTATGAGCACAAATGGAAGTGCAGAGTTTTACTCATATAAATGGAGACGTTGACGGGTCAGACGCCAAGGATCAGAGTCCAGCTCTGAATTCACAGCCGTCAGGGGGGAATTTATTTATGATGGAGCGACTATTCTGGGAAGGTGTGAAGACCAGCGGCCCGACCGTCACCTGACGGCCAGAACACACCTGATCCATCGCTGCTCCGTCACGGCATCGGCTCTGATAGCTTTCAGTTCAAACCCTCTTGACCATGACAGCCTCCTGCATCTGCAACCAATCATCAAAGCTACACAGGAGCCCGACAGGAAGTAGTGCTCTGAAACCACATTAAAATATCCAGGACTTTCAAAATAAAACTCTTTTTTTTTACAGCAGATTGTATTTCCCCCTTAGCAGGAGTCAACAGGTTTGAGGATTCACATCCCAACATGAGCCACTAGAATTTGGTTTGTCTTTGGTTTGTTTTATTTTGAAAGTCACCATTTTAATGGGTTTTGGTGCCCAACTTCCTGTCCTGCTCAGTCTGCTTTGTATGACATGATGCTTCGTTGCTCCAGCATGAGATTAAAACAGAAGGCTTGTCATGTGTCTGATGAATCTGGATCAGATCTGATCTGATCTTTAGTCCTTTTATGTATTTATTTATTTGCAGCCTGTTTTCTGCGTCCGTGTGCATTTCGCTCGAGTTTCACCCCCCTGCCCCTGTTTTCGAACCGTATCAGCAGACCACGTAAGCGTTCTTCTAAATCCCACCATAAAAAAAACAACTCCAAACAGCAGCTCCGTATTGATCCGTTGGTGCTGATTTGACTCCAGAGATACTTTTAATGAGAACAACAACAATCCACTGGTGAGAAGTCAAATCCACTACCCAAGTGGCACCTTGATCCCCGCTCGATCATCGCCTATAAAAGTGCGAAGGCAAACAAAACAGGCCTCCACGCCGAATGCAAATAAAAGCAGAGCGAGCGCTCGAAGGTCAGTGGAGTTAAACCACCGACGCTCTGCAGAAAACTCAGGCTGGGAATGTGCAGCACTGACACCTTTTCTCTGAGACCAGGAGGTCAGATTCTCTCTCTTCTTCTTCTGTGTTTTAAAGTCTGCAGAGCAGCTCGTTCAGGGGACGCAAACCTCTTTATCCATCAGGTGAGTGAGAGCAGGACAGCAGAGCTCCAAACCGTGTTCAGTCATTTGTTTAGACGAGAGGATGTCGATGAGAAATCGTCCATCTGACGGGTACAAAGAGAGACGCGGTGACGGGCGGCGTTCGTGTCAGGAACAGGAAGTGACACGCAGACAGATGTAGAGAGAGAGAGAGAGTGCAATCTGAAGCGTCGCCTCAAGGCAAAGCAGCAATTAGCAGGTTAGACTTCAACTCTTCACACACACACACACACACACACACACACACACACACACACACACACACACACACACACACACACAGCCACTGTTCACTTCCTAATGGTATCCTTGACGATATACTGTACAAGCTGATCCAGCTAACAATGACTGCCTGATGATTTATTTATCGTGTGTGTGTGTGTGTGTGTGTGTGTGTGTGTGTGTGTGTGTGTGTGTTTTGGAAGTGATCCCTGCAGTCAGAGGAGTACACAGTCAGCCTGCAGTCGTCATGGTGTCAGCTGTGTTTAATAATTCATGCTAGCTAAAGCGTGTTGTGTGTAAACATGAGTCAGAGTGAGCGTGGAGGTGGATCAGTGTGACTGCTGTGTGCACAGACGTGTTGAAGCTCCGCCTGCTGACTTAAGGGTCTTACTGGGAGCCTGAGCTCTGGATCCTGGTGTGGGTAACGTTCTCCCAAAGAGTGAAACACAACGTTAAGATCAGTGAAGTCAAATCAAACAAGAACAACAACCACAAAGATAAACTCAGTCTGATCTGCTGAAACCAGAAATATCAGAACAAAACAAAGTAAAACTTGAATGAAATCCAGCCACAGATCCAGATCTGGTCCTCCAGAGTTTCCCATCAGACCCGAACTCAGAATATGACTGAGAAAAACCACAGTGAGGAGCAGAAACTGTCCCCTCGTTTCTTTAAATGAAATGAAAGGAGGTCTTTGTTAAAATGAGTGTTTGATTCTGGATCTGAAGTCTCTCTCAGGTTGGGGTGTGTCTTCATAAAACCTTAAACGTTCAGATATAAAATAAGGAACAAATAGAAAATTCAAGACATAAAAAATGAAAAACAAAATGTGGAGCTCTAGAAAAAAAAAACTCCTGATTAGCTGTAAACTCTTAAAACCATCAAACTTCTTCTTTCTGTAGTTATAATCTCCACTGTTAGCATTTAAACTTTATCTTTTTATCGTAAAAATATCATTAACAATAAAAATCTTTGCTGAAGGATGTGCCTCAGAAACCTCATGTTCATACTTTCCATTCTTGGATTTCGGTGCTGTAGAAACTATATTTAATGTTTGACACGATGGTGTTTCATTTTTTATTAATTTGTGATATTTTAATATCATTCTGTGCAGTTTTGAATCAGTTACGAATGAACTGGTTTCAGAGGAGCTTTAAGTGAAATATTCTGAGTTTATACAAACGATGGTCCAGGTACTACACGAAAAATTAGAATATCAAGTAAAAGTTGTTTTATTTTGGCAATTTAACATAAAAGATAAAACCAACAAATTGAGGCATTACACACAAATTGACACATCTCAAGCAGTTAATTGTTGTAACTTTGCTGATTAAGATTTTCAGCTTATTAAAACCACAAACCAAATTCTAGTCAGGTGAGTAATCCTAAAGACCTGCAAAAAGGGTCCTGAGCCTTTAAAAAGTCTGTCTTGGGTTGGCTGAGAGGAGTTCAGACATGAGGAAGACTGCTGATCTGACAGCTGTGCAGAAAACTATCACTGACTCTCTCCACAAGGTGGGAAAAACACACCTGAACCCCACTGACAATCTGAGGGGCATCGTCAAGAGAAAACTGTACAGAAGAGACCAAACAATAAAGAAGAGCTAAAGGACGCAACTGAAGCTTGCTGGTCTTCCATAACCCCTGAGATACGCCACAAACTGGTAGCATCCATGACACGCCGGATGAAGGCAGCTAGTCGGGCAAAAGGGCCCAACCAAGTACTAAATACAGGTACAAGAGTTTAGTTTTGGAGGCCTCACATTTTTATATTTAAAATCATTTTTTCACATTGACTTTATGTGATATTCTAATTTTCTGAGCTTTTAAATTTGAGATTTTTTTTAAGCTGCAAAACCTGATCAGCAAAATCCAAAGAAATAAAAACTAAAATTATGTTGATTTGCATATTATTGTTTATATAATATTAAATTCACATTTTAAGTCAAATTGCAGAAACACAACAACCTTTTCAGGATGTTCTAATTTTCTGGGTAGTACCTGTACTGTTAGTGCTGTCTTTGCTGCTGTAGAAATGTTTTATTTTGTTTTATTTTGTTTTATTTTGTTTTTATTTTGATGTATTTTGTTTTTATTTTGTTTTATTTTGTTTTTATTTTCTTTTATTTTGTTTTATTTTGATGTATTTTGTTTTATTTTGATGTATTTTATTTTTATTTTGTTTTATTTTGTTTTTATTTTGTTTTATTTTGTTTTATTTTGATGTATTTTGTTTTATTTTGTTTTTATTTTGTTTTATTTTGATGTATTTTGTTTTATTTTGTTTTATTTTGTTTTTATTTTGTTTTTATTTTGTTTTATTTTGTTTTTATTTTGTTTTATTTTGTTTTATTTTGTTTTATTTTGATGTATTTTGTTTTATTTTGTTTTATTTTGTTTTTATTTTGTTTTTATTTTGTTTTATTTTGTTTTTATTTTGTTTTATTTTGTTTTATTTTGTTTTATTTTGTTTTATTTTGATGTATTTTGTTTTATTTTGTTTTATTTTGTTTTATTTTGTTTTATTTTGATGTATTTTGTTTTATTTTGTTTTTATTTTGTTTTATTTTGTTTTATTTTGATGTATTTTGATGTATTTCGATGATTTTTTTTTATTATTTTGTATTGTATGTATGTTTTATGTATTTTGATGTTAATAAGTCTGAACGTGGGACCCTCCTCTCTTTGTCTGGCTGCTGTGGAGGATCTGAGGCGTTAAATTCAAAGCCCTCCTTTTATTTCAGGCACATTTTTCAGTATTAAATTTGTTTTCACTCATCAGGAAGTTTTCATTGCTGTTTGAACCGATCCGTCAGAACCCCTGATTTGGTCCGGGTCCCTGTGTTTCATATTGTTTCATATTGTTTCATCCTGCAGGAATGAGTGAGAACACACCTTTGATTTCCTCTCTGTCATCTTCGTCGCGTCGATGAAGCGAGCGTGTCGTTAAATGTCAGTCCCTTTATGCATCAAGCCGACGTGTAACCCCAGAACTGTGCCGCGCGGAGACGCGTTTGACAGAATATTCTGCAAGATGCAAAAATCATTAAAACAAATCAACTCCTCTGAGAGGGCCCCCCAACCCCGCCCCCCGCCCCCCTCCCGCCCGCCCGCCTCTCTGATTCTGTACCCGAGCCAAATCCCCAAAATACTTCAAACATTCACTTCCACTTTTTCTCCTTCGCTCTCTCCTTTCTGGAGCTGTTTCAGGACACAGAGGGAATACTGTGCAATATATTTATGCTAATTCTCCGCAGCTGGAGTGACAAAAGTTAGTATCAATAGGAATAAACGAGGAACCTGATGGGAACAAGCAGACGCCGCTGCCAAGTGTGCAGCTAAAGAATTGGACGGAGGAAGTGCTGTGCCAAAGGCTGCGAAGGGGAAGTTTAACTGTGTGGATCCATACTGATGAGGAGCGGTCATGGGGTGATTTGTTCCACTTTAACAAGGATAAAGCTGCTCGCCTTTCGGTTGAGAGGGAAAGCAACAGCAAAAGGAGCAATCTGCTTCGCACAACAGCTTATCTAAAGCAGGTTTGTGCACTCGTTAGAAGCCGAGGAGAGCCTGTGATGACGCTGCCTGCTCTCAGCGCGGTGTCACGTCTGACTTCTGCAAACTGTTTTTCAGAGATCCCGCTTTCAATTTTCCCCGTCTCCACTCGTCCACCGCACGGCTCGCCTAACGGGACCGTCCGTTCGCGCCATCAGGCGTCCTCACGGGAGTCTGAGCGCGTCCCTTCCAAGACAAAAACCCACGCGGCAAAGCGACTCAAACCGGCGCCGTAGCTGTGCACAATTCCAGCGTGAACGACGGTCTCTGCAGCCAAGTGTTGGTACCAGTTGAGCTGCAAATTTGTTTTCTCTAACCACTAATTAAGAAGAGAGGCAGCTGCTGTTTTGGAAGTCATCTTTGGGTTTCACAGTCAGGGGGGCTCAGTCTCAGGGATTTTCAGACGCTCTCTAATTATACTGTGTGTGTGTGTGTGTAGCGTTACTTGGCCCAACAAGTTCAAGACGAATTGAAACAGAAACAAGGGCGGACGGAAAAAAAACAAGACAGAGTGCTTATCTGGTTATTAGCGGAGTTTAACTGATGGGCTCACTGATGGCTTAAAGAGTGACATTTGGAGACATGGTAGAAGAGGCGTGAGATGCCAGTGCAGACAGCTGGCGACGAAGACGGGCATATTTCAGGGAGTTTAAACAGCTTCACAGAGAAGAAGCAAGGATGATATTTCATGCCTGGGGACGTTTTATACTGTTTCCTCTCTGAGCTGTGTGTGTGCATGTGTGTGTACCTGTGTATAACACAGAGCTAGTCAAATTTGCAGGGGTTGAAGTGGGATATTAACATCCTGAGCCTGAAATCATTGAGGTATTTGTATGTTGGGGAATAATGGAGTGCAGGGTGAGGAAGCGCTCCATTAGGATGATATCTTGGCGGCGCATTGTTTATAAATTACTTCCTCGTGGCCCGGGGTCAAACAGCCGCACTTCACTATCAGCACGTCAGAAATTTCTCCTTTCCAATGCATAAAGTGCATGTCAAAGCCAGATTCGGTGCATTTAAATGCATGAACTATTTAAATGCATAAAGCTACTCAACTGCCCCAAAGTATATACAGTATCTGAAATATCCAGCTGGGGATTTTCAGCAGCAGAATAAGTAAACACCAGGGTCTGTACAAAAGAATCAGCGGCTGTGAAATACACACAGGAGGGGGAACGGAACGAGTGGGATGACATTTAAAAGAAGAAAAGGAATCTGCACACACACACACACACCAGTTTCAAACATTCATGGTCTCAGTTTACGTCGTTTAAAGAATATTTCTCCAGTGAAAGAACTTCACACTTTACACATCATCAAGTTTCTTTACAAACAACACACAGTTCATTTGTGTTTGCAGGTTTAGTCACAGCTCAAGGCAGTCAGTAGTGTTGTTGTTGTTTTAAAGATGGTTAAGTATGAACAAATACAGCTGATTGTGGTGTGTTATGATATAATATGATGCAGAAACAACATTTCTATACAGTACAGTGAAAACTGCAGAAATACACAGTGTAGTTTACCACACCATACCACACACAACCGCATCATACCATACTTTGCAATACACATCTACACCATACCACACCAAACCATACACCACCTACTCTACCCTGTCTATTAAAAACGCTAGCATACTGAAACCTACCCTAACACACATCCCCATGTGGTACCATACCCTGTCCTCCCCACTCACCACATTCTAACATACCCTGTTGTACCCTATGATACTCTACCATACTGATACCATACCGATACCTTGACCCACCTTACCATAACAAACCCTACAATACTAAACATTATCATACTGCACCATACTCTAGAATACCCTTAAATACACTACCATACTATCCCACACTATGCCCAGATCCTACTGTACTCCACCGTACTGTAACATATGCCACCATACCATACCATACCATACCATACCATACCATACCATACCATACCAAACCTTTCCATACAGAATGACTCAAAACACACTATCCTACCATACCATACCAGATCCCACTAGACCTATCCAGACCATACTAAAACCTCCCATACTATACCATACCCTACTTTACTTTTCCAAACCATAGTTAACCATACGGTACGATACGATACGATACCATACCATACCATACCATACCATACCATACCATACCATACCATACCAAACCTTTCCATACAGAATGACTCAAACACACTATCCTACCATACCATACCAGATACCACTATACCCATCCAGACCATACTAAAACCTTCCATACTATACCATACCCTACTTTACTTTTCCAAACCATAGTTAACCATAGTTAACCATAGTTAACCATAGTTAACCATACAATACCATACCATACCATACCATAACACACCATAACACACCATACCATACCATACCATACCATTACACACCATAACACACCATAACACACCATACCATACCATACCATACCATACCATATCATACCTTACCATACCATAACCACCATAACACACCATACCATACCATACCATACCATTACACACCATAACACACCATACCATACCATACCATACTATACCATACCATACCATACCATATCATACCTTACCATACCATAACCACCATAACACACCATACCATACCATACCATACCATACCATACCATACCATACCATAACACACCATAACACACCATACCATACCATACCATACCATTACACACCATAACACACCATACCATACCATACCATACTATACCATACCATACCATACCATACCATATCATACCTTACCATACCATAACCACCATAACACACCATACCATACCATACCATACCATACCATACCATACCATACCATAACCACCATAACACACCATACCATACCATACCATAACATACCATACTAAACCATTACATACTGTACCTTACTCTACCCTACTCTACCATACCATAACATACCGTACTATACTTCTCCATACCATACTAAACCCTACTAAACACCATACTCTACCCTGTCATACCCTACCTTATCATACCATACTTTACTTCTCCAAATCATACTAATCCATTACATACCATACCCTACTGTACCACACCCTACCATACCGAACCATACCACACTAAACCACTCACTTTACAGTAACCAATAATACCCTACGTAATAATGTAGCATCATATAAAAGAACACACTGATCAGACGCTTTAGGGTTTTTATTTCTGACTTGAAAACTGTGTTTCTGTTCTAAGATGAAGTCATCAGATAGATGACACGTGGCTTCATGCTCACACTGGCTCAAACACACTATTGTTATTCACACACGTTTGTTTACCTCATTATATATCTGTGTGTGTGTGTGTGTGTGTGTGTGTGTGTGTGTGTGTGCGTGTGTATTAATGGACTGAAAAAAGCAGAGGGTCGTGACAGGCTCTACATCACACACTAAATGCTCCCATTTCCATGATGGTGCGACATTAACTGTGTTGATCTCTCTCACTCATCCACACACAAAGTAATGAGACGGCTTTCAGGGGACGGATCGTTTCTCTCAGCAGCTCAGTCTGAGGTGTTTGGTTACACCTGGTGTGATGTTAATCCAATGATATTATATTCATGTCCTCATCCGTCTGTCCTCTGATTCCCTCTGAGTGTTCATGTCGTAACGAGATGCTGCTACGGATATGTAAACAGCTCTCTTTTTTTACCTTTTCATGACATTTAAAACGTCCATCAGCGTCTCCATGATGAGAGGACTGAAAACTTCGTCAGAGGGTAAACCGCGCAGCTAGCTTTAACAGCCGTGTTCAACTTATGATGGTGGTATGTTTACAGGCCTGTAAACACCTGTTCATTCATCAGTCTGTGCGCTCCAAGCTCTCCCTGCCAATCACCAATCTCTGAGTTAGTCTTAATGAGAGGATGTGCAGTGACTGAACAGCACTTAAAGAGGGGGTATTCTGCTTTAAAGAGGGGGTATTCTACTTTAAAGCGGGGGTATTCTGCTTTAAAGAGGGGGTAGTCTGCTCTAAAGAGAGGGTAGTCTACTTTAAAGAGGGGGTATTCTGCTTTAAAGAGGGGGTATTCTACTTTAAAGAGGGGGTAGTCTGCTTTAAAGAGGGGGTATTCTGCTTTAAAGAGGGGGTATTCTGCTTTAAAGAGGGGGTATTCTGCTTTAAAGAGGGGGTATTCTGCTTTAAAGAGGGGGTATTCTACTTTAAAGAGGGGGTATTCTGCTTTAAAGAGGGGGTATTCTACTTTAAAGAGGGGGTATTCTACTTTAAAGAGAGGGTATTCTGCTTTAAAGAGGGGGTATTCTGCTTTCCCATTATTAAAAAACATGGATATAAAGTAACACTCCTGGATGCTCAGACTGAGCGTGTGCAAATTTTCAAACCTCTACATATGTCATATGTCTGTAAACTGATCAAAACACTCCGTTCTAAAAATAGCACCAGATTTTTTTTTTTACCAGACAGGCTGAATTGATGACATCACGTAAGACAGCATCTAAAACTGTGTGTATCAGACAGAGGCTGAAATAAGAGTTTTCTAAAACAGCAACAGAAAAATAAGATTAAAAAAAAACAAACTCTAAATCATTTAAAGCTTCCAGAGGGACAAAATGAAGACTTTAAAGAAGCACAAACCCTCTCTTTAAGCACCGTCCGGCTTCAGTATTCAGGGTTGTTTGCTATAGTGAGCGTCCAGAGCACACATTAGCCACAGGCGATGTATGGAGACTGATGGTTTGAAGTCCATTTCTGCTCTTACACCTCTGAAGGTTTCATCCTGGAGCTGGCTGCAGGGCAGCTCTTTTTCATTGTGTGTATAAGTATCATACCCTGCTGTCATCCTCCGGGTGTTGCTTTGGATTACTACACTCTTGAACTTTCTCTCTCGTCTTCTTCCAGCCTCCTTCTCTCACGTTCACTCGATTCTCTCTCCCTGTTTTTTTTCTTGTTTGAACCCAGAAACAGACGGATGACGTCACAGGGACTGAGTCCATGAAGTGTACGGTCTATGACTCGGAGCCCAGGACACCGAAGATCTACGGGGACAGGAAGTCAGGTACAAGAACGATATGTAACATGAGGAAAACCACAGACCTGCGCTCCGCGGCAAAGTTTGACACATTTTTACTTTTAAAAACTTTATAGTTCTGCAGCATAAAAGAGCTCAAAGTCACAGAAGAAACACAAATGAGAGAAAACTCCTCCACGTGAAGCCTCTCTGTCCTGAGCCCAGCTGCTTCTTCCTCAAACGTGCTGAACCCACGGCGCTGACGGCACGTGGTGCACACGCTTCCTGTGTAAATTAGGAGCGAGCAATCCCTCAAAACGTCCGGGGGAACCTGACAAAACCCCGCTCCCTGCAGCCTTCGGAGCTAACGACGGTTTGTCTGCACTAACAGGAGCCGTTTTAAGGGTTCAAGCGGCTGCTGTTGTTTCGTCGACCACCTGTAAACAACACGATCATTAAGCAGCATCCATGCTGCATCCATGGAGACCGACCGCTGCGCCGGCTCCGGCTGTTATTCATTTTCATGCAGAGACGGTTCAGCGGCGGCCCGCGCTGCGCCGCGTCATGTCGACACATTGATAACAAAGTCGTCTGCGCTCCGACATCGCCGCCCCGCTGTGCGGCTGTGTGTGCATAGACGGGACCGATGACGCTGTGTGTGAATGCTCAACAAACGGCTCAGTACAATGCACAACATGTCACACACACACACTAACTTACACACCAACTGTTCGGTTTGGTGCTTTTTTACAGTTCTCGTCTGTGAGTGTGAATTCTGAATAATTCATCCTCACCATCGGATCATTGTTCAGCTCTAATTGCTTGAAAGCATCTTTTAACCAGAGGACGCCCCGTCATCGCTCTGATTCACCAAACGAGGAGGGAAAAAAAAAAAAGAGAGAGAGAGAGAGAACAGACCCAGTTTGTGAGGCTGGTTTTTGTTCAGGCGAACATGAGCGTTTAACAACATCTCAGCTCACATCGCTGACATCACTCATGTCCAATCGTCATCCAGTATTCACTCGGAGCCTGCAGCCGGTTAATAATGCATGCTCTGTCTTTGGCGGCCGCTGCCGTAGCTTTCATGCATCAATTGATTTGAAATGTACACTGCATTAAGCTACAAAACGATCCGCTCCACTGACGAACGCACAGATTTGTTTTTTGGTGTCTGCAGCTGGTCACGTCTGTCCGTGTGTGAAGTCTGAGCGAGGAGGTTCGGGGTAGGGATGAGCCGGATATTCGTTTCAAACGAGTACTCGTTACGGATAATACATTTTTGCCGAATACGAATACAACACGAGTTTTTTTTAGGATTATTCGTATCTGTGCTAAAAGAATCCTCATTGGGTATCAACAACTACTGTCTTCACTCTTCCTGCTCTGTGATTGGCCAGTCACACACAGCACACCCCCCTCCCTGCACCCACATGCTGCAGCGAGGAGGTGCCTGCTCTCCTCTTTCACACACACACAGACAGGCAGTGAGTGACAGCGACTGCTTCTCTTGCTTGCTTGAGTTGACTGTAGTTTACGTTGCTCTAATCTCTGTACTACTCACTCAGTTTTCTTCTGCTCGTCTCTATTGAGGTTTGTTTGGTATTTAAAGTTACTTCTTCAACTTATTTCCTGTCATACGCGATGCATGTGACAAGACGGGGCTGAAAACGGCTCGTGTCGCGCTGCTCAGTGCCTCTTGCTTCAATTCAGGACCGTTTTTTTAAGGTTTTCGTTGTCTCGCATCTCTTTAGTTCTTTTTTTATATTTAAAGTTACTTGATTAACTGTTTTGCAACGTACACGCAACGCATTTGAAGGCTTAAAGCTGTAAACTCCTGGTGTCGCGTTTTTTTTTTTTTTTTAACTGGCTGCGTGATTTTAGTTTGGCTGGTGAGAAAGAAACAGAAACACTGTGCTCAGAATGAGCTCAGTGTTTTTGAAAATAAAGTGAACTACAAGGCATATTTTTTAGTTTTTTGCCACTGAATGTTTTGCATAAATCACCTATTAAATTTACACAGATCATAAATAAAGAGACAGTCTTTCACACCACTACATACACATTTGACAAGCTGTACATAATACATAGCTGATCACACAAAAGCCTTTAAAAAAAAAAAAAAAGCCAGTTTCAGACTTAAAATAAAGTTTGGGTTTAAGCCCCGCCCATTTCCGGGCAAAACACAACCACTTCCGGTTTAGGCCCCGCCCATACGAGTACGGATACGGATAATATGGATGGGCAAACAGATACAGATACAGATACAGATAATGGTGTACTCGCTCATCCCTAGTTCGGGGTGTGTTTGGTGTCTGTTTGCATCCATCCTCTCCTTTGCAGCTCAGTCTGAAACACGAGTCAGAAAAAACCAGGTTACTCATGAAGCACGTTTCCGTCCCGGCGTTTGAGTAACTTTCTGGAATGAGGTTCGCTGCTAAACTCCGGTCGTCTCACATTTCGTCGTGTTTCACATCACTTCGACTCGCTGTCACGACTCCCAGAGAGGCCCCTCAGCACAGATCTGCATGACTGAGTGTCCTGTTCAAAACAGACGAGGCATCCAGATGAAAGCTTTAATATTTCATCACGCTGCTGTCATAACAAGAATGTCCTGTTTTGTGAGTTTCTGAACTCGGTGCATAAGAAAGTCGGCGGCTGCCTGTTCCCCGTCAGCCGTCGTGAATATTTGATGTCGTCGTGTCATCAGCTGCTGTTCTCTGTAAAGACAGTAGACGTGGATGTAGATGTACAGCTTTCTGCATTTTTTATAGCCTCTCTTATTTTTCAGTTTTTCTATGATGTGAAACAGAAACACGCAAAGGAATAATTCACAGGGCCTTTGTTCTCCTGATGGATTAATGCTGCTTTCATCATGTGGAGCCACATCTGTCTGAAACTACGCAGAACTTATTATTCCTGCATTGAAACAAGAGTTATATATTCAATCTGAGAAACTCAGACGTCTGTTCACTGACCCAGAGATGGAAAAAAAAAACAGTAGAGTCAGATTCTGAATAATCCACCGTGTCTTCATCCCTGTCGGACAAATTATCAGCACAAAACTAGTGCGAGTAAGATTTTTCTTTAAGTTAAAGTTTGTGGATTCTTTGTCGTGGTTTGAGCTGAGAGATAAAATCTGGGTTTCCTCCCAGCGTCCCGTGTCTCACTCGCTGACTTTAAGCGGTTCGCTCGCAGTGGAAGCTTCAAAGAAACACCCAGAAAAAAAAAAGTTTCAGCTGGGCGTGAGACGGTGCTGTTTGATGACACTGAGCTAACTCATTTAGAAACACTGACAGGAGGATTAACCAGAGCTGATTGGACAGCTACCTAAAGGGGCAAAAATCAGCCAATCAGATTCAGTTATTCAGTTCAGCCTTTCTTTCTCCTTCACCTCCATCAGCATCTTCAAGATAAGTTCTGAACATGAGACTGATTGTTTTGTTGTTGTTGTTGTTGTTGTTGTTGTTGTTGTTCTGAGTGTGTTTGGGGTCCAGAACAGATTAATGGCATTTCAATTCATTTCAACATGTTGTCCAACTAAAAGTGGGTCACAGGCTTTTCTTTGGTTTAAAAAAACAACAACAACAAAAACAAAAACATATCCTGGGCTTTTATTTTGAAGGGTACTTCTTACGCCTCAAATACACCGGGTGCGTCTGCGTTGCAGCTCCGCTGCGCTGCGTGTTGACTGCGTTTGTCAACTTACACCGGCTGCGTCGCGAGTCCGGCAAGCCGCAGAGCTGGAGTCGCGAGACCGCGTACTTCTCGCGGTAATTCACGATCCCGTGAGAATGTTGAAGCAAACAGTAGTACTACAATACTGTACGGTGCAATACTCACCATTCACTCCCAAAACACTTGAAACACTCTTCCATGCCATTTCCTTTTTGAGATGATCTTTATAAAAAGGATGTGTTGGGTCATAAATTATTCTGTGGTTTTCCACCTCAATGATAAGCTTCTCCTCCTCCATGTTTTTCACTGTTTCCCCTTGGTAAACTCTGACCTGTTGACTACTCGCGTATCTCTGCTCATTGTGAAGAGCTGCTATTATAATCAAGCTAAATACGATCTAGATTAGACACGGTTTGTTTTATTTTGAAAGTCTCAGGCTCTTTTTATGTAGTTTCCGTGCACTACTTCCTGTCCCGCTCGATCTTCTCTACTCTGAATTTATGCGTCACAGCTCCGTCATCCGGCAAAAATAGGATGGCTGCGGATTAGCTGCGACCTGTCGGACCAGACACGCAGCTGAACCGCAACGGAACGGATCCAGTGTAAGTTGACACATTGACTTGAATGGATTTTAAACTGATCCGGCGCCGTGACGGAGCGGAGCTGCAACGCAGACGCAACCGGTGTATTTCAGCCGTTATGCAGCGAAGGGTTTCATTTCTCCCTGAAGACATGGTTTGATGGTTTACAGTCATGGAAAATTAGCATGAATTTGAATGTAGCATCTCCTCAGGACTCTGTTTAGCTCCCGCCCTCCCACACTCAGAGCTCCTCCAAAACCACGCCCCCCCCTCACATGCACGCGCATCGCTGATTCGCTGCTCAGCTCATGGTTTCTGTTTGCTCTACGTTAGCAGTAATCGGGGTATTCGGACTTGGATCCTCTTGGTTATGAGCGTTGAATCAGGGCGAGAAGGAGGCGGGCGGAACGGCAGGATGGGATCTGATTGGTTTAATAAATTGGATCCTAATCGCTGGGATTGGTTGTTGTTTTCCAGGTTTCCTCCTGCTGTAGACAGCAGATATTTTTCACTCTGTTTGAAGAACACATCATGTATCGACTGACATCATAAAGATCATTTTAACACCAGGAGAACAGAAAGTCTGAATCTGATCACCAACCCTGACTTTAACAGGAGGTGAACTAACGTCCTCGTGTCCCAAAGATGAACTTTCTGGTTCAACTTTAAATGAAGCTGATTGAATTTAAAAGCATCTCTGCCTGCTGTTTGTTTGGTTTATCCTTGAACTTGTTGTTTTGTTGTTGTTGTTGTTGTTGTGACAGGATCACATTTAGATGACTGCAGGATGTAAACAGGAATAAAAAACATCCAGCTGTGTGTAAACAGGAGGTTCCTCTTCATCACGACAGACATTGAGGAAGGTGAGGGCGGAGGCACCAGGTGAGGGGACAGGTGACGTAGAGAGAAAACTTCGTCATCGTTTGTCCTGCGTGAAAGAGAGAAAACGGGTTCCATCACAGCAGGGTGAGAGAGGGAAGGATGAGACGATGAAGAGAGACGGACCGTCAGAGACTCAGACAGAATAAAAAAACTTCGTCTAAGAATTAAAAAGCAGAAGTTAAATTAGAAAAGAACAGAGCGAGGGAACGATGCCCTCCAGAAACGAAGCCATAAACAAGAGAAGTTTGTGTTTTATATTAATAAATGGAATAAAGTGTGCTGTGCTTCCTGCACCGCTGGGTGAGCTTTTTATCATATCTGGCTCCATTTGGGTGTGTGCTGCAGATCAAACAGGGAACAAGGCATCAGTACACACATTATTCATACACTCCCACACAAACTGCAGCTCCTGCTTGTTATTTGGCAGCCTGTTGTTCTGTAGGATGAAGCATTAACACAACTTATGTAACAGCAGAATGTGTTGTGTTGTTTTTTTAATGCGTTGTGACTTGTTTATCGAGTTCAAACTGTGAGCGCACGATGTGTTTTCCAGCAGATTTTACAAACATACTGTACACAGTTGGTGGAAAGCAAAGCGAGGCCAGCTGGAGGAAGTGTCTGCTGAGAGAAAATGATCCCGCTCCCAAAAATCAGAGAGGAGCCGCGCCGAACGAGCCGTACGAGCTGTACGCGCCGTGCAGCGGGATCGAGCGTTACTCGAAAAGCAGAAGCGCACTCCAATCGATTCTTCGTGGATAACGTCAAAGTTTTAAAAAGCATCAACCATCTCACTCTGCGTTTGAAGTCACACAAACAAAAAAACAGGAAGGAGACGAACCCACCAAGAGCAGCAGCAGCAGACTCACTTCTCCTCCAGCTGTATCATTAAAGCTCTCAGACCTCGTCCCACACCCCCGTAAAGGATCGGGGGCAATTACAGGAAGCTATTATTTCACGCCTATGCAGCGCAAAGTGGCAAGTGCTTCATCCAGACTTTTTGGGACCCCCTCCAGCTTTTCATTACAGCCTCTCCAGCCTCTAATGGCTGCTCCGGGAGCGTTTCCCAGCTGCAGACAGAAGTTAGGGAAACAGGACGGAGAGCTCCAAACAAAGATGGAGGACGGGCTCTGGGTTTTAAATCTAGATATTAACAAGGTGCATCTTCTCCCAGACCAGCTATAAACTGGGAGTACACGCAAACACACATTAACCTGATGGAGCCATACTGGGATCCCAATGTCATGTGCATCATTTGGATCCAGTTCACAGTCTGGATCCGTTTCAAACTGAGCCACGCGTGACGTGACGCATCAGTCATGTCTCACTGAAGAGCCGCAGCCTTCAAAGACCAAATGGTGCAGACAGCCCGTCCCAGTTCCAAGAATCCTTCACAAGCGCCCGACTGTGGAGGACACAACGGGGGCGCCATTCAAGGCCCAACATGCCCCTGTTAAAGGACGAGCCTTTAACCCCTTCATCACCATAATTACAACCAACATTATAAAGAGTAAAGCTGTCTGGTACCTTCTAGCTTCATTAATTACAGAGAAAAATGTTTGAGTTAAAAAGTTAAAACAGTTTATTGCTGAAATCCAGTCATACCAATCACAGCTGTGCACAGGGTGACGACCCAGGCTCATGACAAACAACAGATACGATACGGAGGAGGAGAGACAGAGGATGAGAGACAGAGGATGAGATGCAAAAGATGAGAGACAGATGATAAGAGACGGATGATGAGAGATGGATGGTGAGAGAAGGAGGATGAGAGGCTAAGAATGAGAGAAGGATGAGGAGAGACGGAGGATGAGAGGCTAAGAATGAGAGAAGGATGAGGAAAGACGGAGGATGAGAGGCTAAGGATGAGAGACGGATGAGGAGAGACGGAGGATGAGAGGCTAAGGATGAGATGCTAAGAATGAGAGACGGAGGAGGACAGACGGAGGATGAGAGACAGGATGAGAGGCGGATGATGAGAGATGGATGATAAGAGACGGATGAGGAGAGATTGATGGTAAGAGACGGAGGATGAAAGACAGGATGAGAGGCTAAGAATGAGAGACGGAGGAGGAGAGACAGAGGATGAGAGACAGGATGAGAGGCGGATGATGAGAGATGGATGATAAGAGACGGAGGATGAGAGGCTAAGGATGAGAGACGGATGAGGAGAGACGGAGGATGAGAGGCTAAGAATAAGAGACGGAGGAGGAGAGACAGAGGATGAGAGACAGGATGAGAGGCTAAGGATGAGAGACGGATGAGGAAAGACGGAAGATGAGAGGCTAAGAATGAGATGCGGATGATGAGAGATGGATGGTAAGAGACGGAGGATGAGAGGCTAAGGATGAGAGATGGATGAGGAGAGACGGAGGATGAGAGGCTAAGGATGAGAGACGGATGAGGAGAGATGGAGGATGAGAGGCTAAGAATGAGAGACGGAGGAGGAGAGACAGAGGATGAGAGACAGGATGAGAGGCGGATGATGAGAGATGGATGGTAAGAGACGGAGGATGAGAGGCTAAGAATGAGAGACGGATGGTAAGAGATGTGGGATGAGATGCTAAGAATGAGAGACGGATGAGGAGAGATGTAGGATGAGAGACAGGATGAGAGGCGGATGATGAGAGATGGATGATAAGAGATGGATGAGGAGAGATTGATGGTAAGAGACGGAGGATGAAAGACAGGATGAGAGGCTAAGAATGAGAGACGGAGGAGGAGAGACAGAGGATGAGAGACAGGATGAGAGGCGGATGATGAAAGATGGATGGTAAGAGACGGAGGATGAGAGGCTAAGGATGAGAGACGGATGAGGAGAGGCTAAGGATGAGAGACAGGATGAGAGGTGGATGATGAGAGATGGATGATGAGAGATGGATGATAAGAGACGGAGGATGAGAGGCTAAGGATGAGAGACAGAGGATGAGAGACAGGATGAGAGGCGGATGATGAGAGATGGATGGTAAGAGACGGAGGATGAGAGGCTAAGGATGAGAGACGGATGAGGAGAGGCAGATGATGAGAGCATTAATGTGTTCAAATTGCACATCACTCTTGTTTTATCACCTTAGATCTCAGCATGTAGCAGCCACAGACTGTATGTGGTTCAGACAGCAGCACAGTGTTTCTCACTCACACTGAAGTTTCCTAAAAGTTGAGCCTTACAAACATCACCTGTTTTAAAATGCAGCGTACTGTTTCTTTAACTGGACTCACTGTTTTAAAGTCGATGTGACTGAAGATGAACACGATTGTGTTGTTTTGTCAACTCATTGATTCAACATCCAACAAACTCCAGCTGAACCCAACACGTCTCTAATTAATGACAAACCTCTGATTAATTAGATTATATTAATTTAACTGAGTCCAACCGTTTGTTTCTTAAACGAGCTGTTTGCAGTGACAATCGTCAGGAACATCAGCCAAGCCTGAGTGATACACACACACACACACACACACACACACACACACACACCTGATGGCACCATGCTGTGATTCCACTGTCACTCAGAGCCAACACACACCTGGATCGATCACAACCTGAGTCATAGGTGACAGAGAGTGTGTCACACACACACACACATACACACACACACACACACACACACACACACACACACACCATTCTCCTGTTATCTTTCAGGGTTTAATTAGTGCGTGATGGAGACACGAGGAAATTTCATTATCTGCCCTCTGCCATTGTAATCAGAACTGTGGTAGACGACATCTTCACCCCTACACACACACACACACACACACACACATACACACACACACACACACACACACACACACACACACACACACACAGGCAGGTACAGTGCAAGAAACCTGAAAGTCACACACACGTTATTTATGATATGCTCCCCATAGAACCTGGGTTAAATTTGATTTCTCTCTCTCTCTCTCTCTCTCTCTCTCTCTCTCTCTGAGTGTGTGTGTGTGTGTGTGTCTTGTAATCAGTGTAGCCCCATAAACCCCTCCATGTCTCGGTGGGTGTACTCCAACACCAGATGTGCTTCCCTCTCCCGTATCCCATCAACCATTCTGTCCCTGTCCCAGTGAACTCTGGGAAATAACCAGTGGAAGCTTTGTTGAGGTTTAATACGGAGGACACGGAGGAGCTTCATTATCGTTTCCGAACACATTTTTGGCTCCCAGGGTTTCTGCTTAACAAGGAGCTGTGGCGTGTTTTTGCTTTTGGAGGGCTGAGGCTGGTTTCCCTCAAACCGTCAGTCAGCAGCTGATAACAGCTGTTTTATTCCTCCTGCCTCCAACGCTCCTTCATAATAGCAATTACCCATTTAGCTTGAAAATTAGCTTCAAGTGCTGTTAGCAGTGTGGGCCGAACTGGCGTGCCGTGCTGCAGAGCGTCTGTCTCTTTGATGCTGTGCAGATTTCAGCCGCTGCACTTTGGTACCAAGACCCAGAGTTAGAGTCCGGAACCGGAAGAGACGAAGAGATCAGCAACAAACCAACAAACCAGCCTTAAAACCACAGCATACGTCAGAGACGTTTGAAGGTTTGGGTTCGATGGAGCCCACCATACCATACTTTGTCCCCATCCTGCTCTGGTCTCCTCCTTTAGTCTGTATACAGGTTAGCTCCACCTGTTGAAGTACTGGTCAGTACTGGTCTGGACCCCCTTTAGCCACAATGCAACAAGCTGCTGAAGCCTCCCTCTGAGGTTTGGCTCCATGTTGACCTGATCCCATCACCCGGCTGCTGCAGGTCTGTGGTCTCAACATCTAGGATGAGGATCTCCCGTTCCTCCACATCCCAAAGGAGCTCTACTGGACTGAGATCTGGGGACTGTGGAGGCCGCTGGAGTCCAGGGACCTCATGGTCATGTTGAAGAAAGCAGTTTGAGATGATTAAAGGTAGACTCAGGTAGGCTGTGGACTAAGGGGTCCAAAGAGAGCCAAGAAAGTCTCCCCCACACCATCAGACCAGCAGCAGGCTGAAGAGCTGATCCAAGGCTGGATGGATCCATGCTTTCATGGTGGTCACTCCAAATCCTGAGTCCACCATCTGAATGTGGAGCAGGAGAGACCAGGAGAGGTTTTTCAGTCTTCTATGGTACAGTTTTGGTGAGTCCATGTGGATTGTAGCCTCGATTTCTTGTTCTTAGCTGACAGGAGGGTCACCAGGTGTGGTCTTCAGCAGCTGGAGCCCGTCTGATGTGGGTCCAGAGACGGTCCTTTAAATCACCCGCTTGGTTTGAGTCGACATGCCTGATTGCACTGAGTTGCTGCCCTGTGATTGGCTAATTGGATATCTGTGTTAACGAGCAGCTGAACAGGTGGCCGTTGTCTCTCTGTCTGTGGGGATTCAGAGTTTTATCTAAGCTGGTGAGAAAAACGCTCGTCTGGTGTACTTTTCTCACCTTGCCGCCTGCCTGCCTGGACCCGGGGTCAAAGGTTAATTTCAGACACTGCTTTCAGCCCTCTGAGTTCAGCGACCCCTCAGTGTGGCGTTAAATCTCCAGTCAATTATAAAATGAAGTCTCTTTTCAAATCTGACCTTTCCAGATTCTCCTTCCTTCCCTGATTGTAACGTGTGATACTGAGCGAGGAGCCGCGTCCGGCCGCAGCGTTGGCTCCACACACAGTCGTTGACAGGCTGGTGTAATCATCTCCTTTTTCTGTATTCTGTATCTATCATTCTGTCATCCACTCACTGCGTCTCAGTGGATCTCATCCCTCTCTGTCAGCCCAGCTCTCAAAGCCGGCCTCTCTTGTCCACTCTTCCTTTTTACAAAGCGTTCGTATCCCCAGAAGTGAGGAGTGAGATGTGTCCAGATTAAGTCTCCTTTAGCAAAGCTCTTTAAAATAAGGAGGCGTTTTCACACCGAACACACGTAGACACAATAATCAGATGGTTATCTCCTCCTCGGTGCGTGACCGTGTGTCTGTAACGTTGTATCCAGTCCACTAGCAGCTGTTTTATCTCTTCATTATGAACTGAGACTGGCTCAGAGTCTGCTCTGAGAAGGTTCCACCACTGAAAACACCAAACTGTGGAAAACAACCTGAAAATAATTCATGAATTCACTTCCTTCGCCTGATTTTCCTCACACAAGGTCAAAGGGATGTTGATGGCGCTCGAGCGAGGAGAAAGAAAAAATGCAAATTCACCTCAAACAGGCAGCATGTCATGCAGCACGGTGGCGAGCAGGCGAGGACAGAGAGGCCCTCACACCTCCAGGCCCTACAGGTCCTCCTCTCTGCTTGGTTCAAATACCCTGGGGCTCTAAAACAGGTATCTGGATTCCCCTGATCGAGAGCCCCCCCCCCTCTCACACACACACACACACAAGGAGAATATAAACACACTGAATAAATAAAAACTAACCAAGCAGCAGGAGACAGAGTTTCTCTGCTGAAGGGTCAAATATGAAGCAACAATTCAGAAGCAGTGAGTTCAGTTCCTCAAGTTTCACAGACACCACAGTTCAGCTTAACGCCACATCAGACCCACAAGCTGTGAGACCACTTTAAAACCAGTGCTGCAAATCAGCTCGTTTGGCTGCATGATGACTTTTGTCAACAACCAAAAATTAAAAAATAAAATGAAATAAAATTAATAAAATAAATAAAAACCTTTTTAGTGGTGGTGGATGGGCCCCAGGTAACTGCCCACCATGCCCACGCATTGAGACAACTCTGATCTGCATGAATTTTACAAGATGCAAATCCTCTGAAATACTGGTCCACATGAGAACAAGAAATATCAGCTGAATCCAAACTAATTGTCTGACTAACAGGTCTCCTGACTAACAGGTCTCCTGACTAACAGGTCTCCTGACTAATGGTCCTTCTGACTAACGGGTCTCCTGACTAATGGTCCTTCTGACTAACGGGCCTCCTGACAAACGGGTCTCCTGACTAACGGTCCTTCTGACTAACGGGCCTCCTGACTAACGGGTCTCCTGACTAACGGGTCTCCTGACTAACGGTCCTTCTGACTAACGGTCCTTCTGACTAACGGTTCTTCTGAATAACTGGCCTCCTGACTAACGGTCTCCTGACTAACAGGCCTCCTGACTAACGGTCTCCTGACTAACAGGAGTCCTGACTAACAGTCTCCTGACTAATGGTCTCCTGACTAACAGGCCTCCTGCCTAATGGGTCTCCTGACTAATGGTCTCCTGACTAACGGGTCTCGTGACTAACAGGCCTCCTGACTAACAGTCTCCTGACTAACAGGTCTCCTGACTAACAGGCCTCCTGACTAACAGTCTCTTGACTAACGGTCTCTTGACTAACAGGTCTCCTGACTAACAGTCTCTTGACTAACAGGTCTCCTGACTAACAGTCTCCTGACTAACAGGCCTCCTGACTAACAGGCCTCCTGACTAACAGTCCCCTGACTAATGGTCCCCTAACTAACAGGCCTCCTGACTAACGGGCCTCCTGACTAACAGGCCTCTTGACTAACAGTCTCTTGACTAACGGTCTCCTGACTAACGGGTCTCCTGACTAACGGGTCTCCTGACTAACGGGCCTCCTGACTAACAGTCCCCTAACTAACAGCCCCCTGACTAACAGTCTCCTGACTAACGGGTCTCCTGACTAACGGGTCTCCTGCCAACGGGTCTCCTGACTAACAGTCTCCTGACTAACAGGTCTCCTGACTAACAGGTCCCCTGACTAACAGGCCTCCTGGTTGGCTCTGTTGATTGGCTCTTTCTGACCCTGCTGAGTCATCTGCCTTTTCGCAGAGAGCAGAAGTTAGAGGAGATGTTGTAACTGTCAGAAACACGCTCAGCGGACCAATCCCAGGGCTTGTCTTTGGGGTCAGGGGTCTTTGAACATGTGGTTTTATTTTGGAGGAGGTGCAGGTCACCTTCTTGTGTCGGCGTCTGGATCCGACACAGAAAAACAAACCCGGCTTTAAGTTTTTATCTGTTCCAGACAAACTGAGAGAAGAAAATTCATATTTATTTATTTTTCTTTAACACTAATATTAGTTCATGTTTTTGCGCCGCATCAGAATCCAAAGTAACCAGTTTGAGATGACAGGAAGTGCATGAAAGGAACCACATCCGGTCAGGAAGTGTCTGTGAGGCTGAACCTTCCTGCACATCAGAGTCTGGGTAAGAAGGCGTTCGCCACCTCTCTCACTCGGCGACTACACGTCTTCATCCTCCTCTCCCCGTTTGAACCACCGGTGATGAAGAGAGCCGAGCCGAGTCATCGGAGCAGACAGGAGATACAGCTGGTCCCAGTTCTCTACTTAAAGATTAAACACACACCCGAGCTCACTTATACTAACAGGAAGTGTGGAGCAGGGATGTATAGGGATATAATGTGGCGCCGCGGAGGGAGGGCACGCTCGTATAGTGGAGTCAATGAATTTAGGTTTATGGTCCAGATCTGGTGTAGGAGCATCAGAGGCTGTGTGTGCGTGTGTGTGTGTGTGTGTGTGTGTGTGTGTGTGTGTGTGTGTGTGTGTGTGTGTGTGTGTGTGTGTGAGACCGGGTTTTATCATCACTAAAGGTCCCTGTGCTGCTCTGGACGAGACCCTCAGTTCAGCCAGGAACCAAGACTGATGGATGTGCTGCTGCTGCTTACATGAGCCTGGAGTCATGTGTGCTGGATGTCTTTTATATGTGCAGGGTAACACACACACACACACACACACACACATCACACACACACACGGACAGCAGACACACACAGACTTGAAAAATCTGTGAAGAGCTGAGCTGAGCATGGACACACACTGACAAAACAAAAGTATCAATTAGCACAAGACAAGCAGAAGACACACACACACACACACACACTCACACACTCTCACACACACGATCTCAAACTATGAATGCAAACAGTCATTAACATACCGGCGCAAACAGACGGGACAAGCAACACACACCCAGCAAACACACAAATAAACAACAGCACTCGCATATGTCTGTCTCATACACACACATGCACACACACACACACTCACACACACACACGCACACACACCATCTGTGTTCAGCCCCGAACCAGCTCTTAAGTATCTGTGTTGTTCTAGGAGCACAACCCATTAGTTTCTGGAGCGACGCCGCATCAGAGTGTGAAACTGTGTGTGTGTGTGTGTGTGTGTGTGTGTGTGTGTGTGTGTGTGTGTGTGTGTGTGAGCTGAGCAGGAACAAGCGAGAGGGAGCATTAGCACTGTGCTACAGCGATAATGGCGTTGTGTTAAGGCCATAACTGCGTCTCAGCTGCATATCCGGTCATGACACGTGCCAGAAACTGTTTGGAGAGCGTTCTGGTCGTGGGGCGCCGGGAGAAGCCATTACCCAGACTCCTCAGTCATACACAGAGCAGCTCAGCAGAATGCTGGGAAATGCCCCCCCAGGCTCGATTTATGGTCTCATCCACATTCAGGACGTGGTCTGAAATAAGAGCGCTGGGAAAACGGACAGAAATAGAGCGAGTCGGTGTGTGTTTAAAGACGCACCTCGTGGCTGTGGATTAAATTGTTCATGCAGGCGCAGGATTGGATCGAAAAGAGGAAGTGACATCACGTTAAAGCTGCAGAGCTACTCTGTCTGGTGCTTGAGTTTTTGGTGCAAGCGCTGCCCCGCTGCCAGACGTCCGGGGTTAATAAAATAAAGTGGCTGCTGGTGATAAATGTTGTCCCTGGAGGAGCAGCTGGGGTGCAACGCCAGGGCGCCCAACAAATACACCGAGCTCATCTCACAGAGCGTTAGCCAATCAAACACGAGCAGGGAGAGCTGGACTTTCAAAACTCAGAACTTTCCAGAAGCATCAACAGGTTTTTGTTTTAGATTACAGGAATGATGTGAAAGCTTTCTTCTCTGTTCGGCATCGGCAGAGAAGATTTGGCAGATGTTGACCGTGTGCAGCCCACAAACTGAGCTCGTCCCATAAACCCACGTTCCTCACAGACGCGTCTCCATCTCAAGGAGGAATAAACAGAGTCTGCTCTCTTCATTGAGGGTCGGCCTTCAGCTTCCTGACAGCCGGCCTGTCTGAGAGTCTCTGACCGCATGCTGGGAGCGTCAGGTGTCCTCTGCTCCGTCTCCTCCTGTCCTGGTGTCAGTCCTCTCCTTCTCACCTGTCTCATAAAGGATAATGACGGCCGCCCTGTCAGTCAGAGCCGGATGTGATTAGGGTTAAATCTGTTATCAAATGTCAGCCCGCTCCGATCTCTTTATCCCTCCGTCCATCCTCTCCTGGTCAGTCTGCCTGTCAGTCTCAGACTTCCTCCCTCAGGCACGGACGCTTTATTTTCCTGACATATCGAAAAGTGTCCAGAACGAGTTTTCCTTCCGTTAGCTCGACGTGTGCAGCGCTCAGATTGCTGCAGTGACAAAATATCACACACATGGAACCAGATTCTACAGATTTCCACTGTAAAAAAAACTCTTTCTGGGGATTTGTGGACGTTCGGAGCAGAGGAGGAGGAGAAGAAGAAATATGATATTGTTAAACAAAGTTAGAGGTAACAGATGACAAATGTGTCCCAAGGCTGGAGGCCGGGGCTCAGCTTATATTGACTGCACAAAGGACGGGGAGCGCAGAGCTCATATTTCTTCCTCGCTGTTCCTGCCGCTCGTTGTTTGTTTGATTGTTTGCGGCCGAGCTGACGCGAGGCAGAGACGGAGAGGAGGATGAAAGTCGGACCGAGGCGGTTTGAAGATCACCGTCTGAGAAATGAGGATGAAGTAGCATAGCATGCTAACGCACGCGCTAGCCGTCCGTGGAGCTGAATTTAAAGCTGCCTTTTTCAACTTTAATATTCATTAGAATGAAACAATCGGCAGCAGGGCTCTGCAGGGAGAGGAGTCATCTGGAGAGTTTGTTTCTGCTCTTTTCCTCTGTGATCGCTTCACTCACTAATAGCTGTGAAGGACAGCTTGTCATATCCATTCCTTTCTTCCTCTCTCTGATTATGTTTCACCTTTCTTTTCCCTGAATCCCTTCATCATTTCTTTGTTTCGACAGGTCTGATGTGACGGCTTTAATCAGCTCGGGCTGATTTGAATATTGTGTGTGTGAGTGTGTGTGTGTGAGTGTGTGTTTGATATGATCCAGAGTGGAACGTGTTTGGTTTTATTAACACAGAAAGTGAGCAGCTTTCCCTGAACGTTCATCCTCGTGATGAAACTCTGACATGCGAGACGCTGTTTGAACGGCTGTGTCAGTAAAGGGTTAACGTGCAGCCATATGTTTGTGCATCTGTGCTGATTCATGATCGTGCACCAGCTTGATAACGGTGCTGATATGAACGTGACTCTCATCATGTTTGAAGAAACCTCACACATGTATTTTCATCCTTCTCCTCAGCATCATTTTCTAAAGCTGAACCGTGAAGGAGTGAGACATCTTGCATCCTCACTATCTCAGATCTCCATGGCAGCGGCCAACGTGGCAACAACAACAACAACAACCACAACATCTGTAAACTTCAGGAGCCTGATTAGCATGCTGATGTTCAACTTAATGATCCGAGGCTAAAGCCACACTGGGTGATTTTACATCTTTAGTCCCCCACATTAAAGAGGGGGTCTAGTACGTTTAAAAGTCTTTATTCTGTCCCTCTGTTGCTTAATATGATCACAGCTCATGATTTCCTACTAGTTTCTGTGGTTAATTTAAAAGTTTATTGAATATGTGGGGAGGGGTTATCTTTAAAATTTTTTATCTTTGATGTTTAAAGAGGCTTTACGTGATTAATTTACATTTACTGGTGTTTCAGAAAAAACTTATTTCAGCCTCTGTCTGAAACATTTTGTTTTAGGTGATGTCTCTTTAAGGCTCCCCGCTCTACAAACCCCCTTCACTCTGATTGGCCGGTCTTCTGGAGGCCTGTGAGGGGCAGACCTTGGTGATTTAGGTCCACCCCTCCAACATGTCATGAACCAGTTAGGAGATTCTTACGTATAATAAATAACATCATTTTAGGAGGTCTTGTGAAAATTTTGTGCTAAATTTGGAGCATTTTGATCAGTTTTCAGACAGATTCAGGGATTTTTACCACATATGAATATGAAGAGGTTTGAAAATCTGCACATGCTCAGTCTGAACATCCAGGATTGTTACTTTACACACATATTTAAGATACGAGAAAGCAGAATACCCCCTCTTAAAGCAGAATACCCCCTCTTTAAAGCAGAATACCCTCTCTTTAAAGCAGAATACACCTTCTTTAAAGCAGAATACCCCTCTTTAAAGCAGAATACGCCTTCTTTAAAGCAGATACCCTCTCTTTAAAGCAGGATATGCCTTCTTTAAAGCAGAATACCCCCTCTTTAAAGCAGAATACCCTCTCTTTAAAGCAGAATACCTTCTCTTTAAAGCAGAATACGCCTTCTTTAAAGCAGAATACCCCCTATTTAAAGCAGAATACGCCTTCTTTGAAACAGAATACGCCTTCTTTAAAGCAGAATACACCTTCTTTAAAGCAGAATACCCCCTCTTTAAAGCAGAATACACCTTCTTTGAAGCAGAATACGCCTTCTTTAAAGCAGAATACGCCTTCTTTAAAGCAGAATACCCCCTATTTAAAGCAGAATACCCTCTCTTTAAAGCAGAATACGCCTTCTTTAAAGCAGAATATGCCTTCTTTAAAGCAGAATACGCCTTCTTTGAAACAGAATACGCCTCTTTAAAGCAGAATACGCCTTCTTTAAAGCAGAATACCCTCTCTTTAAAGCAGAATACACCCTCTTTAAAGCAGAATACCCTCTCTTTAAAGCAGAATATGCCTTCTTTAAAGCAGAATATGCCTTCTTTAAAGCAGAATACACCCTCTTTAAAGCAGAATACGCCCTCTTTAAAGCAGAATACCTTCTCTTTAAAGCAGAAAACCCTCTCTTTAAAGCAGAATACCTTCTCTTTAAAGCAGAATACGCCTTCTTTAAAGCAGAATACGCCTTCTTTAAAGCAGAATACCCTCTCTTTAAAGCAGAATACACCTTCTTTAACCCTATAGAGTCCAGCATAGAGATGGTTCTTTTGTATATAATTTTCCCTCCACGGATGTGTTTACAGATATTTAGTACAAAGATTAAAAACATGACCATCCAGACTGGTCAGACATCACTTCCTGTGTTGATTAGGTCATCACGTGTTTTTTTCTGACATCACAGCATGTACAGATGTAAAGCTATGCTCTGCAGACTTCTTCTTCTTCTCTTTTTTTCTTAATGGCAGAGCGAACAACCAACCACACGCTCAAACCCTCATTGCGGACTGATGGTTTCACTGAGCAGAGACTTCTTCACTATCAAAACAGACGTAATTACACCCTCAGAGTGTGTTTTTAGCGCTCCGGTCCAAAGCCTGTGCTCAGAGTTGGAGGGGAAAGAATAAAAACATAAAAGCACTTGAGTGCTTCTAATCGAGCCTCGGGCACATGTTGTCAAGGACCCTCTGAAAGAAACACAAAGGAAGGGAAAAAACAAAAACAGGTTTAAAGAGAGGCTGAGTGCTGGTACAAGCTCAGCCTGTAGTTATGAGGTTCGTGTACACAAAGGATTCATTTCTCCTAAATATGTTTTCACCAGAAACCACCACGAAGTCAACACGGCACAAAGCCAGCTTCCGTTTCAGACACAAACAACGATTAGAGGAAAACAGGAGGAGAAGAAAGACGACGCTTTGGTTTGGTTTTCATCTGCGGCTTTTTTTAAAAGAGCGTTTGAAACCTTCCTGACGTGGAAACCAAAGAAACATCTGAGACGATGTTTTTAGACTGTTTTTCTTTTTCCGCATCATCAAAAAAAAGTGTTTTAATCTGATCAATCAACCGTTTTTTCTTTGTGAAGAGCGAAATCACAACAAACATGATCTCAACGTGCTCCAAAAATAGCATCAATTAATGTCATTATTTATAGCAGTATCTGGAAAGAAGCCAGTGTGAATATTACAGCTGGGATTGTATGAGTCTTGACTTCCTCCCTCTCCTTTATGAACATAAAAATATATATATTATTATTGTTGTTTTATTATTGTTGTTAAACTTCACCTAACCTAAAAAGAAAGACCACAGAGAGCCGCTGAGAGCGTGTTGGGTCAGAGAGAGGGACAGGACAGTAAGGAGATACGGTCTGTTTCCTTCTGAAAGCTAAACAGAATATTCCAAACACAGCTGGACCTCTGCACCCACTGAAAGAGAAAAACACACACTACAGGAGAGGGCTGACACCTTCCAAAGTACAGGGTCCACAAACATTAAGACCAGCTGCCCACAGGAAATAGATATTTCTACTTTTCCTTGATATATATTTATTACTTCTATCTCTCTACCTCTCACCTCTCTCTGTTCTTCATCTATTTCTCACTTCTTTTCTTCGTCTTGGTCTAATTTGGTCATTTTTGAGGTCCATTTAGGGGGGTACTTCAGATCCACGATTTAAAGTCTGAGGAAGCAGAATACCAGGGATGAGCCGGATATTCGTTTCAAACGAGTACTCGTTACGGATAATGCATTTTAGGATTATTCGTATCTGTGCTAAAAGAATCCTCATTGGGTAGCAACAACTACCGTCTTCACTCTTCCTGCTCTGTGATTGGCCAGTCACACACAGCACACCCCCCTCCCTGCACCCACATGCTGCAGCGAGGAGGTGCCTGCTCTCCTCTTTCACACACACACAGACAGGCAGCGAGTGACAGCGACTGCTTCTCTTGCTTGCTTGAGTTGACTGTAGTTTACGTTGCTCTAATCTCTGTACTACTCACTCAGTTTTCTTCTGCTCGTCTCTATTGAGGTTTGTTTGGTATTTAAAGTTACTTCTTCAACTTATTTCCTGTCATACGCGATGCATGTGACAAGACGGGGCTGAAAACGGCTCGTGTCGCGCTGGTCAGTGCCTCTTGCTTCAATTTGAGACCGTTTTTTTAAGTTGTTTTTTTTTTTTTTTAACTGGCTGCGTGATTTTAGTTTGGCTGGTGAGAAAGTTAGGTGGAAAGCTTTGCCCATTCTGATCACAGTGTTTTTGAAAATACAGTGAACAACAAGGCATATTTTTTATTTTTTTGCCACTGAATGTTTGCACAAATCACCTATTAAATTTACACAGATCATAAATAAAGAGACAGTCTTTCACACCACTACATACACATTTTACCAGCTGTACATAAAAATAGCTGAAAATAAATATAGACATTTCAAATCAATTCTTGCTTAAAATAATGTTAGGATTTAAGCTCCGCCTATTTTTGGACAAACACGCCCACTTCTGGTTTAGGCCCCGCCCCCTACGAGTACAGATACAGATACAGATAATGGTGTACTCGCTCATCCCTACAGAATACCCTCTCTTTAATAAAGCTGAGACTGTAACAGTTATTCAAAGAAATATTTAAGGAACATGTTGCGTTTCGGACTCACGTGTGCTCAGGATTTTTCACTTAGGTAGACGATTACAACTCTGAGTCAGACTTAGGAGAGATTAAAGGGAGGAAAATCTTTCTGACGTCGCTCAACGTGCCCAAAAGCTCCATTTTCAACATGAGAGCGAAGACGCAGGAAAGCGCTTTGAAACACGGAGCTCACAGGCGGATAAAACCGACTATTTCAGAGCGATTCAGCGCACACATTAACAGACTGACACCTTCTGCACCTGTCGTGGTATAAAAGCCGTCTTTTCATTAATCTGTGTGAAATCATGACCGGTGTCACACATCAGAGGAGGGAAATGAGAGTCTGTGCATCTCAGAGAGCTTTCATTAGAGAAACGCCGCTAAGGTTGCAAACAGCAGAGAAAATAAAACAGCCAGAGGGTCAAAGAGAGGAAAGGTAATTCCTGCTGACGGCTTCAAAACTGCAAATTATCTTCTGCGCTGTGAGGGTGAGCGAGCACGACTCTGGGAGCAACACTGTCATCTAAAGACACAACAGCCAGATGACGAGTTTGGAAGCAAAACGGTGGAAATGTCGAGTGAGAGGAAGGCAGCGGCGGGAAAGGAAGTTAATTCTCCGAGATGGAAGAATAAAGCCCAACATTAGCCTTTCAAGCGGAGGGGTGAGCGAGCACAGACAGCCGACGAAGAGGAACCGCAGTAATTGTGCAATTGTGTTTGGACGTGAGCGGAGAGATGTGCTCGGAGCCAAGAGGAGGCTGCTGCCTCAGAAGTTTAGTAAAACAAACATCGAGGTGACGCAGAGCTCCTCAGGGGGGGGCGGCCATCATGATGATTGTGCAGCCAGGGTTGACAGTAGCATGTGGCTAACAGCAGCCCGACGGCCACATCCGAATTTCACGGCCTTTAACTCAACCGTGCACGAAGCAAACAATGCAGCAGCAGCAGCAGCAGCTCCACGGCCTGCAGGACGCTGAGGGCGCGCAGGCGCAGACAAACGGCAGTGTGAGAAAAGAAGCTAGCGGACAGAGCAGCTTTTTATAGTAGATGGTTAAAAAAAAAAATAAATAAATAAATAAAAATAAATAAAAAAACTTGGCGTTGAGATTTTTGTTTTTCCCATATTGAGCCATAATCATGAGATAAAAAGTCATAATTATGAGATGAAATGTGGAGATTATGAGATAGTAGAAAAGAAAAAACATGTCTAAGACAAAGCAGTGAGTGAGCTCTGGAGAAATGGATTGTGGGTACACTGAGACCTACTTTAAAGTGGTTAAACCACATGTGCAGAGCTGCCCTCTCAGCCACATCAGGTTCATTCTTTCTTCGTCTGAGACGCTTCTTCCTTCTTTTCAGGGGTGTGTTTATTTCATTTGTGGTGAATTGTTTTTTAAAGGAAGATGTCGGTCAGGTACCAGGTGTAAACAGTCAGATCCTCTCTTCCTGTTCTGGTACCAGAACATTAATATGACACCAATCAACAGGTTTTTAGGTTGAAGTTCCTGGATGAATATTTTTGTTCCCTCTTTGTTTTTGATTTGGAACTTTGTAGACGCTCCCTACATCCAGGGTTCACTGTGAGGGCTTTCACACCAGCACGATTCTGGATCTGGAACCGGTTCTGTTCTGGATTCTCAGAACCTTGATGCTTTCTAGTGAACCAGTCCGCATTCTAGACCTGTTAACGCTTGGAAAGCGTCTTGAGATAACGTTTGTTATGAATTGGCGCTATATAAATAAAGACTGATTGATTGATTGATTGATTGATTGATTGATTGATTGATTCATACCAGTTCAAGTGGAACGAACGTGGGAGGGCGTGACCTCGACTTCCCGCTTATTTTATCAACACAGAATAGGACACGCCCACTGCTGGAATCATTAATTATTTTGGTTCCAGCTCATGAACCAACTCTAAGGGGTGTCCAGATTGCAGGACGGCTTGCTCTGATTTAAATCAGGTGGCAGCTTCTCTGAGTAGTTCATGGATAAAAGTTTTATATATATATATATATATATATATATATATATATATATATATATATATATAAATACATACATATATATATATATGTATATATATATATATATATATAAAACTTTTATCCATGAACTACTATATATATATATATATATATATATATATATATATATATATATATATATATATATATATATATATATATATGTATGTATATTGGTGCTTTTATGCCTTTATTTTGAAAGGACAGGACAGTGGATAGAGGAGGAAACAGGGCCGGGCCGCCCGAGTACATAGAGCGTGACCTTAACCACTAGGCCATCTGTGCTCCCATGGATACAAGTTTGAAAGTTAGTTGATCTGACTCTGGATGAGAGATGTCGACCAATAGGATCCTTTCTGCTTTGAATGTGAAATATAATAAAGTACAAAACTTCCTATAAAATACTTTAAAAAAAAGAGAATCAGACCAGATCAAAACCAGCATCATAACAGCATCCTTCAGACTGATATACGTAGGAAGCAGGAAACATCCATCCACGTGTCACGATCCCCAGAGAGGGAAGAAGGAGAGGTGAGAGCGTCTGAATGAAACGGTTTATTTTGAGCGGAGGTGTCGAAATAAACGAGTGAGCCAGGAGGTCAAAGGAGGCGCGCTGTTGTAAATGACTTTGAATGCGACTCATCCTCTGCTTCACGACCCATTTTCACATCCAGGTGTAAAGACGGACTTCAGGTGAAGTGGTTCGAAAGATGTCAAGTTGCTCTCTAATGCAAACGAAAGGTCGGACGATGGTGTCGAAGCTGAGCTGGGATTCTTTTTTAAAAAAACGGGCCGAGAGAGGGAGGAAGCAGAGGAACGAGTGTGTGATGTCACAGGCAGAGAGAGAGAGAGAGAGAGAGAGAGAGAGAGATTGGTGGTCAGCTGCTGTCATGAGGTGCAGCCTAAAAGGGATTATAAGAAGTTTGACAACAAAGTGTGTCTTAAAACCACAGCCAGGGATAAACACACACACACACACACAGACACACACAGCTGCCTAATTGGGCCGACGTTTGGACAGTTAGCCAGGCGGAGAGAAACACACTCAGTGGAGATATTTACACACACATGCATGGATTCGTCTAAAAACAACATTAATCTGACTTTCTGCTGACGTTTCAGCAGCTGTGAAATCTGCAGCAGGATTCCTCAGAGGGCTGAAAATCAGGGCTGGAAGGAGCCGCAATAAGACGTTAAATCTCAGCCACACGTGAGCCATCCTCCTGTGGCTCCGTCAGCACCCGTCAGGATGGATTCCTCTCCGCACAGAGAGCACGCGCTGGGTTTGGGTTTTATTTCTGTGATTCGGTGATCGATGGTTTTCTCCTTCAGCTGCCGGATGATGACGAAGTGAGAGGACGGATTGTTCCTTCAGTCTGCAGAGTTATTCTCACAGAGTTACGTCTCCTCAACAGATAATCTTCACCTCTTCTCTCACTCCTTCCTCCTCGTGGTGTCTGAGCTCTCTCTGCGTGTCTTCAAGGGCAAACTTACAAAACTATTACCTTTTTTAACCGAGCTGTGACGCTCCAGACTGTATTAATACCTTCATCAGAAATATTACTTTTATCATAACTGTTATGTCATTTTTATTATTATTTAATCTAATCTAATCTAATCTAGTCTAGTCTAGTCCAGTTTAGTTTAGTTTAGTTTAGTTTAGTTTAGTTTAGTTTAGTTTAATTTAATTTAATTTAATTTAATTTAATTTAATTTATTCTAGTCTAGTCTAGTCTAGTCTAGTCCAGTCCATTTTATTTTATTTTATTTTATTTTATTTTAATTTAATTTAATTTAATTTAATTTAATTTAATTTAATTTAATTTATTCTAGTCTAGTCTAGTCTAGTCTAGTCTAGTCTAGTCTAGTCTAGTCCAGTCCAGTCCAGTCCAGTCCATTTTATTTGATTTGATTTGATTTGATTTGATTATTTTATTTTATTTTATTTTATTTTATTTTATTTTATTTTATTTTAATTTAATTTAATTTAATTTAATTTATTCTAGTCTAGTCTAGTCTAGTCTAGTCCATTTTATTTTATTTTATTTTATTTTATTTTATTTTATTTTGATTTAATTTAATTTAATTTAATTTAATTTAATTTAATTTAATTTAATTTAATTTAATTTAATTTAATTTAATTTATTCTAGTCTAGTCTAGTCTAGTCTAGTCCAGTCCATTTTATTTTATTTTATTTTATTTTATTATTTTATTATTTTATTTTATTTTATTATTTTATTTTAATTTAGTTTAATTTAATTTGATTTATTCTAGTCTAGTCCAGCCTATTTTATTTTATTTTATTTTATTTTATTTTATTATTTATTTTATTTTAATTTATTTTATTATTTTATTATTTTATTTTATTTTATTATTTTATTTTATCTTATTTTATTTGATTATTTTAATTTAATTTAATTCAATTTAATTTACTTTAGTTTAGTTTAATTTAATTTAATTTATGTATTTTAACTGATTCTATAGTATTTATCAATAGTTATATTGATTTTATATTTACTATTTTTCAGAACTCTTCTCTCGTCCTGATGGTTGTTCAGTGTTTAGTTGTGAAGCCCTTTGGGCTGCACACTGACATGTATGACTGGTGTTATATAAATGAAGTTTGGTTTGAGTTTTTGAAGCGCTGCACATCCAGTGATGTCGACAGCAGATCAGCCTCAGTGACTCCTGCTGCCTCTGCAGCGCCTCTGTCTGCCTTTAGCTTCCTGTTTTCCTGGTACGGACGGACAGATGTTTGCTTTGGTTTTGGCCTTAAAGACAAACAGAGCGAGTGCAGCAAACCAGCAAACCTCCGTTCTCCTCCCTGGGTTGTGGAAAAGCATTCCACTCCCAAAAATATGACTCCATTCAGCTTTTCCAAACCTTTATCCCAGAATTATCACCTGAAGTAAAAAGGTTGGAAAGCTCAGCTCACTGTGCCGTGATTCACCACCTCTCTGTTTGTTCCGTCCCTCTCATCCTTCCCCCTTTTCCTCCCTCTTTCAGCCCGTCCTCCTGCCTTCCCCAGCCACTGCTGCTTGCAGAGCAGAGCAGAGCTCTCTCAGATGTTTGAAGCTCTTATATAACACTGCAGCTCAGCCTGACTCTGCAAACTGTGCCACTTCTGCACGACGAGCGTTCCTGTTTGCAACAGCTGGCTCCGACGTAACCACACGTTAAAAATGTTTATCAGCGTACGTTTACTCTGAGAGTCTGTTGCATAAAACAGCCATTATTTTATAAACATATATTCATCTGTCCACTCATGTGTACTTCATGCATTTTATACTGTAAAAAAAAACACAAGTGTAACAACATGGTAGTTATGTAGGTTTCTTTGTAATTTAGTTATACAGTTGTACTGTCGTATTATTTTGGAATAGTGGTTCCTCCGTTACCATGGTAACAAGGTAACAAAATAAAGACAATCTCTCTGAACTGAGCGTAGCTCCTCGTAGTATCTGGCGTCTCATCTTCCTGTCAGTCTCCTCTCCTCTTAGTATCTTATAGCATGTATCATATATTCACTGTCAAACATTCCTGTTGCACCTTTTTGACACTATTTTCTACGATATTTGCCGAAGCATCCGGAGCACAATGATCTGTTGGATCCGTTCCCTCAACATTCATCTTGCTCTCCCCTAAGAAAGGAGGCGGGTCTCCCTCACACTGGTTATCCTCGGCTTTCCAAACATTTCTGTCACTGCTTGATTCTACTTCTCTGCTGGCAGCCGTTCCTCGTCACCGCTACCTGAAGCACATTCTTCCTCACTTGAGTCTGGAAACTCCTCTGTTACCCTGTGTGCCTGTTTTTTTGAGCCCTACAAAAATATGGACTTAGAAAAAACTCAAATTACCTTCTGAAAACATGAATCAGTTGATTTACAGCCAACGCATTACAGGATATGAGTCATTTTCAAGGACAACATTGGTAGTAATTGACTTTGCATTAAGTTGAAACATAGCTTGTTATGCTTGATGTACAATTGAGTGGACAGATGATTAATCTGTAACCAAAACTTGGAAAATCTTGACATAATATGTCACTTTAGATGCTATTTTATGCAACTGTATTTTTTTTTTTTTTTTACCTGTAATGGAATCTTTTTTATAAAAGGCAGAAACCAAAAAAGCTGAGGTGGTTGGTCTCTCTCCCTGTCTGTCGGCCATCTTGGTTTTACTGACTACTTTTTACCATTGCAATGACCCGCCAATGGGATTTTTAGTATGGGATGATGCAATAGCTTCCACTAGAGTGGACTGAAGTGTCCAAAACTGCAGTCATATATAGAGAATAAACCAAGCATCAACCTCCAGTTTGAAAATATGAGGCAATGCTTGAAGTGCTTAAGTCTGCTGTTCCTCGAGTGTCCGCTTGAGGCTCCGGAAGTACCGGAAGTCACAAACACACCAAGACAAAAAAAAGACGTTTTCACGTCCAAAATAAGCACATTTACAGCCTGGTACAAAGAATGTCTCCCGTCTGAATCGTTAATTTCACTAACGGCACGCACTGTAGGGGGGGTGAATTTTTTTCTAATTCGGCTTTTTCCATAATATCAAGCTCGCCAGTTCGTCCAATCAGAGGCACAGCTCAGATCACGTGACTGTGGAGCGTCCTATGGTCGTTACTGTGGAGACCCACAGCACGCCTCATTTCCAATATGGCCGCGCCGACCGTTTGGCTTCAAAAGTCCGTTTCAGGAACAGACGGGTGACGTCGCGGAGACTACGTCCATTAATTATACAGACTATGGAATAAACACTTTAACAGCTGTACACTGTAGTGACCTCTATGCATGAAAGTTAAAGACGGGGGGGTGGACTGAGCATGTGCAGACTATCAAACTTCTATGTGTTCTAGAAATCCACAAATCTGTCTGTAAACTGATCAAAACAAAAAAAAATTACAAAATAAACAGAAGGCATGAGGTCATCTTGAATTGGGACGTTCAAAAACGGACCGAATCTTTGGACCGGCTCTTTAACAGGAACGTTGGGAATCAACATTTTTTTGCAAACTGTTTTTTTTTTTTTCACGCTTATTTGAAAAAGTGCATGACGTCATCATTGAGTTGTTCACACTGCCTTCAGGTGAAGTGTAGACATTAAAATATGGCTCATATGTGTCAAATTAGATTTTAATCAATATTTCGGAATAATTCAGACTTAAATATTCCACTGATAGGATATATTAGCTGGGATGTTTGAAAGACTCTGATCCTGATTGTTACTGTCTGGATAAAATGAGTCACCCCTTCAACGATCCATACATCCCATCTCTACTCCTAAACGGCCCATGACACATTGAAGGGACGGGCCTCAAACACCAAGGTCTGCCATTATCTCCGCCCCTGACAGGCCTCCAGAGGGCTGACTAATCAGAGGCAAGGGGGTTTACACAGTCGAGTAAAACTACTACGAGGATTCCAGAGTGACAGAATGACACCTTTAAAAGCACATTAGCCCCTCTTTAAACGGTGCGTCTCACTCCAGTGTGTCCTCGCTCTTTAAAAAACAGAGTCGGAGACGTTTCAAGCTGCCCACGTGTCAAACACTAAAGAAGAAGTGATGCATCCATGATGATTAACTATGAGTAATAAGACTGATTTCCAGTGATGCCATTTAAAGTCGTTTGTTAGAGACTCATTCATCATGTCTGAAGGCTTTGGGACAATCCCAGTTTTTCTCTTGGTTTGGCAGAAGTGTTGCCTCCACGCTGAGGTTTCTGGTAAGCAGAGGAAGCGAGCAGGGGTGGGGGGGGGTGACTCTGGGCCCTCTGTTACAGGCTTGTTAAAGCAGTGAGTTGAGAGGATTCAGGCCATGTGTTGCATAATGTGCTGCATTAA
The DNA here is from genome assembly GCA_030710495.1 of Labroides dimidiatus. Lineage (NCBI taxonomy): Eukaryota > Metazoa > Chordata > Actinopteri > Labriformes > Labridae > Labroides > Labroides dimidiatus. The sequence goes on from CM061145.1 coordinate 1,105,910, forward strand.
GTCCTGAAAATGTTTGACTGTAGGTGAGGCTCAGACAGACACGCCAACAAGAGCTGAGAAATGTGAATTCATGGTGTACTCACTGTCGTATGATGCGGTTTAGCGACCGGACGGCCCGTTAGAGACGACATTTGCTCAAACAAAGTCCACCTGAAAGCATAATTAGAAACACCGGAGTGAAGACAGACCCTTAAGGAACATGCATGGAGCCATAAATCTACAACTTCACGTCACTTTATGTTAATCTGAGCCTTTTACTCGGCGTTTGATGAGGCGCCGTGTTAGAAGTCGTGAGTTTGCTGCCTGTGTGCAGCAGCAAGTGGGAGATCAAGAGAACACAGAGAGAAGGAATAATCACTCCGAACGCGGCTCACATCCACACAGATCATGACATGGCAGGCATAAATGATTCAGAAAGAGAGGGATGAAAGAGAAAAAAGGAGGGAGACCGAGAGAAAAGTCACCAGGTGGGAGGGAAACGAGGAGAGGGAGACGGGTGAGAGGAAGGGAGACCGAAGAGCGAGGTTGTCAGGGGAATAAAGTGGCACAGGAAAAGACGGAGCCTCAGTGATTTTTTTTTTTTTTTTTTTTGTCTTCTTAGCTCTGAGCCATTTTGGTTGCTTCACTCTGTGTGCTATATTTTTGGAAAGCGTGACGAGACAGAATGAGAGAACAGAGGAGATGCAGTTTGACTCCACAGCGCTGCAAAACACCAACGACGCTGCGTTCAGCACCTCAGCTGTGGCAGCTCTGACTGCGGCGTGTTGAGGTGATGCAGAAAGTTTAGGTCAATATATCCAGAGAAAATTGGCCATTTATCAAAAATCTCATTATTGGTGTGGCGCACTGTGCATTTCTCTGATTAACTGTAAGATTTAGGGTCACAGTGAGGCTTTTAAGGGTATTGACTCTGAAAACAAACAGATAAGGAGTGAAGCAAAGACAGAGGTGGCTGTACAGGGACAGGATGGAGAGATAGAGATAGAGACAGAGATAGAGATAGAGATAGAGGTAGAGAATGAGATAGAGATAGAGGTATGGCTAGCTGATGAAGAGAAGAGGGAGATAAAGAAGCTGTGATACCGATTATAAACAAAGTTACAGAGCTGAAGAGACAGAGAGACAGAGGCAGGGAGATTCCATCAAGAGGGGGTGGATTTAATGCTAACCCCTTTAGCATGTTAGCTTTTTCAGCAGAACAGATTGTTAACAGGAAGGTAGATTGGAATGTAGGTAAAAACAGGTATGTAGGTAGGTCAGCAGGACAAAAGAAGGCAGCCATTTTTTTATCAATGTAAGTGGTTGAGTAGGTAGGTAGTTAGGTAGGTAGGTTGGTTGGTTGGTAGGTAGGTAGGTAGGTAGGTAGGTAGGTAGCTAGGTCAGTTGGTAGGTAGGTAGGTCAGTTGGTAGGTAGGTAAGTAGCTAGGTATCTAGGTAGGTCAGTTGGTAGGTAGGTAAGTAGCTAGGTAGCTAGGTAGGTCAGTTGGTAGGTAGCTAGGTAGGTCAGTTGGTAGGTAGGTAAGTAGCTAGCTAGCTAGGTAGGTCGGGAGGTAGGTAGGTAGGTCAGTTGGTAGGTAGGTAGGTCAGTAGGTAGGTCAGTAGGTAGGTAGGTAGGTTGGTCAGTTGGTAAGTAGGTAGGTAGGTAGGTAGGTAGGTAGGTAGGTAGGTAGGTAGGTAGGTTGGTCAGGTGGTAAGTAGGTAGGTAGGTAGGTAGGTAGGTAGGTAGGTAGGTAGGTAGGTAGGTTGGTCAGGTGGTAAGTAGGTAGGTCAGTTAATAGATAATGGGTTGGTAGGCAGGTTTGTGGTTTGTATGCAGTTCTATGGTTTAAAAGGCAGAAAGGTCGGTAACTGAGATAGTTGTAGGGTAGGCTGGTAAGGAAGGTAAGTAAACATTTACAAAGGTAGAGGTTATGCAAAAAGGTAGCAAGGTAGGACAAAGGCAGTGTAATAGGTAGGATGCAGTTTAGTGAATGAAATAAGTGGCCAGGTAGGGATGGTAGGGAGAAAGGTAGATAAGTAGGTAGGAGGTTGGCAGGTCAATCGGTAGGCAGACGGGTAAGAAAGGTTAATATGAAGAAATAGGTAGGTGGATGTAGGTTAGCATGTAGGTGTAGGTATGCAGGTTAGTTAAGAAGGATGTAAATTTAACATAGGAAGTAAAGTAGACAGGCAGGAGGCTTCAAAGGTAGGTAGGTTAATATAGAGGTAGGTATGTAGGAAGCAGGCAGGGTAGGTAGTAAGGCAAGTAGGTAGGTAGGAGATAGGCTGGGTAGTAAGGAGGCTGGAAAGAAGGTAGATAAGTAGGTGGTCAATTGGTAGGTATGCAGGTTAGTTGGTGTGCAGCTGAGGTAGGCCGTTAACAGGAGGGTAGGTTGGTATGTAGGTCTGTAGGTGGGCAATAGGTAGGCAGGCAGGCAGGCAGGTAGGTAGGTAGGTAGGTAGGTAGGTAGGTAGGTAGGTAGGTAGGTAGGTAGGTAGGTAGGTAGGTAGGTAGGTAGAGGTTGTGGGGTGGGTTTTAAACAGTCTGGAAATAATAAACTGAATAAAGCTGAACACATTCAAAGGTGGCAAAAGGCCTGCCGCCAACACTGTCAACCCGAATACACACACACACACACACACACACACACACACACACACACACACACACACACACACACACACACACACACACTTCTGATGTTTGCTCGGTCCAGAGGGCACACACATCCACAAACACTGGCAAAGCATCAAGGTGGCATGGCGAGGCACTGCTAGTGGCCTTGTCAACTGGAGTAACCTCCCACAGGAAACACTCAGACACACACACACACACACACCACACACACACACACACACACACACACACACACACACACACGGCCCCAGAAGCAGATCATACACACAGAGAGAGGGATGGCTGGGAGAGATAGGGAGGCAAACGGGGACAACAGAAGACCGAGGGGGAGGGGAGAACAGCGGGAAAGACCAGAGCAAGTGAAGAGAAGAGAGGAGAAGAAGAAGAGTGGTGGAGAAAGTAAGAGAGCAACAGATGGACACGGAGGAAACAGAGAGGGAAGAGATGGGTGGAGTGAGCCGCAGAGATGCAGAGAGAGATGGAGGACCCAAAAAGACCATCTGCTATGACTGGGAGACTCCAGGCAAGTCTTAGCATGACGCTGAGTGTGTGTTTGTGTGTGTGTGTGTGTGTGTGTGTGTGTGTGTGTGTGGGTGGCTGAATGAGTCTCTCACTGTGGCTGTGGATGTGGGCGTACCGTATGCTAACAGTCATGTGTCCCTCTCATTGTCTCTTCTCACAGTCACAGAAATACTCAGTTTATGAAATCAAGGACTGGTTTGAACAGACTATCAGACAGCACGACCCTGATCGAGGAGAGTCCGGCCTGCTCTCCTGTTTCTGACCGGTCTGGATCAGTCCCTGAAATCCACAGCCTTTATGGAGGACTGGTGAACTGGCTTCAGAGAGACACAATCATTTCCAGAAGCTCTGAAAGCCAACAGACTCCATCTGAAGTCTTTTATATTTATCATCCAGCCTCTTCAAGTGTTACTCTCTCATTTTACGACAACAGAGCAAAACATACTGATTGACTTCAAGAGGAACATTAAAAACAAGGACGAAGTCATCCTTGAAAACGTCTTTAAGTTACTTTTTCTGCCAGATGACTGAGCAAATGAGAGACAGGGTCAAAAAGAAGTAATTACTACAAAGCGAGGCCACCGTCATGAGTACATTATTGGTGGGAATATTCCGTCTACGCACAGCGCTAACGTGAAGTGACACCAACACGGCTGTGAGTGTGTTTATTCGGATGAAGTGGAAGCAGAGATTTCACAGTATGGTGAGAGGAGGAGAGGAGAAACAGAGCTGCACATGTCCTCCAGTCAGAGAGTTAAAGCATGTTGTTACTGAACACGAACGCTTTCTGCTCACTGTTTGTGGGTGTTTAGTGTGGAGGTAGCTCCAAGGGAAGCAGACGCTGCACCCACAGTAACATCTGGCACACCTTAAAAATCAGATTCACTTCTTTTTATTGTCTCACTAAAACATTTACACCCAGCCTTAGGCTGTTGTTCTCTAATTATAATACGTTTAAATTATAAATATGAGTTAAATTACTTTCATTATAGAACATCTGCCCACCTGCAAAAGCTTCCAACCAATCCACAGGTAGCTGCTGAGCTGACGGTGACCCTGACATCTAAAGCATGCAGCTCTGATCAGTTCCTCTGGATCAAACAGAGCTCCGTTTCAGCTTCAAGGTGAGCCAGACCCCGGCTAAACCTAAGCTGGATAAAACTCCCTCCACATCAACAGGTGCAACAGGTGCAACAGGTGCAACACCTCCAGTCTGGGACTGTGTCCTTCACTAAGTACAGCAGCTCCATTAACCAAATCTGACAGTCTGTCAAAATCAGACCTGATCTGAGATTAACGAACATCCTGTGTGTGAATAACAGAGACAAGTAGGCTGCTCATCTTTATTTATGCTTTAGTTTAGTTTAGTTTAGTTTAGTTTAGTTTAGTTTAGTTTAGTTTAGTTGGGCCTTCTGATTTCCTGACTTAAGGGCTGATTTTCTGACTAAGGGCCTTCTGATTTTCTGACTTAAGGGCCTTCTGATTTTCTGACTTAAGGGCCTTCTGATTTTCTGACTTAAGGGCCTTCTGATTTTCTGACTTAAGGGCCTCTGATTTTCTGACTAGGGGTCCTCTGATTTTCTGACTAAGGGTCCTCTGATTTTCTGACTAAGGGTCCTCTGATTTTCTGACTAAGGGCCTTCTGAATTTCCAACTAAGGGCCTTCTGATTTTCTGACTAAGGGGCCTTCTGATTTTCTGACTAAGTGGCCTTCTGATTTTCTGACTTAAGGGCCTTCTGATTTTCTGACTAAGGGGTCTCTGATTTTCTGACTAAGGCCCTTCTGATTTTCTGACTTAGGGGCCTCTGATTTTCCCACTAAGGGCCCTCTGATTTTCTGACTAAGGGACCTTCTGATTTTCTGACTAAGGGCCTTCTGATTTTCTGACTAAGGGTCCTCTGATTTTCTGACTAAGGGTCCTCTGATTTTCTGACTTAGGGTCCTCTGATTTTCTGACTAAGGGTCCTCTGATTTTCTGACTTAGGGTCCTCTGATTTTCTGACTAAGGGCCTTCTGAATTTCCAACTAAGGGCCTTCTGATTTTCTGACTAAGGGGCCTTCTGATTTTCTGACTAAGGGTCCTCTGATTTTCTGACTTAGGGTCCTCTGATTTTCTGACTAAGGGTCCTCTGATTTTCTGACTAAGGGCCTTCTGAATTTCCAACTAAGGGCCTTCTGATTTTCTGACTAAGGGGCCTTCTGATTTTCTGACTAAGTGGCCTTCTGATTTTCTGACTTAAGGGCCTCTGATTTTCTGACTTAGGGTCCTCTGATTTTCTGACTTAGGGTCCTCTGATTTTCTGACTTAAGGGCCTCTGATTTTCTGACTAAGGGTCCTCTGATTTTCTGACTTAGGGTCCTCTGATTTTCTGACTAAGGGTCCTCTGATTGTCTGACTTAAGGGCCTCTGATTTTCTGACTTAGGGTCCTCTGATTTTCTGACTAAGGGTCCTCTGATTTTCTGACTAAGGGTCCTCTGATTTTCTGACTTAGGGTCCTCCGATTTTCTGACTAAGGGTCCTCTGATTTTCTGACTTAGGGTCCTCTGATTTTCTGACTAAGGGCCTTCTGAATTTCCAACTAAGGGCCTTCTGATTTTCTGACTAAGGGGCCTTCTGATTTTCTGACTAAGGGTCCTCTGATTTTCTGACTTAGGGTCCTCTGATTTTCTGACTAAGGGTCCTCTGATTTTCTGACTAAGGGCCTTCTGAATTTCCAACTAAGGGCCTTCTGATTTTCTGACTAAGGGGCCTTCTGATTTTCTGACTAAGTGGCCTTCTGATTTTCTGACTTAAGGGCCTCTGATTTTCTGACTAAGGGTCCTCTGATTTTCTGACTTAGGGTCCTCTGATTTTCTGACTTAAGGGCCTCTGATTTTCTGACTAAGGGTCCTCTGATTTTCTGACTTAGGGTCCTCTGATTTTCTGACTAAGGGTCCTCTGATTGTCTGACTTAAGGGCCTCTGATTTTCTGACTTAGGGTCCTCTGATTTTCTGACTAAGGGTCCTCTGATTTTCTGACTAAGGGTCCTCTGATTTTCTGACTTAGGGTCCTCCGATTTTCTGACTAAGGGTCCTCTGATTTTCTGACTTAGGGTCCTCTGATTTTCTGACTAAGGGTCCTCTGATTTTCTGACTAAGGGCCTTCTGAATTTCCAACTAAGGGCCTTCTGATTTTCTGACTAAGGGGCCTTCTGATTTTCTGACTAAGTGGCCTTCTGATTTTCTGACTTAAGGGCCTTCTGATTTTCTGACTAAGGGGCCTCTGATTTTCTGACTAAGGCCCTTCTGATTTTCTGACTTAGGGGCCTCTGATTTTCCCACTTAGGGCCTTCTGATTTTCTGACTAAGGGACCTTCTGATTTTCTGACTAAGGGCCTTCTGATTTTCTGACTAAGGGACCTTCTGATTTTCTGACTAAGGGGCCTTCTGATTGTCTGACGAAGGGGCCTTCTGGCTAAAATGTCTAGTAGGTGACGATGCTTCAGAGGAATATAGCTCCTTAAAATCCATACATCATGTGGTGACAGACTCGTGTTTTTACAATGATCAGTTAGCACATGGAAACAAACGTGCTGCTCTTCATCTACATTGTATATATGTATAATGGCAGTTAGCATCACAGGGCATTATCGCCCCCTGCTGTCAAGGAGTGTGAATAGACGGCGCTTCTGCATAAAAAAAAAATCCCCTTTAAAATGGAAGCATGTTTTTTTTTTCTTAACACTTTCTTAGCCAGCTGAAAGCCACTGGTTGAGTAAAGTCACTGGTTGAGTAGAGTCACTGGTTGAGTAAAGTCACTGGTTGAGTAGAGTCACTGGTTGAGTAGAGTCACTGGTTGAGTAGAGTCACTGGTCGAGTAGAGTCACTGGTCGAGTAGAGTCACTGGTCGAGTAGAGTCACTGGTCGAGTAGAGTCACTGGTCGAGTAGAGTCACTGGTTGAGTAGAGCCACTGGTTGAGTAGAGTCAGTGGTTGAGTAGAGTCACTGGTTGAGTAGAGTCACTGGTTGAGTAGAGTCACTTGTTGAGTAGAGTCACTGGTTGAGTAGAGTCAGTGGTTGAGTAGAGCCACTGGTCGAGTAGAGTCACTGGTTGAGTAGAGGGATATGTTTGACTTTAACTGTTGATTTATGACGGTTTATTCAAACTGGCATTTGGAGTCTCTAGAATCTCATATCCAGGTGTTACTGAATACCTGAGGATATTTGGTTGGGCACATGTGGCTGTGACGCCTCTTTTAGGGTGCTTTGGACATTGTGATATGATCCTTCCTGTGGGTCATGGTGGCGTACAGCATCATGAGTTATCCATCCGTATTGGACGAGATAAACCTCTGGCTGTCAGCTGACATGAGCCGACCAGGCGATGCCCCACTTATCCAGAAACTGAAGGATCAGTGATTTGAATTAAATCTTCACTTTGCATAAGGACTCATCCATGCTGAGTAATGGGCACACTGAACTGTGACCCTTCCCATGAGGGCTCATTGATTTTTAACCAGTTGACTTTAATTGCTTCAGTCATTACTTAACCACTTGCCAAGTCGACATCCTGCCTTCACGATGGCTGAATGAAATCAATAAAGGGTCATCAGAAATGGCCATTGTTGTCCGTGTGCTCCTGGTTGATGGCCGTTAACTGTGGGCAGCGTCCACTCCAACGCGGGGGCTCATGAGCTGCATTGACTGCAGTCATTACTGGACATCTAAATACAGGAGCAGCTCGGCAGAGTGGGGCGGATTCGGCCTGAGCCAATCACAGATCCGCATCGTTCAACACGCTGACTCTGAAATGAGTCTTCAAGGAGCACCCGTCCTAAAAAGAGGGGCAGGTCTACAGACGAGGTCTACAGACGAGGTCTACAGACGAGGTCTACAGACGAGGTCTACAGACGAGGTCTACAGACGAGGTCTATAGAGGTCTAAATTGCTCAGTAAGCTGCATCGATCTGTCTTTATTGGTCATTGATTAGCAGCAGTACACCCACACTGGTTGGAGAGGCCTTGATGGGGGATGCCCCCCCCCCTCCCTCGGGTAAAGAAAGCTCAGAGGAGGATGTTATCAATTAGAGACGCTGTCTGACCACACGTTCTGTTTCTCTCCTTACAGTCTGCTTGTTCGTCTGTTTCTTCGTGCAACCAAATCCCAACAGAAAGACCTGGAGTACACACAGCTCCAAACGCTGTCATCAAAACTCTTTCATCCAAACCCAGAATGTAGTTTCTCTCTGCATTAGAAACCAAAATGAGCTCAGGCATTTTCTCCTGATGGGTACCCACTTGACAAAAGGTATTAGCATGATTTAAAGTGTGTGCGTTCTCAGGAGAGGATTAATTTACCCAATTCCTTCCCCCCCGGCTGGAGAAAAAGGGAAGTTTAAAGCGCTCTGGTTTGAATATAGAATGAGATTAAGTTCTGTGTGATGGCGACTTATCGAGGTTTTGTTATTTCTCTCGAAGATTCCTCATTGCCGGAGCCACTTTCTTCTGATAAAATTCACTTAAACTGAGTGTAAAAATAAATCTGTGCCACCGTCTGGGGTCTGCAACACAATACCGTATTAAGACTTGAATAAATGTTGAGAGCTCGGCGTACCTCACAGCGCTCAGTGGATTCAGGGGGATTAGCAGAACTTTGAGGTTCGTAACAGGTCCGAAGATCGATCGCTGCCCTACTTTACAAGGACAGAAATGGACGCACGTATTCATCACATCGGGGCGGAACAAGAGCCACAGCCGGTTAATGACACAACACGGCAGTTATCGGCTCAATACATCCCATAATATTCCCCATTCACAGAGATATGCATGCAAACACACACACATACACACACACGGCAGGTTTCTTTATAAAATCATCACTGGAATAAAACAATGAACACACCTCTTAGGAAAAAAAAATCAACAAACTGCAGGAGCAGTTAGCAACAGCAGAAACCCCGTAACCATAGAAACAATGTTCAGCATTAACTGCACTTAACTGAGGTAAATGGGAACAGCACTGACGGACTGAAGAAAAACCCACTTAACCACAGTTACAGCAATTTACCCAGACAGACACATCCAGCCCCCCCGCCCCCCCCAAAAAAAACACTCTGTGTTCAGGAATCAAGTCAAGTGAAAGTTTGTCCATTTCAACAGAATTAAATAACTGCTCTACAGAAAGATAAAAACAACCACAGGGGTTCACTCATGGACCAAAACGCCTCTGAAACACCTGCTTTTGGTGTCATCTGATAAAAGGTTCGAACACGTTTCACAGGCTGACGTACAGATGACTCCTTTTCACTCACGTCTTTGGTAAATCTTGATTTTTTTTTTTCTCCTCTTCTTTCTTTTCCAAAAACCACTCAAGCGTAAAACATGAGCATCCAAATTAAAACACTGAAGTGTTATGGTGTTTATCTTTGAATAAATGTAGTAATAATAACAAAAACAGAAACAAAAGACGAAACAAAAGCAGAAATGAGAGTTGATGATGGGGGTCTGGTCTTGTACGCTGTTTTTGAACAGGTGGGTTTTGAGGGGGCTGGTTTATCCTGTCCCTCAAGTGCCCCTGTTGCATCTTTATTTAATTTACAGCTCTTAAAATCCAGATTCTTCTCACAACAATGTTTTAGAAAACCTTTATTTCAGTCCTTGTTTAAGCTGCTGTCTCTTTAAGGCTCCCCACTCCAGAAACCCTCTTCCCTCTGATTGGCCAGCCCTCTGGAGGCCTGTCTGGGCAGAGCTATGGGCAGACCTTGGTGTTTAAGGGTTTTGATCAGTTTACAGATGGATTCAGGGATTCAGTCTGATGCACTGCAAAGTGCATTGCGGCCTATTGGCAACGCTGCTTCCTCCATCGACCATGTGACTGAAGATGGTCGATATAAAGCTCATGCTTTCCAGCCTCTCCTGGTCTGTTCTGATCCTTTGAAGTTCACTGACATGAACTCTGGATGAAGGCACGACCGGCATCGTCTAAATTTAACACCCAACAAGTTCAACACGCTGAGTCAGGCTCGGTAGGAATGAACGGGACTCTCAGAATAGTTTGCTCGTTAATCTCTGAAAGTAGGCCACCAAAAACACTGTTCAATAAATGAACAGACGGTTCAGAGTGACAGCGAGTGGCCCGTTCCTGCAGCTTGAGCTCTGATCTGACGGGGATGAATCATCACTGTGAGACGCGCTGATAACAGCCAGGATTACGGGAGATCCCTCAATCTCACCGTGACTAATTAACAATCTGCCACAGGGATCCTCAAAGAAGTCATCATCCCTTTGATTTCAAAAATCATAAAATACAGCATCAGAAATGGGACAGATCGAGACCCTGCCATGACACCAGGAGTTCAGAGAGGGCGTGTCAGTTAGGGATGAGCCGGATATTCGTTTCAAACGAGTACTCGTTACGGATAATGCATTTTTGTTTTTTTAGGATTATTCGTATCTGTACTAAAAGAATCCTCATTGGGTAGCAACAACTACTGTCTTCCCTCTTCATGCTCTGTGATTGGCCAGTCACACACAGCACACCCCCCTCCCTGCACCCACATGCTGCAGCGAGGAGGTGCCTGCTCTCCTCTTTCACACACACACAGACAGGCAGCGAGTGACAGCGACTGCTTCTCTTGCTTGCTTGAGTTGACTGTAGTTTACGTTGCTCTAATCTCTGTACTACTCACTCAGTTTTCTTCTGCTCGTCTCTGTTGAGGTTTGTTTGGTATTTAAAGTTACTTCTTCAACTTATTTCCTGTCATACGCGATGCATGTGACAAGACGGGGCTGAAAACGGCTCGTGTCGCGCTGCTCAGTGCCTCTTGGGATAAAAAAAAAAACAACAAGTTTGAATCTCTCTTGAGGCTGTTTTTTTTATAATTTCAAACTGCATGTATTTATTCATGCACTTCAAAAATTAATGTTTTTGATTCTATGAAAACCTGTTCTGTAAATAGTTCATTTATTGTGACAAAAAAGTCTCATTTTTGAGCCTGTTGTGACAAATATTAAAAATATTAATCTGATTTGAAAAAAAAAAAGTTCTGTAAATAGTTCTTTTACTGTTGTGATAAACAAAAATAGTTTGAATCTTTTTTGAGGCTGTTTTTTTTTCAATTCTTGACAGTTTCAGACTTAAAATAATGTTCAGATTTAAGTCCCGCCCATTTTCGGACAAACACGCCCACTTCTGGTTTAGGCCACGCCCCCTACGAGTACAGATACGGATACAGATAATATGGATGGGTAAACAGATACAGATACAGAAACAGATAATGGTGTACTCGTTCATCCCTAGTGTCAGTGAAGGTGTCTAACCAAGACGTTTGCTTGTTTTGGAGAGCAGATCTTCTTTCTAACTCTACTCTTCTTTTTTCAAAACTAATTTTCCCAGGATGCAAAGTGACGAGGAGGGGATGAATTTGTTTGTAGTTCTGAAATGTGACGAGTGTTTAGCTCTCTTCAGCTCTGACTTCCTTTTTGTCAACAATCACTCCAGAATAAATCACAGAAATGCTTTTCAGCAGAGAAAAACTCAGCTCTCTCTCCGCTCTGATACCGAGAAACAACTTTTAGAAAGATCAGATTTGAGCACAGATCGTTTTAAATCTTTGATCATAAACAGGTGAATATATATACTAAACCTCACAGGGCCTTAAACACACACACAACGAGATCATTATTACCCATACTTACTTATCTACGAGGCATGTTTTTCTTTTTAAACAATCGATGTGATTCAAACAACAGAGGAACAAAATGTTTCTGCCTCAGTTTGTGGAGTTTAATGAGCTCCGATAACACGAACTTAAAACTGCCTGAGACTGACTGAAACACAGGCAGCTAAAGTCGACGTTAGCTCGTCAAGCTGACGCTCAGAGGGCGTCCTGTTACGTCTTAGTCACGGCTGAATCCGTTATGGCATCCAGCGTTTTGTTCCAGAAAATTCCAGCTTCGATCTTCACTCGTGCTGAACCCCAAAGTGGATTCAGTCCCCTGAGACTCAAGAGGCAAATGTCAGATGAAGAGTGTCAGGCAGCGGTTTGTGCCTGAGGAGACGGATGAGTGAAAAACAGATCAATCAGGATAAAAAAAAAAAAAAAAAAGTCTCATTTACTGTTTTCATGAAGGTTTTTTTTTTTTCCCCTCAGATTTTTATTATATTTGAGTTTCGTGAATATTTGCACCAAACACATGATCTGAGCCCTCCCCAGGGGAAAGTCCTCTTCTTGTGTGAAGAGTATGTACAGAGTGGCGATGAATCCGCCCTCAGATCTCGGTCCCTAAAGCTGCCAGCCTCAGACTCCACTAATATCTGAATTAATGCTAACGTGTGGGCGGCGCTCATTTATTCTCACCTGGACGTGTTTCCTGTAACCTGACAGGAATTTCAACACAGACAGATGAGCTATTATTAACTTGAACGACACACACACACACACACACACACGGAGCTGTGATCTCACTGTGTCTGTTTTTCACTCATGGAATCTCTCTCTCTCTCTCTCTCTCTCTCTCCTTCCTGAACAGACCGTGCCTCTTGTTAACCCATCACATGCATGTTTTCTATCTATAGAAGTAAAGGCGTGCTCCCATCGGCAACATCCACGCACACAAAAGCAGGACATCCGTGCAAAGCTTGTTGCTCCACATCAGCATGCCGGGGATGCAGAACGCTCAGGAACTCTGATGCCTCGGTAACGCCTCTGCAACGTTTTAAAGCAGCCTTTGCAAACGGCTCATACATATGCATGATCTGATTACCACTTCTGCTTTAGGTGAACATGCAGCCCTGCAGTCACAGATGCAAATAAAGTCTCACAGGCTCGGGTACATACATGTAGACCCACACGTGAAGAAAACATAGCGGTTCTTTCGTGCGCTGACCTTTAAATGTGGAAAAGCTGCTTCCTCATGGAGGAGTTACTTTAATCCTTTAATCAACTATGACTCTGCTTCGTCACAGTGATGGATGCTGTAACTCTGAAACAGATCTATAACTGACGGAGCCGGTACAGGAAATATTTCCTCCAGATGACTAATAAGAGCAGAAACGCCTGATAAGGAGGCTTTCAGAGGAGCTCCGCTTTGTGCAGACGTAGTAAAACTGAAAGATCCTCCTGGAAATCAGTCTGTGAGGGACGACAAATCAGAAACAGAGTCTGAAACACTTGTTTCATCCCAGGAGAGAAAAATCAGGGAGGAATAATCCTGGAAACTAGAGACAGATCTCTCTGAGGAAGGCTGTGTGGAAGCTGTTCATGGAGACGGGGGTCAGGAACGTCCTGATGGAGCCATGTGTCTGTGAGGCATCCTCAAACTGTCTGAGTCCTGTTAGCTCGTACTATTAGCTCATCCTGTTAGCTCGTCCTGTTAGCTCATTTTGTTAGCCCATCCTGTTAGCTTGTCCTGTTAGCTCGTACTACAAGCTCATCCTGTTAGCTCTTCCTGTTAGCTCGTCCTGTTAGCTCATCCTGTTAGCTCGTCCTGTTAGCTCGTACTACTAGATCATCCTGTTAGCTCGTACTACTAGCTCATCCTGTTAGCTCATCCTGTTAGCTTGTCCCGTTAGCTCGTCCTGTTAGCTCGTCCTGTAAGCTTGTACTACTAGCTCATCCTGTTAGCTCATCCTGTTAGCTCGTCCTGTTAGCTCATCCTGTTAGCTCATCGTGTTAGCTCGGTTTATTATCTCATCCTGTTAGCTCGTTTTATTAGCTCATCTTGTTAGCTTGCTCTGTTAGCTCGTTTTGTTAGATCATCCTGTTAGCTCATCCTGTTAACTCATCCTGTTAGCTCGGTTTATTATCTCATCCTGTTAGCTCGTTTTATTAGCTCATCTTGTTAGCTCATTGTGTTAGCTTGTTTTGTTAGCTCATCCATTTAGCTCGTCCTGTTAGCTCATCCTGTTAGCTTGTACTGTTAGCTCTTCCTGTTAGCTCATCCTGTTAGCTTGTCCCGTTAGCTCGTCCTGTTAGCTCGTCCTGTAAGCTTGTACTACTAGCTCATCCTGTTAGCTCATCCTGTTAGCTCGTCCTGTTAGCTCATCCTGTTAGCTCATCGTGTTAGCTCGTTTTGTTAGCTCATCATGTTAGCTCGTACTGTTAGCTCATCCTGTTAGCTTGCTCTGTTAGCTCGTTTTGTTAGATCATCCTGTTAGCTCATCCTGTTAACTCATCCTGTTAGCTCGGTTTATTATCTCATCCTGTTAGCTCGTTTTATTAGCTCATTTTGTTAGCTCATTGTGTTAGCTTGTTTTGTTAGCTCATCCTGTTAGCTCGTCCTGTTAGCTCATCCTGTTAGCTCGTACTGTTAGCTCGTGCTGTTAGCTTGTACTGTTAGCTCGTACTGTTAGCTCATCCTGTTAGCTCCTCTATCTTATTAACCATGGATCTTTTGTTAATCTATTGTTAATCTATTGTTTACCTGTTGTTGATCTAGTGTTCCTGTGATAACTGAAACACTCGTATCTTAGTTGTTTCCTGATTTTTAAGGTCTGAGGTTGGTTTCTACTATTCCTTCTGAAATCAGCTCCATTGTTTCCACCTCCTCAGTCATGAATCAGTCACTACTGGCTCTCCTAGAAGCTGCTAAATGACAGCATCGACTAATTAGCATAAATATCCATTTGCATGGAACTGTCATGGTCGCTGTAGGAGAGAGGGATAACTTAGAGATATCGCTCGATCTGTGGCTTTTTTTTCATGAGAGGATAACTTCTACACACACACACACACACACACACACACACACACACACACACAGAGCTCTTTTTAATTTAAAGTTTCATCCAGCCGTACACACATCACATCTAAACAAAGACATAATCCTCTGTGCACACAACTGCACTTCAATACCCAACAAATAAAGACACCTTCTGTTTTACACACACACACACACACACACACACACACACACACACTGAGACGACCCTCCGTTCATATGCAGACGGGAAGCCTTCCCATCATCCCCCACTGTTATTTTCCAGTCAGTTTACAGGTCTCATAAACAGGTTTTATACAGTCAGTATGGCTGACTGCGTCCGGTACACGCCGTCCTCAGCTCGCAACTCCAGAGTGTCAATATGGCAGTAAAAAACTCTGTAAACACCCTCTGCTGGTTCCACGGCACTCTGAATCCGGTTTAAGTGGATCCACTTCAGGTGTCTTTATCAGGGAGTTTCACTTTAACACTGCAGACAGAAGGAAGCTCGCTGGACCTGCGTACGCTCCTGAAGACAGAGCGGCCAAATGAGAGGATTCTTCAAACTGTGTGTGGACTGTAAGAAGAAAACAAAAAGACCTGCCTCTCTCTCTCTCTCTCTCTCTCTCTCTCTCTCTCTCTCTCTCTCTCCCCAAAGCAAACAGCCCTGGATGCAAACTTGAACTCATAATTGCCTCTGCTGCCATGTCCAGATACAGATTTACACACACACACACACACATGCACACACACACACACGTGCACACACAGAGCCTCCATGCTGGTCTTGAAGTGGTCCCTCGGGATGTTCCACTCTGAGCAGATAATTGGTTTCCAACCTTCATAATAAAACAGTTTCTCCCTCCGGTCTCTTCTCTCAAGCGGTCAGACATCTCTCGCCTTTCTTGATCTCGCTTTCCGACGGGGAGACGAAGCGTTTTTAGAGAAAATAAAAAAACAGAACGGGCCTGTTGTTTGCTTTGTGCTGGAATTAAAACATTTAGCATGATAAATGGAGAAGCTTTGTCACTGTAATGAGTGTGTTTAGTGTAATGTTTCACCTTCAGCACACACAGGGGGGATTCACTGATGGGAGCACAAAAAAATGTCTTTCAGCTCTAATTCACAAAACAAACGGCTCTGATAAAAAACAAACACAGAAGCAGCCTCCGAGTTCTGAAGCTCTGTGACGTTTGCTCCTGTTTTGTGTCTGATGAGCTGTTAGCATCTCCTCTCTCTGCATTCACATCGTTTTAATTCAGGAGGTGATTTTTGTAAAGACGTGACACAATTCACAGTTTAAAAAGCAACTCTTCAAATGAAGAAGAAGAAGAGGAAGAAGAAGAAGAAGAAGAAGAAGAAGAAGAAGAAGAGGAAGAAGAAGAAAAAGAGGAAGAGGAAGAGGAAGAAGAAGAAGAAGAAGAAGAAGAAGAAGAGAAAGAAGAGAAAGAAGAGAAAGAAGAAGAAAAAGAAGAGGAAGAAAAAGAAGAAGAAGAAGAAGAGGAAAAAGAGGAAGAGGAATAAGAAGAAGGAGAAGAAGAGGAAGAAGAAGGAGAAGAAGAAGAAGAGGAAGAAGAGAAGAGGAAGAAGAAGAAGGAGAAGAAGAGGAAGAAGAAGGAGAAGAAGGAGAAAAAGAAGAAGAAGAAGAAGAGGAAGAAGAAGAAGAAGAAGAAGAAGAGGAAGAAGAGAAGAGGAAGAAGAAGAGGAAGAAAAAGAAGAAGAAGAGGAAGAAGAGAAGAGGAAGAAGAAGAAGAGAAGAGGAAGAGGAAGAAGAAGAAGAGGAAGAAACAGAAGAAGAAGAAGAGGAAGAGGAAGAGGAAGAAGAAGAAGGAAGAAGAAGAAGAGAAAAGGAAGAAGAAGAAGAAGAGAAGAGGAAGAAGAAGAAGAAGAGGAAGAAGAGGAAGAGGAAGAAGAGGAAGAAGAGGAAGAGGAAGAAGAGGAAGAGGAAGAAGAAGAAGAGGAAGAAGAAGAAGAGGAAGAGGAAGAGGAAGAAGAAGAAGAGAAGAGGAAGAAGAGGAAGAAGAGGTAGAGGAAGAAGAGGAAGAAGAGGAAGAGGAAGAAGAGGAAGAGGAAGAAGAAGAAGAGAAGAGGAAGAGGAAGAAGAAGAAGAGGAAGAAACAGAAGAAGAAGAAGAGGAAGAGGAAGAGGAAGAAGAAGAAGGAAGAAGAAGAAGAGAAGAGGAAGAAGAAGAAGAGAAGAGGAAGAAGAAGAAGAGAAGAGGAAGAAGAAGAAGAGGAAGAAGAGGAAGAGGAAGAAGAGGAAGAAGAGGAAGAGGAAGAAGAGGAAGAGGAAGAAGAAGAAGAGGAAGAAGAAGAAGAGGAAGAGGAAGAGGAAGAAGAAGAAGAGAAGAGGAAGAAGAGGAAGAAGAGGAAGAGGAAGAAGAGGAAGAAGAGGAAGAGGAAGAAGAGGAAGAGGAAGAAGAAGAAGAGGAAGAAGAAGAAGAGGAAGAGGAAGAGGAAGAAGAAGAAGAGAAGAGGAAGAAGAGGAAGAAGAGGAAGAGGAAGAAGAGGAAGAAGAGGAAGAGGAAGAAGAGGAAGAGGAAGAAGAAGAAGAGAAAGAAGAAGAAGAGGAAGAAGAAGAAGAAGAAGAAGAAGAAGAAGAAGAAGAAGAAGAAGAAGAAGAAGAAGAAGGGGTTATTGTGTGTAATGGCGGAGCTTGTGCGTGAGTTGAGCCTCGGACAGCTCCAGACTGATTTAACTCTGGATTGTCATGACAACAGTCACCTTAAAGGAACAGGAACAGACTTTCTGGACCGACATGTTGTTTTTTAGCTTGTCTGAGGGGGATTTGTTGTTTCGATCACTGAACAATTTGATTATTTCACAGCTTATAACAGGAAGTCGTGCAAGAAAATCACACAAAAACAGCCAGTGACTTTCAAAATAAAATAAAGTTTTTCAAAACCAGATGGTTTTTTATCTGGACTACAACAACAAACCGACATAACGAGCAGAGCCAGACCAGGAGTCAACAGGTTGGAGGTTTTACAGCCCAACATGGACCAGGAGAGAGTCCAGGGAAGCTGGACTGAACATGAAGCAGGGTGAGAGAGAGCACCAGCTCTCCAAGGTTAATGAAAAATATATTAAACTGTTAAAACACGTCTTTATTTAGAGAGCAGGGAGGATAACTGTGAAATTATTACTCACATTTAAATCATTTAAGCCCTGTTGAAAAATGTCATTAACTGCTCACACAGCTGATAATGCATCAGAATGAGCCAAACACTCTGAGCTCTAAATGTAAACACACGCTGAATGAAGGTGGAACGGCTCTTTTAGCGGCGTGCACAGGTGCACAGAGACCCTGATGGCTCTGCAGTGTGTGGAGTGTTTTAACCCTTCGTGTGTGTGTTTCGTGGATTAGATGATTAGATGATGTCTTTTAGCGCAGGTGGCTCAGAAGAACCAGACAGAACCAGAGTTCTTTAAGATGGTCCGGTTTGATCACGCGGGTCAAACAGAGACATCAGCCCCTCCACAGTGGGCTGAAGAGTATTTAGATGACGTGTCATTAGCGTCCATTCAACTTTCGTGCCAATAAAAAGGAGCGAGTGACTTGTGGGTAAGAGTAAAAGCCTTGACGGTCCATCTGTTCTGCCCCTGTAGCCCTGGCCCAGTTTTTGTCTTCACAGCGTGAAGGCGAGTAAGAGAGAGAGGAGCTCCAGTTCACACACAGTTCTCCTTTTAGCCAGCTGACTGCAGGGTGACTTCAAACACACACACACACACACACTCATGCTGGCAGAGAGTCAATGCTGCCATCAGTCACCGGCTACAGAAGGAAAGAATGTTTGGCTGGATTTTCTAAATATGGCATCCCATATGGGTCAGTTACCATGGCAACAGCTGCATGCCCATCCAAGCAGCCAAATATTTACTCAGCAGATACATGTTTGCTGTCTGCCCCAGCGCGAGGTAATGATAGCGGCCCCACCTGTGTTTGTGAATAACTGACTTCATCTATAATGCATGGTGCAGACGGAGCGGCGTCATCTTTCTCTGACGGAGAGCCGCTTCTTCAGGCGAAGGGCGCAAACTTTATCCTCCACTTACGCCACGGGAGTCGGTCTCCACGCAACCATTTCATCAGGCGCTCCGAAGAAATGTGCAAAGAGCGAAGCTGCTCCTCCATCATTCACATCCATCCTCCCGATCTGAGTCTTACAGCCAGGCCCAGCTCTGGAACGTCTTCGTGTGGTGATTTAACTTCCTGTTTGTCGACCCTCTGCTCCTCATTTAAAGACATTCTTCACTTTTCCTGGAGTGAAGAAACACCTCCAACAGCTGGAGACACGAATATCAAATGTGATCTGATGTTTACGTTTCCTGCTCCGTCTGCCTTCAACAGAATACTCAAGATATCCAGTGAAGGGCGCAAACAAAGTCTCGTAAGCACGACAGCAAACGTAAACAAAGAGGAGCTGCTTCTGCTGGTTTCTCTTTTTTTTGTTTGTTTGTTTTTGTTCCTTTATGACAGGACGGCCAGCTGTTTTTTTAATCTTCTGAAGTCACGTCGGGTCACAGAGGCTTGTGTGGGATCTCATGTCAGGACCGTGGTGCTGAAAATCATTGTAAACTGTCGGTGTGTTTTTGGGCTCCCACGGTTTTCAAACTCGCTAACATCTAAAGGTCGTCTAAGCTGCTCCTCGCGTGAAATACTCGCCCTTCATTTGACAGAAAACCGTTACAGTTTGGTCGGACTGTCTCTTGGAAATGTTTTCCCATCCTCAGCTGTGACTGAAACCTGACCTCAGCAGTGGACTGCGTGATAATAAACCAAAGCAGGATGAGCTTCTGAGCTATAAAGCTACTGAAGTATTGTATCGTCTGCATATCAGATGAATCACCATGAGACTGGCTGGTGCCTTCTTTTGAAGATAGTTGAGATTGATTTCTATTTGTAATAAACTGGAAGTGTTTGTTTCCTGTAAAGATTTAACTGTGTGAGAACAGTTCTCTCAGGAGGAAAAACAAGTATGAAGTGAGAGGAAGAGAAAAGGAAAGGAGGTAAAAGTAGTTTGACGAAGGTGAAGAGTAAACACATCTCCAGAAAGTGTGAAGATAAAACCGTCTCTGTTTACAAGCTCTAGATGGCACCATAAAATGTTCCCGCCAACGAAACGGGAAACCACACTGAACTCTGCTGCCAGCTCGCTCCCTTCGGGGGCGGCTCATGATGCTGGGGAGTCACTGTGTGTAACCGAGAGCTGCACGCACATGCTAGCCAAATGCTAACACTTGGAGGAGCGCAGCAGATTAAAATACTCAAGGAAGCGTCTCACTCAGAGACGCCGAGCCAAGGCTCACCCGGAGAACGAGCCTGCAGACGAGGAAACAGATTTTCATAAATATCAGGAAAAGGCTCAGAGACTTGAGACTGGAGAGGAAACCAGTGCTCCCAGTGCTCCCAGTGCTGCAGCACTTGTTGACTCTGCTACACGTCTGTTTGTCTTCCTGAAGACAAAACACCAAAATGTGAGTTTGCTTGACTTATCGATCACCTTAAAACGTTAAAGCATAAAATACGTTCTTGTTTATTTTCAGTTCAGTTTTCTTAACCCATAACCCAGAGAGAGAGAGAGAGAGAGAGAGAGAGAGAGAGAGAGAGAGAGAGAGAGGGAGGGGCTGGATGTGACTCATATTTAGTCTAATTAGATAATTTTCGCTAAATAAGACATAAACACTGGCTTAGATTTCAGTTTTTGCAGGGTACAATTCCCACCTGTCAGTCAAATCAGCTATGCCCTTATATGGGCAAAACTCGTGAAGTGTGATAACTTTAAAATCAACAAGTTCTGAAAAAGTTCACTGCCATCCAAACCTGTTTTTTTTTTTTTTTATTTTGGTGTCAACGTCGTCTTTGTTGTTTGCGATGTTTCTCCGCAGCCTCTAGTGGACGCTGGTGGAACTGCAGTTTTAAGAACTCCCTCATATTGCCTCGTATTTTGACTCTTTGAATCCACCGCGGTTGTTTTTACTGCCAGAGCAAAAAAAAATTACCCAGCATCCTTTTTGCGTCTTTAGATGTAATCTCAAAGATTGGATTCGTCCAGATGTAAGGGACATGCTGAGCTATGACATCATACGCTGAAAAAACAAACTGAATCAGGAGCCGCTCGCTGTGGTTGGACGGATTCGATTTCATTTGACATGAGAGAGAAAAAAACAAACGAAAACAAGCAGAGACACAAACTGGAGACAAAGCATCAGCGCTAAAGTGGTTCAGTATTGAATTATCTGTTCTTACGTGATGGAACCAAAGAAACTGAAGAAACATGGGTGGAAGATAGAACCGCTCTAGAGCCGAGAGGGATAGATCTGTTGGTCGGTACGTTAGCGCTAACGGCGTGTGTGCAGGTTCCATACGTTTTATTGCAAGCACGTACGAGCACATCGTCCACAAACAGAATCTCAATGACAACTGACATTTACTTTGTTTACAGACGGGAGAGCTGGATAAGATAGATACAGGGTACAACAAAAGACCCGGGGGGGGGGGGGGGGGGGGGTCTGAGGAGTGAGGGGGAGAGAGAGAGAGAGAGAGAGAGAGAAGATAAAGTCATTAAGAAACAGCTACGTCATGAACTCAGGGTCAAAGGTCAACACTTAGCTGCAATAGTCAAGTAGAAAGCTATCAGTGTCTGTGCCATCATTGGTAATTGCTTTGTGTGTGTGTGTGTGTGTGTGTGTGTGTGTGTGTGTGTGTAGAGCGAGGTGATTTAGCAGCCATTCCTCCCTGTCTCTCTGTCTCTCTGTCTCGTCCTCTAAAAAGCCGTAGAGGATGGAGACATGCAGTGGACTTAAGACCCACTTCAGCACCCGGCTGCGTGAGGAGAGCACTCAGAGAGGCAGAAAGGTGGGCGAGCGACAATCAGGCCATACTATTAAAAAAAAAAAAGAGAGACGTGTGAGTAAAGACATGGGCGAAGGAGAGAGAGCTATTAGTCACAGGAGAAAGAGAGCGAGTGAGAGGGAGGGATGTGGAGAACATTTGAACGCTTTTAGTGCCTTCATTTAGGTCTATCATATGACAGCTATTGATTTTCCATTGACTCTAATGGACATTATGGGCCCAATATATTCATCCATGGCTGTTAAAGCCTCAGCTACCGAGAAACACACACACTCAGACCAGCGTTCAAACTTAACTCACTGCGGACAGGAGTTACCTCGCTCTTTATTTTCTGTTTATTTGTCCCTGAGTGTGGAAAACACTTTGAAGGCACACTGGAGATTGTGTTTCAGGCCGGCCTCAGCGATGCTACGCTAACACCGTGCCTCAGACTGTGAGGACGCAGGTGGCACTCGCTGCATTGCTCTGATTGGTTGTCAGTGTGTGAGATCACTCAGAGAGGCACTTGTCACACCTGTTCATCCAGGTACATTAGACAACTAATACCTACGGCAAGCCGTTTGAACATTTAAAAGCTGAGCTCGACTATCCGAAATTCAATTTTCAGATATCTTGAATTCCATTCTGCCTAGGCGAAATTACGTCACATTTGCCATTCATGTGTATTGGATGACTCATTGCGGATATCCAAAATGTGAATTACAGGTATCTACAAATGAATTTTGGATATCTGTTATTTGAATTTCAGATACCTGTAATTCAGTTTCGCCTCGGCGGAATTCAAATTACAGATATCTTTAATTCCCCTCAATTTAAGATATCTAAAAAAGTATTTGCTAGAATGTTTTTGCACTCAATGATACTGTCACATATTGAATACTGTATCACATGCTGGTCATTGGCGGGCGTAAATACGAGTAAAATCATAGAATCACTCTACAAAAAATCACTGAAGACCCTTTATAGGAAACCGGTATCATTCCACGTTTGCAGAATTCTAGAAATGTACAACTTTATGAGCCTTGAGAACTTTATACACTTTAAACTTGCTTGTTTATTGTATAAGGTGCTCCATGGACTTGCTCCACCTCCTCTGTCGGACTTTTTTAAAATAAGGGCTCATAGTGGCCTCAGCACCAGGGCCACATCGAGGGGGGACTGTGAGGTGCCATACAGAAAAACAGCTTTTGGACAAAACTGTGCTTCAGTAAAGGCTAGTAAGATCTGGAACAGTCTCCCACTCGCCATATGGGAAAGCCCCACGTTACAAACTTTTAAAACACATGTTAAGCAGTGGCTGAAAGCAAACCAGTCCTGCAACCACTAACATCTGGGGTCTTGGAAAGGAACTGTGTTGTATTGTGCTTCATTATGAACCACTGTCCTTTTTCTATGCTCTCGTTACAAACTACTGTCCTTCTTATATGCTCTCATTATGAACTACTGTCCTTTTTTGTCCGTTTTGATTGTGCAATCTGGTCTGGTGCAATTATATTCAGTAAGGTGGGAACTCGTGCAATATAAATGGTGCAATATTATTCAGTGCAATAGGGACATGTGCAATATAAGCAGGTGCTTGATGACATGCAGTGCAGTGGGGATCGGTGCAGTGGAGGTTGCGTCTACTGGATGCTTGATGTGTGATGTCGGGAATGCAGTTTGTGTGTCTTTGTCTCTTCGTCACTCGTCTGCCTTCCTTGGGTTTGTCCTATTGTATTTAGTATTTAGTTTGTATAATGTCGTATATGTTGTGTTATCTTAATTTACTTTGTTTTGTTTTGTTTCGTTTTTTTTCACCCTCTTTTTTCTTTCTCTTTTTTCTCTTCTGTTTCGATCACCTGCCTTAGGACAACGGATGAAAATTAGCTATTGTGCTAACTCCGGCACATTTACAATGAAGTGTATAACGAAATTGTTAATTAATGTGCACTGTCCTAATTAAATAAATAAATAAATAAATAAAAAATAATAAAATTTACAGATATCTACAAATGAATTTCGCCTAGGAGAAATTCATTTGTATATCCGCACATTTTTGGATATCCGCAATGAGTCATCCAATACACATCAATGGCAAACGTGACGTAATTCCGCCTAGGCAAAATTGAATTATGGATATCTGTAACTCACATTTCGCCTAGTCAAAATTCGAATTTCGGATAGTCGAACTCAGCTTTTAAATGTTAAAACGGCTCGCCATAAATACCCAGATATAGACCGATGATCAATCAATCAATCAATCAATCTTTATTTGTATAGCGCCAATTCATAACAAGTGTTATCTCAAGACACTTTACAATAGAGCACAAAGCTCCTCATTTTAAGGATACACATATATGCATAGATACATATATACATATAAAGATACACATATACATATATATACAAATATATACATCCAACACCCAACATGAATCCGTATAGCCAATCATGAATCCCTCCATCATGGCGGCAAGAAAAAAACCTTCTGTGATGATGTAGTGCTTCTTACGGTTACGCTACGTTTGTCCTTCCATGACACACACTCCAAATCCATAACAGGATTAATAATCTCCTCTGGTCTCCATGAGTCAGCATACACTCAGTTATCAAATCAGCCAATCACAGGGCGGCAACTCCACTGGCCCCCACAGTCCCCAGACCTCAGTCCAGCAGAGCTGCTTTGGGGTTTTGCTGGAACAAGACTTCGTCATGGTTCTGTAATTGTTGTGCTGAGATGCCAGAAACTGATATGTTTAAAGAAACTGTGTGAGTTCACTCTGACTTTAAGTCGCAGCTTGTTTTTCTGGGAAATGAGGGCTGGGTCATCCTGTCCCTCAGATCCAGTTTTTGGAGGCTCATTTTTCAAATGGAGCCCATATTCATGACATTATTACTCACCTCTTCCTCTTCCTCTATTTTAACTGTGCTTCAAACCATTTGTTTGTTTTTTTGCTGAGTCATCATAAATCAGTGCCACTCGTTCTCCATAAAGACCCGATCATCCTGAGCTGTGAGGAAATGTGGATCTTAATGAATTAGCGCCGTTTTAGTTGAGGAACGATCAGACAAATGAGTCCCATCGTACTGTGAGGAACCGTAGCCAGGGGACCACTGGAGTCCTAATGAGCAGCACGACTTCATCAGACCGACTTGACCTGGGGACTGCTGGACTCCTTAAAAATCAGCCTCATTCAGAGAGAAGCTGGTTGACTTTAGCTGAGGGACTGTTGACTGACTGATTCATTAGCCTCACTTTGCACCGTCGGCCCGGGGAACAACGCTCAGGGTCAGAGTAAGTTTGGAATATTTAAAAAACCAGGAGAAACTTCCAGCGTGTGATCGGCGTGAGTCAGCGGGCTGGAGTTGGCGTTGCCATGACTCACAGACGATGATACCTTTATTATTAGAGCTGGTGTAGGAGGCGCTCGCTCGCTCGCTCGCTCACATATGCACACATGCTTACACAGGAGGGCAATCAGAGTGATTGAAATATCATACGCTGTACGGTTTACACAGCGGAGTCCGTACACTGCAGAGGAGAGCAGACGTGAGGAGAGTGAGTCACGTCTTTCCAGCATGAGTTCAATTCAGCGATGTTCAACAAAGAGCTCGCTTCAGAACACAATGACTTTTCACCAGGACACGGCGTGCTTCACGCTGCCATGCTATCATCAGAGCTGGGGGAAAAAAAGAGCACGTCCATTGCAGCAGATGATGAATCGAGCAGCAGGTGAGAAGTCAAGGGTGTTTCATTTTATTGACCTGGAGAGGACACGAAGAGGAGGTGTGACATATCCTTT
This sequence comes from Labroides dimidiatus, assembly GCA_030710495.1. NCBI lineage: Eukaryota > Metazoa > Chordata > Actinopteri > Labriformes > Labridae > Labroides > Labroides dimidiatus. The sequence continues at coordinate 1,131,368 of CM061145.1, forward strand.
AGCAGCACAGTAACTCCTGCTCCTCTGAACACCATCCTCTAAATGAGGATGCTCACCGTCTGTGAGGAAACCTCCTCGACCTGATTGACGCAAAATCCAACGGATGCATCACTCAGCGTCGACATTTTGCAGTTAAAATGCTAGCGTAAAAACAACCTACCATCAGGCAAGACTAGGCCTAAACGTTAGGATTTAAAGACCCTGTGAGGTCTTAAGAAGTGACCTAAAACTGGTCTCAATTTTATCGTATTTGCTGGTTCGTGACCTCTATTTCTCAGCTGAAAAGGATTCCTTGGGTTTATTTTGTGTGACAAAAACAAAAAGGACAGAACACGTCTTCTTCACGTTGAAAAACAGAAACTTTTATTTATAAACGTCTAGATTGAAAAACAAGAAATGAGACGTTTACAGGAAAGTTTGGAGACATCGTTAAAGGATCAGTTTTAAACCGTCCCCCTAAAATCTGGTGAATAAAACCTGCCCACACTCTGACCGCACTTTGACCATACTGTTCTTTTAAACCTGTTCATTTATTGAAATTTATTCAAACTGATATTCACTCATTTTGAATTGCTCACGCAGTTGTTGACAAAGTGGTGAACCTCGCCCTCTGAGCCTTTCAGGGATGCTCCTTTTATACCCAATCATGACACTCACCTGTTTCCAATAAAGCTGTTCACCTGTGGAATGTTCCAAACAGGTGTTTTTGGAGCATTCCTCAACTTTCCCAGTCTGTTGTTGACCCTGTCCCAGCTTTTTAGGAACGTGTTGCAGACATCAAATTCAAAATGTGAGAATATTTACAAAATACAATTAAGTTTATCAGTTTGAAGAATAAATATTTTGTCTTTGTGGAGAATTCAGTTGAATTTAGATTAATCAGGATTTATAAATCATTGTGTTCTGTTTTTATTAACATTTTATACAATATATATTTATATATATATATATATATATATATATATATATATATATATATATATATATATATATATATACCATCAGGCAAGACTAGGCCTACATGATTTAGAGACACTGTGAGGTGTTAAGAAGTGACCTAAAACTGGTCTCAATTTTATAGTATTTGTTTGTTATTATATATTATTATGTATACTTATGTATTACGTCTATATATATATATATATATATATATATATATATATATATATATATATAAATATATATATAAATATATATATATATATATATATATATATATATATATATATATATATATATATAACTAAATATAATAATATATAATAACAAACAAATACTATAAAATTGAGACCAGTTTTAGGTCACTTCTTAACACCTCACAGTATAATATATATATATATATATATATATATATATATATATATATATATATATATATATATATATATATATATATATATTCCAAACTTAATTGGAATTAAGGTTGTATCTAATAACGGTGTTTATTAGTTTAATTTAGTCACAAATTTTGAAGTGCTTGTAGCAGTGCAGTTCAACGGTTTGATAGCATCAGAAGCAGTAAAGTTGTTATTGATATTCTAAACTTATTAAAAAAGATTGAGGTGAAATTTTCTATGGTTGGACTCAGAACTGATTCTGGTCTCAGAGACTTCTGTCTCAACACGGGCGCACGATTAGCTTTGCTAATAATGTCACAATGTGACTTCACATCAGAAATCTGAAGAATGGCCCTTTAACGAGCAGACTCTCTGATTGGTCATTGATTCCTTCTGCTCAGCTCACGTCTGTTGCTTCCTGTTGGACCCCTGTGACCGCACACCCGGCGCTGCTTTGACTCCCCATGAAACAAGCGCTCCACCTGAGCCTCTCCTGCAGGCAGTGAAGAGTGAAGCTCTGTTAGACTCTCTCTCTCTCTGCAGCCCTTCACGTCTGCCAGTCTCTCTATCTATTATTTGGATATCTTGTCTATTATTCAGACCCTCTCCGTTTTCATTCCTGCATCTCTACTCCTCACTCACTCTCTCACTCACTCTCTCTCTCTCTCTCTCGCCACAACTGCTCTCATTCTTCTCTCTTTGTTTCACTCACACACACACCTTCACCTCTCCCTCTCTCTCTCTCTCTCTCTCTCTGTCCCTCGTCGTTATCTCCTGTAAAGTAGATAAGCATCTGTTTCGAGGAGCAGTAGGGGAGAGAAAATAATACATGACATGCTCGCAAGAGGCGGGGGGGCGGACGGGGGGTGGACGGGGGGGGGGTTTGCAGCCGGAGTCAAGGTCGAACTGCACGTGGTGTCTGTGTGTTTGTGTGTTTGATTTACAACCCCATCCCCGCCGTCTTTATCTATATCCTTATCCAAACCATGGCACCATTTCCTCAGAGAGAGGATGCAATATAAACACACACTCACAGAGAGAGAGAGAGAGAGAGAGAGAGAGAGAGAGAGAGAGAGAGGCATGGTGGATGATGAGCCGGTGAATACAGGATGATGCAGAGCAGCACGCCTGACATGAATCACAGTGGCTCTTTTCTTAGCTATTCCCTGTCGTTCTTCTTCTCTTCCCCTCTCTCCTTCCTTTGTGTTCCCTTGTTTCTTCCTTTACTCATGACTTTCCCTCCCCTGTCACCCCCTTTATTCTACAACCCATCCCTTTGTTCCTCATTCTTACTCCTCCATCACTCTCCCTTTGTCTCCTTTTTCTTCTGCGGATGTTTTCATTCACTGTTTTTCCCCCCCCGTGGTGTCTGATTTAAGCTTCTGGTGCATCCTGTTTTTTTCTTACTTTTTGTTATTGACCAATCATCTCTGTGTGTGTGTGTGTGTGTGTGTGTGTGTGTGTGTGTGTGTGTGAGAGAGTCTGAGGTGGGAGAAGCTTTGTCTGGATGTTTGCACTACACATACTTTCACGATGTGTATGAAGAGCTCACTCTGTAATAAAACACTGAGTCCATAAAACTGAATATTTCACCACTGATAATAAAAATACTTAAAGTTTTCATGTGTTAACCACAAACGCCAGAAAACCGCCGTCACGGAAGCCGCCATTAGCCAGAGTCTGCGCTGTAGAGACTTACGAGGAACTCTGTGAAAATCTGAGTGGAAGCGGGGGACAAAAAATACATATATTTTTTTTCTTTCGACAGTCTAATCTCTTCTTAACTCTCCTTCCTGATGTATTTTATTATCCCCAAAAAAACTACACAAGAACAGCAGCCGTCAATCATTGTTAAACGAGATGTAAAACTCCGTTTTTAACCTGATAACTAAAGAAAGAGAAACTTCTGGAATGAGTTTTTGACTTGTACTGCAGCCAGCCACCAGGGGGAGCAGCTTTTACTAGTCTATGGGGTTAAGTTATACATGTACTCCCTGCCCTTCCATGTGCTCACGTGGAATGCCAAAGCCTTGCACATGACAGCACAACACGTTCTGTTATTTTCGCCTCCCACTTGCTACAGCGTGAGACTCACATTTCAACGAGAGTCCACACAAGGGGGCGCAGTTTATCTGTTTCTGGATCAGCGTTTGAAGCCGACCAAGATCAGGTGCCATCGTGTAAAAGTTGAACTCAGACGAACATCTGTAGTTTAGTTTACTTTAGTTTATTTATTTAACAGACAACAAAGAAAATATAATAATGGTGCAGAGATGAAGTACAGAAGCTCCACCCCTTTAATTATTACATGAAATCCATTTTTTATGGCTAACAAATAAACTTTTACAAATAAAGAGTCGAGGTACCAAGAGTTAAAAAAAAAATGCAGCTTAATGAGGGGTGGACAATGTAAACAAAATTCAGAGTAGTCGTTTGATGAGAGGCTCATAGTTAGCTTGTTAGCTTCGGTTGAATTAAAAGCCGTCTACCTCTTCTCATGAAACGACTGCGACAGTTTATGAATAAAATGTATTTCTTCCCAAAGTTCAATCAATTAACCTCTTTCAAACATATTGAAAAATTAAAAATGAAACCACAGTTAGCCTGTTAGTCACTGAGCGAGCAAGCTAGCTAGCTGCCCTGCTGCTATCAGTGACTATCCTGTGCTAACGAGCTTTGTATGTGAGCAGTGCTTATTCTGTTCCAGTCTAGGTCTAAACATATTTATACCATCAAAACAGCTGATTGTCACAAGTCCGCCTTTAGCTCATCAGCTAAATTAGCTTTAGCTGAAGCGCTAGTGCAAAAAAATGGTTCATTAACAATACAATATTCTCAGTCTCAGTCTTTAAGTAACATCACACCCAAGAAGCTAACAGGCTCCACTGAGTCACACGCGTCCAACTGCTGTAAGCACAGATTAGCTTACCGCTAAGCTAACGGCTAAAACTGACTGTTCTTCATCACAAACCACCAAACCGCTTATCCAAACCAACCAAACGGTACCTTGTTTGTCGCTGTCATGTGGTCAAAAACATGGTTACCCATAACTTGAGACTCGCAGGCCACGTGACGTGTAACGCTAGCTCGTCGCCGCTGCTGATAAAGCGACCAGTCTGCCGTCTGACTGTGCACTCTCTATCCTGTCATTGTTTTCTTCTGTTTCCCAATAAATTTGACTCCCCTGGAGGCCGCTCTCTCTCTCACCGTCTGTAATTAGGTTAGCCCACCCTTTGAAGTCTTCAGGGGGGCTGCGCCTATTACTGGTTCCAACGCAGCCACCCGGTGGGCTGGGGGAGGGGGACGTGGCACTCATGATGTAGTAGGCTGCATAATACGCATACATTAGCAGATGGTAGAGGAGGCAACGTGTGCCTGTTGTTTTATTTTTACTCCACAATATAAATAGTTTGTTACTGACTGCTCTGCTCGCGCTCTGCGGTCTGATTAGCTTCAATGAGCGTTTTCTAAAGATTCCTAACCTGTAAGGGATGATGGGTAATCACTTATTCCTGTTGCACTTTTAATCAATGGAAGAATCCTGAAACATTTGCAGAGCAGAGAACCCAAACAACGTTCCATGAAAACCTCAAACCTGCTAAGAGAACAGATGGCAGAGAGTCTCCATCGAGCCAACCACGTCCTTCAGCGTCTTTAAGTTTGCACTGAGCAGCTTTACTCCACGAGACGATAAAAAAACGCTTCATGTCCCAGAGGGAAGAGCGCGTGTCTCCTCATTAAAACCAATTATTAAAGCCTCCAAATCCAAAGTCAGGAAGCAGGGACGGAGGGCCGAGCAGGGCTAGCTGCTGCTGCTAATGCTGATGGCCTACTGGCACAGATCTGAGGGGTGCAGGTGTCAACTTGTCAGCCGTGGTTTCTGCCTCTCCCCTGCTCTCTCTCTCCTTGGCACTCAGGAGCCCCGCGGGAGCTTTTGGAAGGAATAAATATGAACTTATTTTTGTGCCATAGCCTGAAACAGCTATTTATACATACTCACTAACCAGGCCCACATTTAAACACTTCCTGGTTGTCCACACAGTCTGCGTTTAACAGCAACATTTAACATCATGATAGTTGCACTATCTTATATTCACCCGATGCTAATCCACAATCCACAAGTGATCTGACCAAACCTGAACCTGTTGATAAAATGAAGAGTGAGGTTAGGTTAGCTCCTGTAGCGGAGCCGGTGGGGGGGCAGAGGGTGCGGCTGCCCCGGGCCCACCGTCACGAAGGGGCCCACCGCAAAACAACATAAAGTCGGAAAGTCGGTCTCTTACTGCTGTATTTGTAAGGATATAAGTGTGAGAATAAACGTAAATATAAGTGGAAGAAGCAATCCAGATCAGAGCGTTTCTGAAATACCATGAGGAGGTCGCCTAATGTGACGTCATACTTACCATGTCAACCTCTCTTGTGCTGTCTGTCAGTCTTTCTCTCTCTCTCTCCCTGTGGGGCGCGGTCTTTTTCACCGTGGTCTCTGAGTGTGCAGTTAGCTCTAGTTACTTACTCTCTGTGTGTGTTCGCTTAAATAGCTTTAAAATGAAAAAAACACAAGTCGGGCGCACTAAAGCGTGAGGAGCGAGAGCAGAGGAAGAATCTTGTTGCCTCCTACGAACTACGAAGCTACATGTTCCTGGGGGGGCAGCTCAGGGCTTTTGCCCTTTTTCTGCCCATCTTTGGGGGGAGGGCAGAGGCAAAGGGAGGCAAGGGACTCAGGTGGTTGTAGAAAACATGTGAACCAAGGCACCAAGAAAAGAGTAGAAACCATATGTAAGCGGGTAAGTAATAGAGAAAATATGCCTGATCAAACTTGTGGGGCTGTGACGGGTTGTTGCCTCCTGCGTTCCGCTGACAAACTTCTTCTCAGCAGCTCAACCCCCAACCATGGTGCTGAAACAGCCTATCAGCAGTTGTGGTGCTGGATCATCAGCAGGTCGCTGTTTAATGATAAATCAGTGGCACTGTCCATGGTGCTGAAATAGAACAAACACTCTCTCCGTTTCGCTCTTCTGTCTCCGTTTCCCAACATTAACTCTACTTACTGATCAGCTGTGTCTTTAGATGCTGTCACTGCGCAGCGTCTGATGTTGGGTTTACTTTGTTTTACAGAATATCTGGGCGTTTACGAAGCAAACTGAGTCTCTTTGTTGAGCCGTGATTTTCTTTCATATTTTGATGCCTCAAAGTGTGAGACTTTTTTTTTTTTTAATTTACAAAGCTAAAGCCGTTCATTCAGTCCCTTTTTGGCAGCTCAGATCCACATCTGGTCCATGTTAAGTAAAATAGCCAATACGCTATAAGGGCCCACTACAAGTCCCCGCCCCCTCTGCAATGTGACACTGACTCCGCGCCTGGTTAGCTCTGATTGGTGAGGTTGGAGTGTGTAGATGAGCTCTGGAAGGACATTCACTAACGTTACACACTAAGTTTGAATACATCACTTTGTTGCTTTGCATCCTGCAAAATGTTGCAAAGAAGCGTTTAAAGACCTGCTCTCTGGAGGGGAAATCCCGTCTCGACGTGTGTCACGCTGGGTGATGGTTCTCAACATCACCCAGAAAAACAGAACAGATTCTGGCCAGAGGTGTCACCGCAGTCAACGCCAAACACATCGTCCTCTAAGCGCATTTAGGGAGCGTTCAGGAGGAGTTTACAAAAGAGAGAAGAAGAATGTTAAACTTCAGTTGTACCGTCACACTTTCCTTCACGTGTCTGAAGTTTCTGCTGACCAGAATTTCCTTCAGACTCGAAGGATTCAGCAGAAACATGTCTAAAAATGTCCTTCAGCCGTGGGACAGCTGTAGGGCGATGCCGACGACTTGTGAAGAGTGAAGAGTGAAGAGGCTGCGATTGGTTTTACAGGAGAATCTCTGTAGCAACATGACAATAGGTGTGAACAAGTAAGCAGCTATTTATCTCTCTTTTGCAGGCGTTCAGTGTTGAGTTGATGACCCAAATCTAAGTCCCTGTGGTTCAGAACTGCAGCGCTTCAGTGTGTGTGTGTGTGTGTGTGTGTGTTTAGTTATGAGGTAAACACAGTGCTTTAAAACCAGGGGGAGGAAAAACACTTATGCCTCTCACCAGAGGGAGAAAACAGAAAAGGTAATGAGTGTGCACCTGTGTTTTGTGTACATGTGCTTATGGGAGCAGAGCTGTGACTGTGCAGCCTCACACACCTCTCCAGAAAACAGGGCGTGTGCACGCAGCCATGGACGGCTGTTTGTACACGGAGTGTGTACTCAACCTCACAGCTTTCATATGGGATACACACACTCACACACACACACACAAGAGCAGGGAGCTACTTATTTGGTGATAAAAGGTGAGCCGGGGGGAAGCCAGTAATTGAACTCCAGCACGCCGTATCCGACGTAATAACAAAAAGAGTCATTATTCAGCTCAAAGACGCTGCATGCATGCACACGCTCGCAGCAGATTGGAGTGAACAGAAGACACACTGAAGAAACATCTAGAACATATCATCCAACCAGCGCAGAGGCCTGCAGTGCAGGGCTTTATTGTTTCCTGCTGAAGCGGGTTTGAGGGATGATCCAGATCACACCAACAGAGCCGCCGCACAAGAAAATCAACTTTGAAATTATTGACTTTCACACTCTCTGTCTCCTGCTGCTCCTCCGAATAAATTAGAGCTCCCTCTCTCTCTCTCTCTCTCTCTCTCTTTTACACACACACACGCACACACACGTCTTCAGCTGTCAGGATGGCTGCAGTGCTGCAGCACAAACACACGAAAACACTCACGCGAGCGTTGCTTCTTCAGTCTGCACACGTGCAGTTTGCTCGTTTACTGAACCAACACACATCCCCCCACCTTACCTGACATTCAGCGCTCACATCGTTAATATTTATTTTCTTTCATGAGCCAAAACTGTCCCGTACATCACCTATTAACCCTTTAATTCACCTGGTGAGACGCTGACAGGTGGGACGTTGTTTGTTTAAACTCAGAGGAGTCTTTAAACACAACTCCAAATATGGTGTGTGTGTGTGTTGGAGACACGCTGAGGATGAAGAGTGATCAAAGGATTTATCATAACCCAGTGGGCGTGGCCAGGACAGCAGGTCAAAGTTCATGTTTGTTTTTTTTCCTTTTAAATGTTGGATCTGAACCAAAACACACTCACGTTCAGTGTCACACCTGAATGCATCGCTACCATCATGTTCACCTTAGAGTACAGCGCCCCCTGCTGTAGGGGCCTGACTTCATCTACAGTCTATCACAAAAGTGAGTACACCCCTAAATGTCCAAACTGAGCACTGCTTGTCATTTTCCCTCCAAAACGTCATGGTCTGCAGGTGTTGTGGAGTTACATTTCATTGAGGGAAACATGAACTCCAGCCAAGCATCAACCTCCAGTCTGAAAATATGAGGCAATGCTGAAGTGCTAAAGTCTGCTGTTCCTCGAGTGTCCTCTTGAGGCTCCGGAAGTACCGGAAGTCACAAACACACCAAGCCAAAAAAAAAGCTGTTTTTTTAGGGCCAAAATAAGCACATTTACAGCCTGGTACAAAGAATGTCTCCCGTCTGAATCGTGAATTTTTTTCTAATTCGTCAGTTTCCACAATATCAAGCTCGCCAGTTCGTCCAATCAGAGGCACAGCTCAGATCACGTGACTGTGGAGCGTCCTATGGTTGTTACTGTGGAGACTCACAGCACGCCTCATTTCCAATATGGCCGCGCCGACCGTTTGGCTTCAAAAGTCCGTTTCAGGAACAGACGGGTGACGTCGTGGAGACTACGTCCATTGATTACACAGACTACGACTCCAACATGTTCTGCGAAATACTGCAGCAGAGCACGAGCCCCTCCCTCCAGACACTGCGTTTCAGGGCAGCGTTCCAGCATGATGATGACCCCAAACACACCTCTAAGACGACCACTGCTTCACTAAAGAGGCTGAGGGTAAAGGTGATGGACTGGCCAAGCATGTCTCTTTGGGGCAATCCTCAAGCAGAAGGTGGAGGTGCGCAAAGTCTCGAATATCCGCCAGCTCCGTGATGTCATCACGGAGGAGTGGAAGAGCATCCCAGTGTCAACCTGTGAAGCTCTGGTAAACTCCACGACCAGGAGAGTAAAGGCAGCTCTGGAAAATGAAGGTGGCCACGCAAAATGTTGACACTTCAGAAACTTTCCCTAACGCCTCAAATGCACCGGGTGCGTCTGCGTTGCAGCTCCGCTGCGCTGCGTGTTGACTGCGTTTGTCAACTTACACCGGCTGCGTCGCGAGTCCGGCAAGCCGCAGAGCTGGAGTCGCGAGACCGCGGACTTCTCGCGGTAATTCACGATCCCGTGAGAATGTTGAAGCAAACAGTAGTACTAAAATACTGTATGGTGCACTACTCACCATTCACTCCCAAAACACTTGAAACACTCTTCCATGCCATTTCCTTTTTGAGATTATCTTTATAAAAAGGATGTGTTGGGTCATAAATTATTCTGTGGTTTTCCACCTCAATGAGAAGCTTCTCCTCCTCCATGTTTTTCACTGTTTCCCCTTGGTAAACTCTGACCTGTTGACTACTCGCGTATCTCTGCTCATTGTGAAGAGCTGCTATTGTAATCAAGCTAAATACGATCTAGATTAGACACGGTTTGTTTTATTTTGAAAGTCTCAGGCTCTTTTTATGTAGTTTCCGTGCACTACTTCCTGTCCCGCTCGATCTTCTCTACTCTGAATTTATGCGTCACAGCTCCGTCATCCGGCAAAAATAGGATGGCTGCGGATTAGCTGCGACCTGTCGGACCAGACACGCAGCTGAACCGCAACGGAACGGATCCAGTGTAAGTTGACACATTGACTTGAATGGATTTTAAACTGATCCGGCGCCTTGACGGAGCGGAGCTGCAACGCAGACGCAACCGGTGTATTTCAGCCGTAAGGGGTGCACTCACTTTTGATAGCAGGGGTTTCGCTATTAACGGCTTTATTTTGACACTTTTCATTGTGTCAAAGTGTCGTTTTGTCAGAGTCGTCCCATGAAAAGATAAACTTAAATATCTGCAGAAATGTGAGGGCTGTACTCACTTTTGTGATACACTTGTGATGATCTGCTGAGGCCCTGATGGGCGACTGGATGCGATAGAGTTCCTCAGAGAGAGCCTCATGACTGAACCCACCCGTCAGGTCTGTTCATCCCTCTGAAAAGGCAGAATTCTGTCTAGACAGTGACAAACAATCAGGTGATAAACTACAGATTATATCAAAACAGGGGATTATATCCTAAACAACATCTAAAGTTTCCAGAAGAGTTTGTGTCTGTCATAGTTTTATTAGAGCGATCTGAGTCGTTGCTGCATTTTATATCTTATTGATGAGCACACTCGGATTGACCCGACACATTGGGACTCACAGATGAAGGATGTGGCCTTTTTTTCTGGAAGCTACGAGCGAGTGAGCAGAGAGACTCTCACACCAACAACAACATCCGATGGGTTTAGATTTTAGTCGTCATATCAATCTTTGTACTTTAATGTCTCAACTTTTTTTTACCTGCTGCCACCCGACGATAATTTAAATTCAGCCTCAAGAAAGGAATTCAATTTCTACTCTGCAGAGTCCCATTTTCATTTCTAGCTCAGTATGACGCAGACTTTAAAAAAAAACCCGTCAAAGACAGGATAAAAAAAATGGGGATTGAAAGAGAAGGATGATGGTCGGAGGAGGAGGAGACTTCTCTTAGACCTGTTCCCTTTTTTTAATCTGCAGCCTCTCAGCTCCCCTGCATTCACTCTTCCTACCTGCCCTCCCATGAGACCAAGTGTCAACTCAAGCCAAGTGTCTCACACACACACACACATACAAACCTCAGCTGTGACGATCACACACACGTGTCGACCCCTCAGATCTCCAGGACGGCTCGTGCGTGCTTGTGTCATCTGTCCGTTCTTACAGACGTGTTTTTATGTTCATTAATCGACACAGATTTGATTCCTCAGCACAAATACGTGAATCCAAAATGAACCGACACAACACGCAAACTAATTAACGGTGTGCGTTGCTCGGGATATAAAAGGCCTCTGATTGACACCTAAAGACTTTGCAAAGGAAACATGTTTTTTTTTTAATCAACACCCAGAGGGACAGCTCAATAAACGAGGTGTAACATCAATTATTGCGTCAACGTCAGAGAAGAGAGAGAGAGATGAACCATTGGGCATCTCATTGAGTTTTCATAAAGCAGGTGACAGGTAATAAACACAAACAATGATACAATTCAAAACAACGTACAAACAACAAACAAACCCAGAAAACATGATTTCAGACACCGTTTGAACCCAGAAACAGGAACCAAGACAAAGACTCCTTTTCGACCAAGCTGGTGCTAGAGCCGGTTCACAGTTGGTCCAAGTGTGAACTGGTTAAGAACCGTTTGCGTTTCCACTAACGGGTGCCGGCCATGCTGTTTTGCTTTGAAATCCATTGTTTTACTTTTCTTCTTCTTCTGTTTCTCTCTTACCCCAACCTCGCCTTTTTAAAAATGGCTCCCTTCAGTGTTTTGACTCTGCTTTGGTTGATCAATAATCCCGCCCCCACCCCCTGATGTAAGCCCATAACGTGGTTCTTTCTGCTGGCCCAGCAAAGAGTTGGTGCTTATCCTGTGGAAAACCAAAGAACTGGTGCTACGTCTGGCTCTAGCTCCGAACCGGCCCTGGAACCAGCTTGGTCGAAAAGGGGTAGAAGAAAAGAGGACCAGAGTTAGATCCTGGGGCCAAGGTCCGTTTTTAGACATGCCATACCCAGCCTTCATCTTACAACGTTTTAATCATGTCAATGAAACAAATCCTGTTTTTAAATTAATGTGAACATTTAGATGTTTCTGTCATACGCACAAACCAAACCAGCGTCTGTCTGTAAGGTCGACTAAACTCAAGATTCAAGACAAGAAACGAAGCAGAAACTGAGTTCAGACGGCGGGATCAGAAACATTTGGGTCTAAAAATGTTGTTTTCAGGTCAAAATAGTCTGAAGGTGAAACCAAGATCCTGATCAAATCCAGATCCTGATCCTGCCATAAAAACCTGCTGACATGTTTGTCTCATATCGCCCCCTAATGGAGAACATGTTCCTTGGTCTGAAGCAGAGTTTGATGATGTTTATGCAGCAGAGAACTGACCCCTGATCATCTGGTATGAAGAGACACCTGAGGGACAGGTGAGACACCTGAGGGACAGGTCAAATAGTCAGCAAATAGAGCATTCATCTTTCTTTAACGCCTGATATGTCAGTGAGAGTCTCCGGCTCTGACATCACATTAAAGACAGTCCAGTTTCGCCGGACTCTGTGAGCCTGATCAGTCAGCCTTCGTTTTGAGTTTCAACTTTGGAAAAACTGTGGGGCTCCCACCTGAGGATCTACGGCTCATACTGTGTTAAAAGTTCTGATACGTAGCTCTGAGCGTGAGTCATGCCCACTTTAAAAGTTATCAGTTCATCAGAAACTGAAGGAAGCAGGGTGATAGATGTCTGCTAACAGCAGACAGATATCAGTCCAGGAGAGGAGCTTTATTTCCTTTGTGAGCTCAGCTGTGCTCCTGTTGTGACTCTTATTAGCAGGGTACATCGTGTGTCTGGGACAGAACACCCCTCTGTCTGTTTTCTCGGTGTAAACCTGGAAATGAGGACTTTACTCAGCTTTGACATCATCCCTCTGATTTCCCTCAGAAGTCTGCGTAACATTCTCTCCTTCAGCTCACTGTTAATAGGCTAACAGAAGAAAAGTTAAAACCTCCTGAAGAGTAAAAAGTATCCGTACCGTATCCGTATTTACCCCCATCACTGTTTGCAGTCTCAGTCCTCCTCTGGGGTTTAATCTCACTCTGTCCAGGAATCTGTTGGCATACTGGGGAGCCAGATCTGACTTCTGACTCTTTGCTCACAAAATGCTGTCAAAACTTTCACCTGTCCTTTCCACAGAGCCGCATAACTCTTCAAAAGGGAAAAGGAAAGAAAGACTGGAGAAAAGGAAGGATACACAAGGAGCTGATAGAACCACAGGACCTCCATGTGTAACTAAATATAGATGAATTATAAATAAATATCTGGAAGTCACCTGAAAATATCGGCTCAAAGATGTCAAAAAGCAGCCCAGAAAACTGCGTCCTCCATTGAGTTTGGCCTACAACTGAGATCTGTTAAAAAAGCTATGGCCAGCGTGAACAGTTCACTCCATAATCAGGAAGACTGAGACGGAAACCAGTTCAAAGAAAACCCTGAAGAGAGGAGCAAACCTCAGGCTACAGCCTGAGACACCACAGGCCAGTGAGAGTCTGCACTCCACAGGAAGGAGGCTTCCTCCACAGGGCAGAAAAATACCAACTGTACATAAAAAATATCAACTGTACAAGAAAAATACCAACCCTACACAGAAAAACACCAACTGTACAAGGAAAAATACCAACCCTACACAGAAAAACACCAACTGTACAAGGAAAAATACCAACTGTACATAAAAAATATCAACTGTACAAGGAAAAATACCAACCCAACACAGAAAAACACCAACTGTACAAGGAAAAATACCAACCCTACACAGAAAAACACCAACTTTACAAGGAAAAATACCAACCCGAGATAAAAAAAATACCAACTGTAAAAGGAAAAATACCAACTGTACATAAAAAATATCAACTGTACATAAAAAATATCAACTGTACAAGGAAAAATACCAACCCTACAAAAAAATACCAACCCTACATAAAAAATACCAACCCTACATAAAAAATACCAACTGTACAAGGAAAAATATCAACACTACATAAAAAATACCAACCCGAGATAAAAAATACCAACTGTACAAGGAAAAATACCAACTGTACATAAAAAATATCAACTGTACAAGGAAAAATACCAACCCTACAAAAAAATACCAACCCTACATAAAAAATACCAACCCGAGATAAAAAATACCAACTGTACAAGGAAAAATATCAACACTACATAAAAAATACCAACCCGAGATAAAAAATACCAACTGTACAAGGAAAAATACCAAATGTACAAGGAAAAATACCACATCTACACAAAAAAACCAACTGTACATAAAAAATACCAACTGTACATAAAAATACCAACCCTACACAAAAAATACCAACCGTACAAGAAAAATACAAACCCTACTTAAAAAATACAACTGTACAAGGAAAAATACCAACTGTACAAGGAAAAATACCAACCCTACACAAAAAATACCAACCCTACATAAAAAATACCAACTCTACATAAAAAATACCAACCGTACAAGAAAAATACAAACCCTACTTAAAAAATACCAACTGTACAAGGAAAAATACCAACTCTACATAAAAAATATCAACTGTACATAAAAAATATCAACTGTACAAGGAAAAATACCACATCTACATAAAAAATACCAACTGTACAAGGAAAAATACCACATCTACATAAAAAATACCAACTGTACAAGGAAAAATACCAACTCTACATAAAAAATACCAACTCTACAGAAAAATACCAACTTTACATAAAAAATATCAACTGTACATAAAAAATACCAACTGTACAAGGAAAAATACCAACTCTACATAAAAAATACCAACCCTACAGAAAAATACCAACCCTTGACAAAAAAACCAACTGTACATAAAAAATACCAACTGTACATAAAAATACCAACCCTACATGAAAAATACCAACCGTACAAGAAAAATACAAACCCTACTTAAAAAATACAACTGTACAAGGAAAAATACCAACTGTACATAAAAAATACCAACTGTACATAAAAAATACCAACTGTACATAAAAAATACCAACCCTGGGGTCTCTTCTGGGTTGGACTTGCCTGAAACACCTCAGGAGGCGTCCTTATCAAATACCTGAACCACCTCAGCTGTTTCCTTTGGACCTGAAGGAGCAGCGGTTCTACTCTGAGCCTCCTCCTGAAGTGGCAGACATCCATCAGAGGGTGCTCATTTCTGCCATTTGTATCTGTGACCTCACTCTGTTGGTCGGAACCCGTGACCATCGATGAGGGTTGGACTGTAGACGAACTGATAAACAGAAAGCTTTATGGTCCAGTTCAGCACCCTCTTTATTATAATGGTTTGACACAACGTTCACATTACTGTAAACGAACAAGACTCTGAGATACTGAACCCCCCTCACTAGGACTACAGGGACCCCCCCCCCCCTCTCTCTCTCTCTCTCTGAGGACATTCTGTATAAATTAAACCAGTTTAAAGTGAATCTGTCCATGTCAGTCAACTAATGAGGTTCTCATGAGGTCTGGATCTGTTATACTTGCATCACCTCTGATGTCCTCTAAACAAGACTCGTCTTGAGACCACCTCTCTAATCAGCAGGCTGCTCAGTCCCTGAGAGCAGCAATGGGCAGCAAACCCCATTTACCACCAAAGATCTAATACACTTTTATTTAGGCTTAATTAAATGGCTTTAAAATCAGATTTTGCCCAGTTTCAACCTTGCTCGTGTGTCTGCCAACTCCCCAAGGTGATCCGAGAGGGGCTTCCCTCCTTTTCATTTCAGAACAGTGAAAACATTTGACTCAGATTGGATTTTGTTTTCTTCCTAACTCACATTGTGACTGCTTTGAACAGACCAATTCAGGTTGAGTGCAGTTATGGAGAGAGTGTGAAAACCAAGGTCTGTGTGCTGAAAGGCTGGAGGGAGAATAATGTGTCTGAATAGATGCTGTCGTGAGCTCCTCCTGGACTCAGCACTGCCGCGGTATTAAAGCACATCTGATGCACTGAATCGCCTCAATGAGTGAAAGCATTAAACACAGATAGGCTCCATATGAGCAGAGTCTGTGTTTCAATCAATAAGGGTGGTGGATTTAATGATAGTGCTGCTGACACACCGAGGTCTGAGGAGAATCAATGCTCAGATCTTTAGATCAGCAGCTGGACGATTGAAGGGATTCACAAGTTGACAGACATGATGACCAAGAATTGAAATGACGTTTCTGACATGGGCGGCACAGAAAGGCTGAGCTATTTTCAGAAAACATGTCAGTCAGTGAGGGAATCAATGGAGATCTGGACAGATTCTTTGTGTTTGGCGTCTGTTAGAGCTGGCTCCCTGAAAACAGGCTCCATCGTTCTGCTGCTTCCCCTTAAATATGGCCTCCTGCCTTCATTTCATTCATCCATTCATTCACTCCCTACCTGCAACCCTCCGCCTCACCATCACCGCCCAGATTTCACAGCTTCATCAGCTGTTGATAACTTCCATCAACCACCCCCCCCCATTGCCGCCCGGTCATCACGGCTCTTTCATGTCATCAACCTCAGACGTCTTCACCTTGTCTCAGACCTTGTCTCTCCTGATTGGAGCGCAGGTTGAGCTGCTTCCCCAACAGGCGGCAGGAAAATCTGAAGCTACGCAGCTGAAATTTGGATCTCAAGCTGCAGCCTGGTTAATACTGTAACAGATAAACTGATCGATCAATGAACAGATAATCAACGAATGAGAGCAGTGATTCTGTGTCCTCTTAAAGAGGAACGTGGGCCCAGTATTGACCCCTGATGAACCCCACATACACTGACCCTGTATGCTGACTTGTGGGGGTCCAAACTAAGAAATGTTTTCTCTCCTGTAAGCAGCTGATTTTCCAGCTCAGCTAAACTCCCCTGATGTTGCCATCAAAGGCTTTTCTTAGATCAGTAAAAATATCAATGGCATCTTTTATAATGACTAAACAATTTGAGTATCCTTAAGTTAAGGAGTGGGTACTGGCCTTTTTGAGTCTTTGTTCTGTCTCTCTGGTGCTCCTGTAGTAGCTCCAAATAGTTTACAGATTAAAAATAATCTCTATTTCTCTCTCCCTGGTGTTTCAGAAAACTCTCATTTCAGCCGCTGTCTGAAAGGCTTCATTTTAGCTTCTGTCTCTTTAAGACTCCCTCCTCTATAAACCCCCTTCATTCTGATTGGACAGACCTCTTTCAGAGGCAGAGCTATGGGCAGACCTTGGTGTTTAAGGCCCATTCCTCCGATGTGTCATGAACAAGTTAGGAGATCCTTATGCGATGACCTCATCATCTCATCAAGATCTCATCTGGTGAAATTCTCATCTCATGAGGATCTTGTCTCATCTAATCTCATGATAATCTCATCTCTTCTAATGAAGAGCTTGTTTCATCTCACCTTGTATCTCATTTCATTAAGGTCTTGTCTTGTCAGGTCTTGTCTCATGAAGTTCTCATCTTGTTAAGGTCTTATCTCATGAAGGTCTCATCTCATTATGGTCTTGTCTTATTGCCTCATCTCAATAAGGTCTTGTTTCATGAAGGTCTAATCTTGTTAAGGTCTTGTTAATAAAGGTCTCATCTCCTTAAGGTCTTGACTCATGGTCTCATCTCCTTAAGGTCTTGACTCATGGTCTCATCTCATTAAGGTCTCGTCTCCTTCAGGTCTTGTCTAATGAATGTCTCATCTCATTAAGGTCTTGTCTCATGGTCTCATCTCGTTAAGGTCTTGTCTCATGAACGCCTTATCACATTAAGGTCTTGTCTCATGGTCTCATCTCGTTAAGGTCTTGTCTCATGAACGCCTTATCACATTAAGGTATTGTCTCATGGTCTCATCCCGTTAAGGTCTTGTCTCATTGGGGTCTTGTCTCATGAAGGTCTCATCTCATTAAGGTCTTGTCTCATTAAGGTCTTGTCTCATGAAGGTCTCATATCGTTAAGGTTTTATCTCATGAAGGTCTCATCTCGTTAAGGTTTTATCTCATGAAGGTCACATCTCGTTAAGGTCTTGTCTTATTGTCTCATCTCAATAAGGTCTTGTCTCATGAACGTCTCATCTCATTAAGGTCTTGTCTCATGGTCTCATCTCGTTAAGGTCTTGTCTCATGGTCTCATCTCGTTAAGGTCTTGTCTCATTAAGATCTTGTCTCATGGTCTCATCTCATTAAGGTCTTGTCTCCTTAAGATCTTGTCTCATGAATGTCTCATCTCATTAAGGTCTTGTTTCATGGTCTCATCTTATTAAGGTCTTGTCTCATGAACGTCTCATCTCATTAAGGTGTTATTTCATGGTCTCATCTCCTTAAGGCCTTGTCTCATGGTCTCATCTCATTAAGGTCTTGTCACATGGTCTCATCTCGTTAAGATCTTGTCTCATGAACGTCTCATCTCGTTAAGGTCTTATCTCATGAAGGTCTTGTCTTATTGTCTCATCTGGTTAAGGTCTTGTCTCATGAATGACTCATCTCGTTAAGGTCTTGTCTCATGGTCTCATCTCGTTAAGGACTTGCTAATGAAGGTCTTATCTTGTAAAGGTCTTGTCTCATGAAATCTCGTGTTACTTATTTAGAAAGGACTGTTCTGAGTAGAGGTTGAACATGTTGTGGTTTGAAAATCTGCACATGCTCAGTCCGAACATCCAGTATGTAACTTTATATCTGTGTTTAAAACCTGGGGAATCAGGAGTCGTCCTCTTTAAGACATGTTCAGCGTCTGCCTCAGCCTTAGTTTGAAAGAAACGACACACCTGGACCTGTTTGATGTTCATGATGAGGCTGTTTCTACGACTGTAATGACGGAGAAACCTGTCCAGACAGCTGATCCAGTGCAAAAGTTGCTCCACTGCTTCAGGCTGACGAGTGATGACACGTATTTTCAAAGTGCGACACGGTCAGAGAATAGTGCAGCCTCAGTAAAAAGATCTAAGCTCGCACTTCCATCCAGGAGCGAGCGGAGATGACTTTCTGTAGCGTTTCAGTCCTGTCAGCACCGAGGACGTGCGGCAAAAAAAAAAGACGACCCATATGGTCAGTCTGAAAAAGCTGTGCTCAAAGCGAAATCAAAATGTTCTGTAAAGTCACCTTCCCAAGTACTTCTAAAGAGAAGTCAAGTGCATAATGTGAGAGGGACTGTGTGTGTGTGTGTGTGTGTGTGTATCCTGACATCTCTGGCTGTGTCAGGGGCCTCTGCTCTGATCCCTCTCCTCCTCCTCCTCCTCCTCCTCCTCTAAGGTGTAGTGAGGGAAGGATCGCTCCTTCTTCAAAGCCTCTCTTTCATCTCTCCCCACCATCACACCGTTCCCTCGGGGGGGAGGAGCAGCACAAGCAGACAGGACTGGCTTTTTATACATCCATCTCCTCCCTCCCTCCTCTCCTCCCCTCTCCTCCTGCTCGCTCCCTCGCTGGCAGCGGGTTTCTGGGGCTCTGTTAGTCCTGTCTGACCCGGAAAGGTTCTCCTGTGTTTTTAACACACACTCCGCTTTGCTTTCATCTCTTTAAATTTAACCCCTGAGACTCAACTTAACCTGGAATACAGAAACACAGGAGCCGAACACCTTCTGCTCCACTTTGGCACAAATACTTCCATGAAAAGTTTCTCTTCAGTGTCAAATTAGAGTCGTACTGCTGGAGGAAAGGAGAATAAAAGTGTCTTTTCAGTTTGATCTGTAGTTTAAGCTCTTTTTATCGTCCTCGTGCCGCCAGCTGCTGATTGACTCTGAATCAGCATCGTTTTCTGCTCAGGCTGACGGAGACGTTTAAAACACGACGTTCGGTACAAAGTGTGGGTGGGAGGCTATTTTCTACTGTCTCCTCGCTTCACGATTTAAGCTATATGCTTTCAGAGACACCCTCTGTCCCCTACACACACACACACACACACACACACACACACACACACACACACACACACACACACCTCAGGGACGGTCTAAATTTACTGCTTTCAGTTCCCCAGAGTTCGC